>VXAD01009143.1:1088930-1156508 GCA_013399195.1 Dicrurus megarhynchus
TATCCCGGGCGGCTGCCTTGCTGTGACACCGAAGCCACAAGAGAACTGTTTAACTGTTTTCGTGTGGAGATGTCTCCATAGCATGAGCAAGAGAGACTCCTCTCCCTAAGTGGACTGAGAAAGGTTATTATAGAGATGGTAAACTGACTCTGGAAAAACCTTGAGGGTTGTTTTTTTTTACGTTGTTGGTGGGAGGAGGGAAGAAGGTGGGGGGAGGAGAAGTGTTCTGAAGGTTTAGTCTAACTTTTTTTCCTTCCTTTTAGTTCTGTTAATAAACTTCTTTATGCTTCTAAGGTTTAAGTTTTGTGCCTGCTTTGCTTTCTCCTAGTTCTTATCTCACAGAAGGAAAATAAGTAAGTAATGGGCATTTTGAACCAAACCACTACAAGGTCTTGCTATTCCACCGCATACACAGATGAAATTTGATTAATTGCCAACTTTCAATGACAATGAGAAACTTTTTTTTTGTTTAATTTAAGAATAAATAATTCTCTATTGACACCAATGGTCTCCACTTGTACATACAAAATTGGTCAAATTGGTCAGACCAATGGTCTATTTGCCATCTCCAACAGTGCACAACAGCAGACACATAGAGAATAACATAAGAACACGGAAACAGCTGTGATACTTCCCAGCTCCCAGCACTGGGACTTATTAAGCCATGGATGGCAGCTTTGGGCTTAATAGTCCTTGATGGATTTTTCTTCCAAGAATAGGAAGCAATCAAAGCATTTCACACTGGTAACATCTCATGGCAAAAATTCTACAGCTTAAGTATGTCTGCTTTTACATCTCTGAGATCCCTGACCACAATTCACCCTTTCACATAATTCTTTGACACTGTGTGTGTTTAAATACTTGTATGGATTTGCTGCATTTTTAAATTTGTGTTTCATGTTCCTTTTTATCTCATAAAACACCATCTTCAGAAAGGAGTGTTGAAAATAGCTAATTTGCTGAACTTTTCTCCAGACTCACCATAAACAGTAAATAAATTTTCTTTGTGGAATCCAAGGTTGTGGAGTTTGTTTTGTTTTATTTTTGCAAGGATTGATGCATGTTTTGCCTTTTGTACTTTTTACGGGATTTGCTAATTGTTTCCTTCATTGTTTCCTTCCTCATTGTTTCCTTCCTCCACGAGAAGACTGTGAGCTTCATAGTGTGTTCTCTTTCTCTCCAGACTTTTGAGGACATTGTCACATACAGAGTGGTTTGCATTGGCAGAGAATCTGCAACAATCTCATAGATACTGCATGACTAGTTCCAAAAGATCCGTTCTGATTTTTCTCCAAGGTGCAATGCCTTTCTGTATTTCTAATATCAAGTCTCAGTATTGGTTTGCAAACAGAATTAACTTTTTGATTGTTTTTATTTTCTTTTTGTTTAACATTTCATTCACGTACTGGGTATAACAGATGCTGTCTCATCCTGCCATTCTTATGGATTTGGACAATATTTCTGCTGAGCCAAGAGGTAGACATTTCCTATAATTTTTGCTCTGGGTTGTCACTCATTCAGTCACAGTGTCAGCTGTAAATGTTAGAATTATTTCTTCCAGAAAATGTTTCCCGGAACATATTAATTATCAAAATTGTAGAACCAAGGTATTTAAGCTTGCTTCATCATTTTCCCTTTCCTTATTCTGTTTTGTAATCAAACAGTATCATTGTTGCTGAAACTCTCTCCTTGTAGGTGTTCTCCAACTGTATTACTCCCACTGCTTCACTGTTTGCCTGTATGATGTACTCAAACATAATGTCTGGTGTAATTATCTTCCTCAGGCATGGGCGTTTCTTTTCCCTTGCATGGTGCAATCCACTACTATTGCAAATGTGCATCGATGGATTTCTGTCACACTTTTCAACAGAAATACTGCACAAAAAGGGGCATTCCTCTCTTCACTATGAATTCCTTTTTGGTGAAAGTATGTATTTTATCACAGCCTGACATGTGCATACTGGTACTTCTAAATAATGTCATATCAATTTAGATATCTGGATAAGTCAATTTGAGTATCCTGTTGAATTCTTTTTCTAATGCTTGTAATTTTCTTTCAATTACTTTTGATTTGGATCCTGTATAGTACGAATCTTTTACATTTCCATATTTTAAAATATATAGGGTTTTTTTCAATCTAGTGAGTCAACCCTTTCTTAGTTATTTTAGTAGGTTTTTTTTTTTTTTTTTTTAGTAGGAAATGTTTCACCCTTTATTTTTCAAGGCAAACAATCTCAAATAGTTTAAACAGCCTGTCTGGATTTTCTCCCTCTTCTTTACTGAACTTAAAACCAGCAACCCATGCACTGTAGATACTGCTGCCATTTTGCATGGTACATAATAGCAAATGAATAGCTATTTAGATTTTCAGATTGCTTATTAAGAAGATATGATAAAGATATAATCTCATTTAATTCTTTCTTGTCCTTAGTCCTATCTTCTGATTAGTTTCAGTAAGCCATGCTTTATTTCTAGAATCATGATTTTTTTTTCTTTTGTATAATGCTCACATAAATGTGGAATACATAGAGAAGGGCATGCTAAAAAAATTTTGTAAAAAATTTTTAAGTACACATTCCATCTCACTAGCTCAGCTAAATTCAGCACAATGGGGAGAGGAGAAAGCGAGATTGCTCCATGAAGAAGAGCCCGCATGTCAGCCTTTGTCATCTCTTACTAGAGATATCACTGATTATGGAAAAACTGCATTAACATTGTCCTGGATTTGTTATTTATTTGAGTGGTTTTACACAGGAGACCAGATGTCTCTATATGCAACAGAGTAGATGGTGAGGAGAAAATACTTTCTGGAACCCAATCCAGAAGAATAGGTGGATTTAAACCACTGTATCTCTCTTGAGGGGCATTTTTGAATACATGTGTGTGAATATAAATGTACATGTATGTGTATATATACACGCGCATATATATATATTTATACACATATATATATTGCTTACTTGTGTATGAATAGTGCATACTTGTGTATATACATACACAGAGACAGCACGGGTGAACTTCTACAAAATTTCATCAGCCAAAGTTAGAGGATATTTTTTCACAGATGGTTGGAAGAACCAAGAATTCTCTTTGTGCAAGGACTTCCGTCACTTCGCAAAGGAGCTATACAGTATAATCAGTTTGATATACACGTGCAGTCACTTAGATTCGCACATTTTATGCAACTTTGACTCACACTTCCTTTCTCCTATTCTCCATTTGGACAATTAATGGGTTTTGTTATTGAAGCATCTAAAACATGCGGGATCATTTTTCTCCTATGACACTCAGTTCACCATCAGTTTCAGAAATGTCGTCCTCTGACAACACATAAAACAAGGTTGGGCTTTATTTAGGCATTTTGGAGTCAGTTTTTGCTTTTTGTTTTCTAATTTTCTGTTTCTATTTAGACCTTTAAGTAAAAATAGATACAAGGCAGATATGTTGCTACTACTATTTCTATTTCAGAACTGGATTTCTTCAGTCACTGCTGCAAAATCTGTAACTGTAACTCTCCTGGCTAGCCAGGAGTTTTCTCTGCTGGCTAGTCAGGAGTTTTCAGAAGCTCATTACTTTCCATCATCCCTTACTTACAAGGTTTTTTGCCTAACTCTTGGATTCACTCTCTTAAATCGGTGACATCGAAATTGCTGAGCCTCAGATATATGCTTTGTATCTTCCTTTTTTAAGATGTGGCCAAATGAAGACCTGATTAATGACATTTTACATCTTGTATGCCCACCAAATGATATGTCGGACCTAGTATCCTCATAAAGCTACATCTCTTGGCCATCCACCAGAATGTACGGTGTGTGACTGTAGCTACAGGGACCTGCACATCAACTTGTTTGGCTTCAGGACTTCTAGACACATAAGATATGAAATGCACCTTTTGATCTCTGCTGCAGGAATTGCCAGAAACCAGTTTTAACTAGGCCTATAATAGGTCAAAATGATCAAAAGGGTGGAAGAAATGTTAACTAATAAAAGACTGACCCACTGCTCAAGGCAGGTAGCACTACATGTCAAGACTGAGTAGAAGATAGGTGTTAAAATACCTCAGTTTCCTGATGTAGGTAGATTTGATCTTCCACAGGTGTTAATGATTTTAATCTCTGTAGGATGCCCATTCATCACTGTTCTATTCATCACCAATGAAGATCAATGGGCACATCAGTTTTAGGCCAAACACAGCATATGCAGTAGCATACTGAACAAAATAGCATATGAAGAACACAGAAGGGAAAAAGCAGGGAATATTCATACTTGTTAGCATTGAATGCTTAACTTAGGAGCCAATATTTCTAATCACTCAGTGTGGAAAGACAGATTACCCTCGAGCAAAAACTCTTACAGAGGTGTCCAGAGAAAAGCCTTATAGCACTACAGAGAATGTGGCAAATGCCTCCAAACTCCCATTGCTACTATCTGCCCCTAATCCCATGGTGTGGGCAACAAGAAGGAATAGCGACTAGTACACACTCAGTTTCAGATATTCATCATCACAGCAGCAAAAAATAACTAAAAAGAGTCAAGCACACATATAGCATTAAGAAAAAGGAGACTCCAAGGCCCCTTCCTTAATCTCTCGCTATAAATCCTGTTGCATATATTTTATTTGGCAGCAAGCTATTTCAATATATAATACTGACATTTTTCAAGCAAGTCAGCTCTGATTCTGAAACCTGAAAGTTTTCAAGGATGGTGGTATCTTCACCTTAATTCTTTACTTCTGATTCACTTCTATGATAATGTGTGTTATTTTCCTTATTTTTGATGCTTCTGTAAGTGAAACACACTCAGCTTCATATTAAGAGTCAAAAAATTCGTTAAGCACTTACTGATATAAAATCAATGATTAACAAAACCTTTGCACACTGGTGATGCCTTTAATAATTATTCCACAAGTCTGGACCCAGGTGTCATGATAATTACAACCAATAATGGCTCTAATACCTTTTGAATTGATTACCATGGATCTGTTCATACTTGCCAAGACAGAAATAAGCCAAAGACTGTTGCAGTTATTTTGATTTATACCTGAAAGGTTTTCAGCTTTCAGGAAGACTCTAAATTAGAAGCAAGTCTTATTGTGTGCATTTTTGCCCAGGCTTTCTAAAACAGACATGAATAGTACATGGCACACAGAGTATTTAAAAAAAAATAGATGAAATAACTAATACAATTTTCCATAATGAATGGTAAAAGCAAGAATAAGCTGTGAACAGCATCACCACTTAGGCTAAAAGCAAGATAAAGTTCAAACATAGAAATTAATTATAAAAAGTAAAAATTACCTTTTTTCGCTTTGAGCCAAGTTGCATAGTATTACTCCTTGGAAATGAGCATACTGGGTGCTGTGTGGTGAAGGAGGCTGAAAGGGGTATCAAATTTCAGTGTCTTATTTGCTAGTACAGAATGAAGGAGCGGGAGACCTTTTGCTGTATAAGTGATTTCAGTCATTTATTCCTCAACAATGTTCTTGAAGGTTAGCAGTACTCAAATAATATTTCAAGTTTTATTATTACAAAAAGCTCTTATGATTATTACACCCTCAGCTCAGCTGATATGGTAATACGTGGATGATTTACCAAGTGAGGAAAAAATGTGTGCACTATGCACCTTAGAAGATGTGGGCTACAACATCCAGCGGAAATATTTGTATTTCAAGAATTACAACTTTCGCATTACAGGTATCAATAATAAAAATGCACAACATGTTAATCAGTACTTCCCAACTTTACTTCTAAACACCTAATGAGGCAGCAGAAAAATATATATATAACATTAATTCATCAATGTAATGGGGAAACCAAGCCATTAAAGCCTACTTTTATCTCATCTAAATTTAAAAACCATTTTGTGGTGTCTAACTTCAGGTTTACAGCTGTCAGGAGTCCCTACACAGTCAGTGAAGAGAAAGAGAGAGACTGGGACACCCAAGAGCAATTCTGCCATGAAGGAATGTGACATTTATCTTCTCACCAACCTCTGAGGAGGAACTGTGAGGTGTTACCTAATACTAGATAGACATTGTTCACATTTTGACTCAAAGCTTCAAATTTACTGATGCGCACAGGCAACCAGTGGCCTCTGCCACTTCTGATTTGCTACCTAAACCCACAGTTCAGCAGGCCTAATGATAGTCCTTGGTGAAAAGTATTAGAAGAAGCTGACTTTAGAGCCACTAGGAAAATTAAAACCTCAGGACTCATTCCCAGTTGCTAGTAGAGTAATTAACAGATTACTGAAATAAACACAATTCAAGTATTGTAATTATAACTGTAATACTCTCAGGGTATTCACACAGTACAAAGGCACAGGCCTCATGATTCATCCAGTTTCTTCAGATATCAGTGAACCACAGAGAAGATGCCACCAGAACAAACAATTAGCAGATAGATACTTCATCCTTTGTCATGACTGTAAGGCAATGATCATGTGCAAAGGCTGTCCTCAGAAGAGTTATGTTACTGGGTATCAATACAGGTTGATCTGGTTGCCTAAAAGTATCAAGTGCCATTTGACATTGTGTCCTGCCTGGCCAGAACTGCTGTTCCTGAAGAGCGTTGTGAAGGTGTGGGTCTCACACAGATCCTGTGCACCATCTGGGCACCCCAGGAGAATGCCTCAGAGAAACTCAAAACAACAATAAATGCCTATATTTAGGCAAAAGACTGTGCATAACTTTACTGCAAGCCAACAGAATCACTGAACAAACAAATAGCTACCTTATGAGAACAGAAGTAGCAGAATCTGATCCAGACATATTTTGCTATTTGCACCCCTTGGGATAAATATGTGCCAAGTACATTTAAAATGCTGTCTATGGACTCTCTTTCCTTCTCTTGAATTAGAGTGACTGTTTATCTGAAAGGAGAGACAGGATAGATATGATCTCATTTACATTTAAAATATACCAGGATTTGTGGTTAAGGGTGTAAAACAATACACATTAAAGGAAATGTCAAAGCCATTCATAAAGTAAGATCTCTTTATAGGTTGCAATATAAGCAGAGATTGTATCAAGTTGTTATTTTTTCTACATTATGTTTATTGCAAATTTTATAAATTCTCATTTCATATTAATATTCAGTATTTGTACAGTATGTGGACACTATGTAAACATGAATGTTCACATTGTCATGTTGTTATGACAATTTGGTTCATTTTTTATAACTTCCATAAATTATCTATGAAACTGCAAACTAGCTTTATCACTGGCATCATCATTTTCAGAAGCATATTAAATATTTTGTGAAAAGTGTATCAACATAAAGGAACAAAGGGAATAGCTCATCATATTTGATTATTTTATGATATATTTATATAAATACTTAGTATGGTATGTTTGATGACTGCAATCAGGCACCTGGGACAAGATCAGAAGAAAAAGCTTTACAAGAGTGTCGTTTCAGTAATGAATTTAAATCACTGAGAATTTGCAAGTGAAAACAATAAGATTATTATATCTGTGTAATTTCTGGCTTTGGTGTAAGTGCACTGGGACTGGCACCAGCATGCTTTGAACTGCTGCAGTGACCTGGTAGACCTTTTGCTCCTGCAGACTCATTTTAGTGGTCTAATGTCTCTGAACAGGTTTACCCCATGAGTCAAGGGTTGAGAAAATTCATTCATGTTCATGCTTGTAGGCCCCTGGGACCAAGTACATGTAAAGAAGAGCCTCTGATGTGGCATTAGATTTTAACAGCAGGAGCATCATCACCTTTCTGGCATTTTCTCTTCAAAGACAGATAAATACAAAGCACTTATTTTCATCTTACATGGAAAGCTTAAAAATGCTACAGAAAAATAGGCCTGACACCATAGTTTGTCTATAGTTGAATGGCAATCTCTCCACACAGCAGAAGTTTCAAAGTAACCAAGCATGCCTGTTGCTTGTCAGCAAGTAGGAAAGCGTGAAGCCATATGAATAATCTGTCCAACCAGTTGAATAAGATTTTATTGTTATAAGACACCATTTAGCATGGCTATTTACTCACTCAAAATCATGTTTCATTTTAGAATTTATGTTTTGTTAATTAAATTAATTAATTTTGTTTTACTATGGAATGCTATACGTAGGTTCTGTTGGCTCAGAAAATAAAAACACTTCCAGGCTAATTGGCCAGAACCAGTTCATACTGCCTAATTATTAGCTGATGAGACAATAACCCTCTTCTTTTTAAATATCTCACACCATTTTCAGAAGTTCTGATGCAGTTACACATACGTATTCCTTGGCACATAATAGACAAGCAAGTGAAGTCTAACAATTCTCAACTTTTTTTGTCAATAGTAGTATAACAGAATTCCTATTCCAAGCATTATGCAGAGAAAGAGACGCCAATAAATTTCTTTTGTTTCTGCAGGATAAATGACTGAAACTGTGAGGGGTTTTGGCAAGTTAGCATGATTTTCTACATATCAGTAATTTTCATTGTAGAGGAAGTTCAAACGTCACTGCAAATTATTAGGCACCAAATTAATCTGAAATCAGCAGGAAATTACACAGAATGTCACTGAAGGAAAGGTGAGGCTGTGCCTTAATTTATATTATTGACATATGTTAATTCCAACTGGGCTTCAAACAAAGCCTTTTAGGATAAACAAATCAGCACTTGCTTTGCTGGAGAACTCTGATTAGCTTTACTGCCAGCCTACACTTTCCACTGGCCTGTTGCTAGACCAAAATATTGACAATATGGAGGTTCAGACATCACTTCAAAGCTCTGAAAGATGATGTAGATTTACATGTGTGCTCTTTCTTATTCCACTCTGATGACAGATTCCAATTTTACAGAACCAAAACAGAGTGTCTTCAAGATGAAGGTACAGGTCTGGGACATGTGGAAGCACCATGCCAATGCATACTCATTCACATGACTGAAATGACCTGTGAAAATGTAGCCAGTGATAAGCCACTTCTGCTGCCCAGACTGTTAGGAAATGTTTTGTCATGGTGACAAGGAAAGCACCACCAAGCAGATCTTGTGGAACCAAATTCACAGTAGCAATATGGGACCATCAGTGTTTTTTAAATTTATTTCTTAAGGGATGTCACCCCATGTTCAGACATGGATTTTGAAAACCACATTGTACTAGGAAATGAGTTATGCAACTGGTTTGAGTAATGACAAACAAAGTGCAATCTTATGGCACTTAAGTGTTAGTATAGTAAGTCACCTTTTACAAAACTATGGTTCTTGTGGAAATCTTTACTGGTCTGCTGTATTGGGTTCACATGGCCAGATTTTTGTAGCAGAGGCTACAGAGGTCATTGCCGTGAGAAGCTGTTATAAGCTTCCTCCATGTTTAGCAGAGCCAATGCCAGATGGCTCCACAATGGGTATGCCACTAACGGTGATAATGCCTCTGTGATAAAACATTTAGGAAGGTAAAAAAAAGTTATTGCACAGATGTAACTGCAACCAGAAAAGAGAGAAGTGAGAATATGTGAGAGGAACAACTCAACAGACACCAAGGTCAGTGCAGAACAACAGGGAGGAGGTGCTCCAGGCTCTGGAGCAGAGATTTCCCTGCACCCCAAGATGAAGACCATGGTGAGGCAGCTCTTTCCCTGCAGCCCATGGAGGACCACCAGGATGCAGCGATCCATCTGCAGGCCATAGAGAACACCCACACCAGAGCAGGTGGATGCCTAAGAGGAAGATATGAACCCATGGGAAGCCCATGCTGGGACCTGTGGACCCATGAAAAGAGGACCCCATGCTAGAGCAGTTTTCCTGGTAGGACTCATGACCCTGTGGGGAACCCACGCTGGAGCAGGCTGTCCTTGAAGGACTCCTGTCAAAAAGTGACCCACATTGTAACATTTTGTGGAGAACTGTTTCCTCTGAGATGAACTCTCTCTGTAGAAGTCCATGGAGGACTGTGTCCTATGGGAGGGACCCCACACTGCATCAGTAGAAGAACTCTTCTCTCTGAGTAGTGGTAGGAACAATGTGTGATGACCTGTCTGTTACCCCAACTTCCCATCTCCCTACACCGCTGAGGGGGAGGAGGTACAGCTTGAAAAGGAGGGAGGGGTGGGGGAAGGTATTTTTCAGATTTATTTTACTTTTCATTATTCTGCTTTGATTTTGTTAGTAATAAAATCAATTAATATCCCCAAGTCGAGTCCATTTTGCCTTTTCTTATCTCAGCTCATGAACCTTCATTTTATTTTCTCTCCGCAGTTCACTTGTGGAAAGGAGTGGTAGAGCATCTTTGGTGGATGCCTGGCGTCCAGCCAGGGTCAAAATGCTACATAAATTGAAATTATC
Source organism: Dicrurus megarhynchus (assembly GCA_013399195.1). Taxonomy (NCBI): domain Eukaryota; kingdom Metazoa; phylum Chordata; class Aves; order Passeriformes; family Dicruridae; genus Dicrurus; species Dicrurus megarhynchus. Next base: position 1,099,217 of record VXAD01009143.1, read on the forward strand.
TACAACATAAAAGATTTACTTAATGTGAATAACTAAGTATATATAGGTGATATGCATGGGGGTAGAGATGCCATATGGAGTGACCTTGACAGGCTTGATAAGTGAGCCAACATAAACCTCAAGAAATTCAACAAGGCTAAGTGCAAAGTTCTGCACCCGAGTTGGAGCAATCACCAGTATCAATACAGACAAAAGATGAATAGATTTTGAGCAGCCCTGCAAAGAAGGACTTGGGGATGTTGGTAGATGAAAAACTGGAGCCAGCAATGTGGACTTAAAATTGGGAAAGACAACTGTATCTTGGGCTGCTTCTAAAGTGTGACTGGAAGGGCAAGGGAGGTGATTCGCTACCTCTACTCTGCCCTCATGAGACCCCACCTGAAGTACCGTACCTGAAGTACCCTGCTCTGGGGTTCTCAACATGGGGAAGACATGGACCTGTTGGAGCAGGTTTCTTTGAAAGCCATGAAGTTTTGATGTTTCTACATTAAATTTCCTTCCAATTGCTTGGGTTTTAAAGTGTTTGGTCTAAAATTAAATATACACATCGTGCAGAAGACAAATGTATAAATCATGCAAAGCAGGGAAGACCTGATGGTTTTGACCAGATCTAATTAACGTGTTTCTACTGTTGGTTACCTTCTTTTTATTTTTTTTGTGAGGAATGCAATTCATTATTTTGTTAGTCTCCTAGCTCAATGCTCATCTATATTTGCTTGTGCTTTATTGTGTTGCTAGTTCTACTATACACCCCAAATAAGTAATTTCCTTATGGGTTCTATTAATAATGGTAGAATCAGTTTTTGTTTGTACTGGGCAGGGATTATAGGGAATGTGTTGGTTTTTATTAATGAACAATGCCAGAATTCTGTTAGTATCTCCGCCGGCCAGGCTGTTCCCAGCCTGATCTGCAGGTTAACGGGGTCCGAGCCCGCGTGAGCTAGCGACTGGAAGATGGTAACTGAGGTTTGCGTGCCTCAGTTTACCAGTACAGCCCAACGCCTCCTCACAGCATGTAGGCATGCTGTAGCCAGCAGCGGAAGGTACGGAGAAAAGAGTGGAAACTCTGTCAGCTGCATTCCAAGTTTATTTTCTCCTGCCCCCGAGAGGGCAGGGGCCAGTTAGCTTGAAGGGGAGCTAAAGCAGAGAGACCCCGATTGTCCTCTTGCAGAGAGTTTTAAGGTGTTACATCATCAGGTAGAGATAACAGAATGAACCAATCATGAAAGAAGGTACATGATAGTAAACCAATAATGAACCTCCTCAGGGGAGGAACAATACCAAACCAACAAGTAACAAGACAGCTAGAGGGTATTTCAAATCACGCTGACCTGTTAGAGGACTTGAAACTTCTGTGATTGACATGCAAGGGGTATGTTGCTATGCTACAGGACAGCAACAGAATTCCTTTACAAACTCCAGAGAATTTTAGAGCATTATTAGAAACTCATTCACAACCACATACGCATCACTATGGTTTCCCTGAGCAAGAATGCTTTACTCCGAGTAGGGTATTACACATAATAACTGTGCCACTAGCAAACATCACCCTGTTACGTTTTGTTCTTTATCCACATCTGCTTGCCAGACTGTTCAGTAGCTGTTTCTCTCTGTCTCTGCTCAGCTATTCTGACTCCAAAGAATCTTAGGGAACTTAGCCAACCAAAAATTTACATTTCCTTTTGCTAATGCCCAGAATGCTAACACTTTTAATCTGTTTTCAGATTATCAAGTGAAATCAATTAATGACCCCCTATTTGACATCCTTTCCTCAAAAATTTCTGAAAAAAAGGAGATATTTATCCTAATTCCAAAATCCTAGAAAGTTCTGGGAAAAAGCATCCTCATGAGCTCAAGGAGAACATCCTTCTCTATCCAAGACGAAACAGAAACAACAGACAAAATAATCAGCACAACTATGCAAAAGATCCCATATTCATCTATCTATCCATGGGATTAAGTTAGAAACAGCCCTTAATTCTTGTTACAGAGGAAAAATAGAGAAAAATAAGGAAAAGGAATTCTTCTGAAGGTGATTCAGCTCTTAGTCAGGCTGCTTGATTGTTAACAGTCTTTTAGCCTCTCCACTGCATTTGGGACAAAAAAAAAACCAACCCCCCCGCCCCCCAAAAAAAGCCCTTAAAGCAACAGTGCTTGCTCTTCATTTAGATGTGATGAACCTGCAACTAGGCAGGACAAATCTAGTCCTGAGTGCTGCTGGATGTACAACACAAGTAGAATAAGCAATGAAAGACTTATTTTCCATTAAGAGCTTGACATTTACAAAGTGACTGTATGACATATCATGTCATGTGTTATGCACCTTTAAAATAAAGATCCAAGCTGAGCACACATTCAGGAATTATATTAAAAGAGGTTTGGGTTTACTCACATTACTAATTACCCACAAAGAGCCTGGAGGCCTTTCTTTTTTTTTCTTTTATTGCATCATTATGACAAATATGTTTTTGCTCAAAATAACAAAGAGTATACTGTTATTATATTGAATTGGGATTAGGTGTTTCCACAGCAACTTCTTTCACCCTCTAAGGAAGATCTCAACTTTGCTACTCCTCAAGGGAGCATAAAGATCTCTCCCACTCCAGTGCTGTGGAAACCAGGAAATGACTAGTCTCAAGAGAGATGCAAAATTATTCCTCCCTTCTAGAGTTCACTTATGTGTCCCACTGAAGTGTAATAATAATTGAAATTATATAATTCTATTGAATTCCTCTAGTGACTCAATTTTTTTGACCTTGCTCTGAATTTGCCAGGATTTTCTTTTAATATACAAGATACAGGACCTATTTTCTTTTGCAAAATATGTTTGGAGTTTTATTAATGATTTTGCTAACAATATTCTTTTTAAATACTAGTCAGGCAAGTGCTTGCTTTTAGAACAAAGCCTTATGGCAATGTCAGACCTGTAGTTAGAGTCCTGACTAAAGGAAAATAGAGATTGAATGGGAAATACTCTGTGACCTGGGTTGAAAACTTGAAGGTAGTATGGCTTAGAGGAGGATTGCTGTGTCAAGATTCACCCCAACCAGCTCCTTCTGTCCTGAGAAGTAAAAATTTGCTACTGGGTCATGTCAGTCATCATTTACAGAACTAACAGTGATACCCAGGAAGATTTGTGAGAGCAAAAGTAGATGATTTTGACATTTAGGTCCTTTCCCTTTCCTGCTACTCTCTTTTCCAGGTGTGGACTTTTCACCTCTGTCACAGTACCTTGCAAAAGCACACACACCTCACATAGCAGAAACTCACTTACAAAATACTAATTCAGTCCTTCAGATTTCTGTGCCTCCCATGGAAGCAGCCTCACTGTAGCAGTGTAAAGCCTCAGTGGGTGTAGGTGGCCTGATGTCAGCCATGGCATTGTGCAAGGGTGAGAAGAGACCAAAGGCTGCCCTATGCTGTAGACAGATGATGCCAGACACCTCCAGCAGACTAATGGCAGGACCCAGCAGCCAAGCTTATGTCACTTATGGGAACACATATTAAATAAATTATAAAAATTATGGACAGGCAGAAGAGAGAATTGAAAAAAAATAACCCAAGGGGGAGAAACAGCAAAGAGAACACCAAGGTCAGAGCAGGAGATGGAGGAGGTTCTCAAGTTGGGAGACAGGGGATATTTAATTAAGGACAAGGAGGCCCACTGAGAATTCATGCTGGATCAGAGAAAAAGTATGAAGACGAAGGAGCAGCAGAAACAAACTGACAGGTACTGACCATAGCCTTCATTCTCCATTTCCCATTCTACCACATCACACGCGTAAATGAGATGGGAGTAGGGAGTGAGGTTGAGCCTGGGAAATGGAGGAGAAAAGTTATTGCTGTAATGTTTGTCACTATCCAAATCAATTTTAATTGTTAATAAATTAATTTTTCTCAAGACACGTCTGCTTTGCCCACCATAGGAATTGGTAAGCAATCTCCCTACCTTTACCTCTGTCCACAAACATTCTTCTACCTGGTTTTCTTTTTATCTCCTCTCATCCTACTGAGGCAGGGGAAATGGGTGAGAGTTTGAGCGGGCTGTTATCAATGGTTAACCCATTGCTGAAATCAAAATACTTTTCAAGTACAAGGTCTGCTTTATCAAGGTGCGTAAAATCATCTGGAATATGAGGTGTGGAGGGTGAGCTGTTAAAGGTAATTTTTCCTCCATAAAGTTATGGAAAAAAAGATTTTGTCCTGACAAAGTGAAATCTCAGTTGATGAATTTACAAGTGATTTCAACCTTCTTCTTTCTTCTGCAATGTGCTGCCAAATTGCCATCTTTGATTACTTCTGTTTCCACACTGATAGCCTCTCTGACTCTTTAACTTCACCTGACTTCTCATTTCCTTTCCAGTTCAGGATGAACTCTTCCCCATTACTTAGGGAACTTAATATTTGACATGTTCTTTATCAAGTGATGCTTCCACTTCATACTCTTCACTACTGAGTTTTCTTTACTCTTTGATCTCAACATCAGCTATTCGTCCCTTTATTTGTTCCTTTGCACTTTGGGAAGCTCTGAGGGGCACAACACATCCAATTTGGCCTTGTAAAACTTATAATATTGTGGGCCCCTCTTGAGAAGACTTTTTGCACACCGTTGCAATAAAAATGTTGCATAACACTTTTGAAAGTACCCTCTGTAAATCTAATCCCACTGGCAATCTTCATGACAGCAAAGGCAAAAACAAATGGAAGAAATGAAACATCTGAGCAGAATTCATATTACCAAATTTCAAGATCAAATATATAAAACCAGTAGCAATCAATACTGATAAAATATAGTTTTTACAAAAACGCAGGCAAATAATTAATAACACTGAATAACTTAGGGTGTTTGTATTGTTAGGGTTTTTTTTCACCAAGGTAAAACATGTAAAATTTACTTCAAGTCCTCTTTCCTAAGCATTTTTGAATAATTGTCATTATTATATAACATCATAAAATATTATTATTAATTTCCCTCAAAACCAGAAGCAGAAACACCTTTTAGAGTTTTAAATTTGAAAAGGAAGTGATATATATTTGCAAAGTCATGAGATGCAGAGACAGACATAAAAGCATAAATGGGGCCAAGCAATCTGAACTCACTCTGAAACAACCAGCTCATTTTTAAGAGGAAAATCAAATTAATAATTAACATTGTTTATCTGAGACAGGGAATCAGTGTGGTCTTTAAGTCAAAAGCCTTACAGTATTTTTTGAATTGTCCTCTGATTAAGGTGTGGATATGTCTCAGAATTTAAAAAACAAACAAACGTACAAAAGAGCTGAACTTGTTACTGAAAGAGTTTATCTAATACAGGATAGAACTATTTTTCGTAATGTTCATCTGTATGAATTTCTCTGGAAAATCTTTCCATACTTCTTATTTGGAATATGAAGCATGCATGCTGGCTGAAATGCAATAGCACAGGGAAATAGAGTAATATAATTTCTGAGCACCAGGGATGTTTTTCCTATGTCCTTCTAGGGTCACTGTGTGATTTTTCCAAAATTGTTTGTGTGATATGACGTACTCCATAGAAGAATTACCATCCATGGTACTTTAAGATATTTTTTGATCTGTGATTTTCTACATTGGCATGTCTATGTATTATATTCCTATAAATCTTCTCTGCCATCAACAGTTTTTGAACATAAGTCAAAACAGCACACCCTGGTCAGTCTATTCTTGAACTCCCAAGTAGGTATTTGAAAAAAATCAGTGATCATTTTCCCTTTCTTCACTAAACAAACTGAATGGGATGCAGAACCCTTGATGATTTATTAAATGGCTCCATTGTAGTTGGAAATCTTACAGCAGCTGGCCAACAGCTGCAGCATGCCCCAGCAGTCAGTACCTCGGTCTTCAATCTGTTGGAAGGATTCCACTTTATTCACAACTGTACTTTTGGTTTTCAGTGGGGTGATTCCTAAATGCCCAGGCAGTTTGTTCCATTCATTCAGTCAAAGGCATTAAATAATACAGCAGCAACATTCTCTTAACACTGTACAACTTCTCTGCATGAACGACCCCTTCTTGTTTTTATAATAAGCCCTTGGAGAGTGCAAGTGTAGTCATTCATAATTTTCTCTGGTTAATGTTCATTTAGAATTTGTGAGCTTCTTCGGTGTATGATTCTGTGCGTGGAACTTACATTTTTTCTTTTCTACATATGCCCAAAATAAACAGGATTGCAATAGTTGGCAAACAATAGGCTGCTCCAAATCACACTAAATTTACTGGACTTCTGATTTCAGAAAAAAACAAAAAAAAGAAAAGAGACTTGCTCTTTAATAAGATTGGTTTGGATTGGTTTGTTATTGGGTTCTGGTAGTATAATGTGAAAACCTGAGGAACATGGACATAAATCTGGTTTGTACTCACGTGAAGCCCTTAATCTAGTCAGAGTTACAAATATTACTAGCAGGAATAATACTTCTGCTATGAGAATGGATTTTTGGTTGTTCACATAGATGCTAGTTAATACAGACTCAAGCACATACCCATGTGGTAGGTCATGCTGAAGCCTCCACTATTAGCTCTTCTGACAGAGTTAAGCATAGAAATCATTGCTGATTATGGGGAAATTTTTCCTTTTTTAGATAGAAATTGTATCAGTCATAATATGCATTGATTTTCTCTCATGTAGTTTATTTTGTCTAAAAGCATATGGTGGTATATGGTGTCAGACACAGCTGATTGGCCTTTGAACACTGCATCTGTGCCCATATCACTTTCAAACCCAACTTCAGCAAGTTGAATGATGTTCAGTGCTCAGCCAGGACATACTTTCTCAAGTGTAACTCAAGCTTGCTTGGAAAGAAGGTGCTGTTCAGCCACTGGTGACAGACAATTTATAAATTACTTCAGTGCTTTATCTTTAAAATCATATATTAAAGACATTGGCTTGATGGGGTTTGGCTCTGGAGCATCCTTCTCTCTTTAGAAGTGCTGTAACACAAGCCTGTAACAATTTCTTAAGGGTTGTCTGGGTTGTCTCTGTAGCTTAGCATAAGTTATACAACTGGATCAGCCAGGCATTTGTCACTGGTCCCAAATGTTATCCCTGAAATAAGTCTTTACTTTAGGCGGGTTCACTTGCAGTGTAATGTGAAAATGGTACGTATGATGGGACAGCCACTGGATCCAAAAGTTTTCAGCTTGTCAGCCAAGAAGTCTTCCTGCTTCAAATTTTACAGACAGCAGAGGAGCAGGTGCAGTTCAGGTGTCTTAGATGCAGATCCTGGTCAAGAAACATTACTCATACCTGGTTAATCACATAGGAAAAAAAAGTGTGCCGAGGAGAAGCTGTGACTACTTGAAGTATGAGTATGATTAACTTTCCAAATGCTAATTCACTAAGTCTTACCAGACCTTTTAGAAACTGCTGGAACTGAATCTGTTTTAAATTATTCTATTTTAAGTGATCACCAGAGTCTAGTCTGACATTCTGCATAAAGACAGGCCAAGGAATTTCACTGAGTTCTCCAGACCACAAATCCCTTCTTAGATCCATCAAATCTTCATATCTTTGTCATGCAACTGCAAAATCACAAAGGGTTTGTGGGGTACTTCCAGGTTGTGAATTTGTGGTTTTAAATCTCGACCTTTAGTTATTTAAGTAATAATATATTTTTGTTAAGACAATAACTTCTGTGGAAAACTGTTGCAGAGTGCTAAAATTTCTTGCTATGGAGAAAGGGAATGAAACCAACCATTTCCTTTAAGAATTTAAATAAAATAATCCCGTGTTTGAGCTTTGAAGTATTGTTGTCACTCAGTTTCCACACACATTCCCTTTTCACCTTGTAAAGCGTCTTCAATAGGCATCTTATCCTGGCAGGACTGTAGGTGAAACGGACTTCTGAATTCAGCCAGAATGGCCTGTCACTTTCCTGCATGACAAATGGGAACAGCAACGAAAGAGATATGTGTACTGCTTTATTTAAAAGTGTATTTTCAAATCTTTATTTTCCCCTAAACATAATAAAAAAAACCTCATAGGAGTCCAGAAATTCTAAAAAAGATAACACCAGGTGTTTTGAGGGAAAGCTATGGGAACAGATGGCCTTACTGGAGGAGGTAAAATAAAAATTTCTAGATGCTATATTTGAAACCTGGTGAAGAAGAGCAGCTGAATCTGGAGGATGGTGCCAGTATCTACCCTCTGATTTGAGTGAAGAACTTGACAGAAGTGCAGAACCAAAGCAATAAGGTCTGTATTCCTTCTTATTTCCAAAAATCATACTGAAGGCTGAGACCAAATTAATAATATCACCTTCACATGAAGGCTGTGCTCTGCTGTGCTTCATGTGTGCTACCATGCATGGCCCTGTTCCTAACAATTGTATAAGTCTAAAAGCTTCCATAGAGCCAGCACATGTAATCTCCACTGCTGGCACCAATTATGCTTGGCATTGTATCCAAACACCCACTTTGCACCAGATCTGTCAGTATCAAAGCCATGAGGCTGGAACTTTTCCTGTGCTCTGGAATACATTGATTCAAATAACTCGTCAAAGCTGTAATTACAAGTAACTGTTATATCTGCATGCTTCTTTGGGACTGGGTATCATGAGAGACTAGAAAGTTATGATTAAGGTAATAACAATAGCAAACCATACCATAACCATACCATAACCATACCATAACCATACCATACCCATAACCATACCCATAACCATACCATACCAATACCCATAACCATACCATACCATACCATACCATACCCATAACCATACCATACCATACCATACCATACCATACCATACCATACCATACCCATACCCATACCCATAACTATACCATACCCATACCCATAACCATACCATACCATACCATACCATACCACACCATACCACACCATACCCATAACCATACCATACCATACCATACCATACCCATAACCATACCCATAACCATACCATACCATGTGGTACCATACCATACCACAGCACACCACAGCACACCACACCGTACCATACTGTAGGAAGTGATAACCATACCACACCATACCATACCATACCATACCACACCACACCACACCACACCACACCACACCACACCACACCACACCACACACCATACCATACCATACCATACCATACCATACCATACCATACCATACCATACCATACCATACCATACCATACCATACCATTCATAGGGTCTGGTGTGCAAATGGCATCCTGTACCCCAGGCACTTAGGGCAGCAGGCTGCTGCCCTCTTGCCATGTTGGTCTATAGGTGAAAATGGTAACATATACCTCCTTTTTAAGTCTATATGCCCTTAAAGGTTTACACATGTAACATAAATATGCATGTCATTAATAGGGTTTTAAACAGACATGAACACACACTATAATCATATTTGTAAAGAGTAATCTAGACTGTATGGAGGCAAGTAGACCTATGAGACAGACAACAGCTGGGATCTATGGAGAAGTACAGAAGGAGCAATGAGCTGAAAAGACTCATTGATGTTCCAGATATGTCACCAGCAGGATATTAATCTGTGATCCACACTGTATACTTTGCTGTTCACCCAGCAACCTGTAAGAAGTCCTGATGAAATTCATGGGCCAGTTTTTCAGCAGGCAGCTTTGCATGTGCACATTTACCAAGGAAGCTCTTAGGGTTTAGTTGTACCTTTCACCCTGGGTGGTGCAGAACATAGTCACACAGCTAAACAGCCCTTTTGTTCACAGCATGTCTACATCCTTTCCTGCTCTGCAAAATAGATCCTGTGCAGCAACAAGCACACACATTGACTATTAGTCCTCATCATGTGGCTTGTGCCCCTAAATTATGACAATGATGGAGAAGACATGAATATATGTTGAGACGTTAGGTCCTCTCTCTGAAAATATCTTGAAATGCTCTTAGCAGAATCAAAATTTAACCATAATAGCTATGCAAGTTGTTTTGTAAATTGTTCAGAAGAATGAAAGCTGTACAAGTAAGAATTGAAAAGTACAATGAGATATGTATTTCTGAAAATAATTTTAGGGCATTCAGTCCAGCTGTGCATCTCTTTCATTGGTTCTTAAACACAAGTAGTCAATTATGTGAAATATTTAAACAAAAGACATTGTCTTTGAAACTTGTAACATCGTTTACTTACAGCTCTGTTCTTTCATATTAGCTTGCATTGCTAGAAAATGGAAATAAAATATTTTTTACTACAGCTATATATCCACAGTGAGAAAAATGGGTTGCACTGGGAAAATGGACAAACTGATGCAAGCTCTCTTGAATTTCACACATGTGGCAACTGCATGTTATGGTTTGATAGACATGAAAATAGCAATCAAAATACCAGCTTAACCCTCCTGTCTTATATTACTCACCTCTCTCTTTTGTTCAAAGCTTTCAACTGCCCTCCCCCTTTTAAAAGTACTTGCTTCCATGAAGTTTTCCCAGTTCATTTCCTTAAATCTTGCCTCCCCCTGCTGGTTGTGCAAAACAGAATTTCTCAATAAAAAAACCACTGTCCCAAAGGTAACAGATGTGGGACAATCACGACCAATAAGAAAGTATAGTCCCAATCTTTGTTCTGAAGTAACAACAGCAAATCTCCATATATGCAATGGAGGCTCTTGGACCTCTTTCAAGCTGTATCTTTAGTTAATCAGAGAGAGCAAGATCCACTTTCCTCTCAAACATGCTAGTGGTGTTTTTTGGATTTGTTCCTGTTTTTCATTTGTATGGGGATTTCTGGTTGGTTGGGGTTTATCTGGTTTGTTTGGTTTTGTTTTTCTTTTTGTGTGTAAAAAGGGTAGTGAAACAAAGTTTCTGTAAATAGAAGGTTCCACTTATCTTTTAATAATTGGGTAAAGTTCGAAGAAAACACGAGTGGCCATAGCATTATTTTTGGTTCCACATCCAGTGCCTCTTTATTGAATGACTGTGTGGAGAGACAGAATGCCTATACTGTAAGTTGGTGCATTTTCTAATCTGCTAAAAATTTATGGAACAGCCAGCAATTTATTTCTGTAAAGTCTTAATTAGCTTTAATTGCCATAGGTCTATTTATACCTATTTTCACCAATTTATTCAGTCTTTATGCTTACAGAACCACTATAAGAACATCTAGACTGTGAAAATGTTTTGCTAATTCAAACGTATACGAACCTCAGGATGTATAATTTTCAGAACTACGTCTACATGGGCTGCAATTTACATTAAATTGCTGTTTTGGTTAAATGGCACCTTAGCTACCAAGCAACTCTTTGAATAGTTGTTTCTTTAATTATTATTTAATTTTGTGGTTATGACTGGTTTTCAGTTAAAGAGGGTACTACTGACAAATTCAATTAAAGGAAAATAGAGGACTTAATGGTCCATGCTAATGATTCATTTCATACATAATATTTTATCATTTTCTGAGCAAATTTATAATGAGTGCTTAGCTTGTATTAATAAATGCTTACATTTAGTCTACATAAACTATAGTGATTAAAATATTTTGCTAATGATATCTGTTGATAAATGCTTTTGAAACAATTAGGTCCTTTACCTTAAAGTACTTTATCAGCAAAAAATTATATCAAAATGCATATTTAGTCATTAAGAAGGAAACACAAGTATAGAAATGTAATAACATATCCATAAGGAACACCTTTTGATATTTAAACAGCTCATGATATGCATCTGTTATGCTCAGGAAAACAAAATTTGAAGAATTATAGCAATCAGTTCAATATGCTATCTGATTTTATAGTGATATATGTGATATATGTGATAACATGAAGAAGAAGGAGTTTGATAAATCACCTTTTCAGGTATCTGAAGTAAGAAGAAGTACTTCTCTATTTCACAGCAGAGGTAGAAATTTTAGCTTCTCGTGTTTCTAAATAGTGTGTGTAGGAGTGAAAGGGTGGGTAAGTAGCTATTACAGTCTCAATTTTACATTTTGCTTGATCACTGATGAAGATGGATTGTCTTCCAAAGCAAATAAAGTCATAATTTACAAACATTTAAGAATATTACATACTGTTTTAAGATACCAAGCTGTTTCAGGACAATTTTGTTTTCATCACTTTTTCTTGCACTGAGAAATTAGTGCACAATCATTTGCTTTAATAAAGAATGCTCTTAGCTTCAATGATAAAACAGACATATTGTAGTTGCTTCTGCAAACTGCTTGACTAGTACTATTGAGATTTAAAATATGGGGCATTTTCAGGATTAAGGGCACAAAAAAGTAAACAAAAGGGAGGGTCTGAAGATTTTTAAGAGCAAAACAATAATTCAGGAACACAACTCAATGCAAATTCAAGAAAAGTCCCATTCTTAAATCACTTACATAAACTGTCAATATCTTAGTGATTTCTTCATTTAAATTTTAGGTGGTGACACTGGTTAAGGACTGGGATAAGCGAGTTACAATTAGTTTATCTTCATGACTCTTAAAAGTACTGAAATTCAGTATGCCATTTGGAAGTTACTGTCAATTCTTCTACAAAAGGTGAAAAAAAAGAGGTGCCAGATCTCTTCTTTGAAGCACAAGATTTCTTAGATCCTTGCCTGAAGAAACTCTTTATGTTGGCAGTCACAGCCAAAATCTTTGTGATGTGTGTTTCTGAAACTTCAACTACAAAATCTGTTGATACCAAAATCTAATGTTATTTAGATTTCTCAGTAGTAACAAGAATTTAATAATGAACATAGGTCAGGATTATCAGGATCAGTGCAAGACATTCAGAAACTTAAGTTTTTTCCTCCATCAAATAGTGATGGTAACATATTTTTCAGATTCCATCAATAAGCAGTGAAGTTGCATTCTTGAAAAATTCAAGTCCTCCTCTATATGCTTCAGAGCTCCATACACAGATCCATATACAGATCATTTTAGTACTCATAAGAATGTCAGCAAAAGCAAAATGCCCTTTGGCCATGCTCTTGTTGTTCCTGGCTATTTCCAGTGAAAGGAGCTGAAAACTGAGATTCACTTGTCAAGTACAAGTGAATAGCCACCATAGCAAAAACTAGAAATGGCAGCACAATCTAGGCTCTGCATTGATGTGTTTTTTCATGTGGGAGGCCTACAAACGTAGATGACATACAAGGAACACAAATAAATTGGTTCAGCATTTTCACCTCCTTCTTCAAATTTTAGTTAAAATGTCATCAATTTGTTTTAATATGGAGTCTGTGGTTTCTTGCCAAAACCTTGGTAAGACTGACTGACTTGGTGGTATCCCTGTTACATCACCACGAGACCAATGGCCCCCAGTAATCTTAATTTCAGACAACTGGCCAAAGGTGACCTAAATGGGGCCTTTGCCACCCACAGCTAATACCTGCTGACCTGCTTGGCTCTGATGGAAGCTGATGGAGGCAGCTGGCGCCCAGTGCCAAGTCACTGAATGGCAGCAGAAAGGCTGGGGGAGGGTGCAACTTGTTGCATCCTCTGTCTGTCTCTAGGGCTTAACCCATAAGTGAGTATTATGAACTGAAGTTAGGAAGACTGTCATTACCCTCGTGCACTTCTTGAGGAAGTATTTTAGTACACTACTTGTTATTTATCTGTTTTCCCACTTAAAGTTATTCACATACTGAAGGATTCCCAAGTGTTTTGCAAGTAAGGGGAAAAATCACCTGTCAAGAAATTCCAGATGTTTATTTTTTAAAGTTTCTAAGGCATGGAGTGCTTACAGCTATCAATCAGGGAAGGAGCCAAACAGGTGACAGATTTTAAAGGATTCTTAGGCACTGCACAGACTTTAAGTGCTACACACTTGGCAGAGGGGTTATGTTGCATTCATAACTTGGCGATCTGGGTGGATCCCTGCTGAAACTGATTGCCAAGTAATATAAGTTAATGTCAGTGCTTAAATGCAGCCTTGTAGCTTCTTCTGCTCAGCAAAGAGAGACATTGGCAGTGAGATAGGCAGCCTCTAGCAGCAAGCTCCACAGAGAGGTTCATGCAAGCATAGCCACCTCTCCTGCTGCCACTGATCCATGATGATTATCATAAAAAATTGAAAGACATTTTTACTTTTAATATTGACCAGTACAATAACTAAGACATATTTTCAGGAACATTTTCCATCCGTTTTCGGTTGTAATCTTTGTTGCTGCAACTATATAACACAGTTGTTCATTTTGTGGCACCATCCTCAGAAGTACCCTTCGGGGGTCAGCCAGTGTTTATTGCCCTAGCACTCCAGATTTCCACATCTAAATATTTCTTGATATATTTTAATGAGTGTCTTGGTAGCCACCTGTACACTGAATGTTCATATAGTAAAGACTGTTAGAGAAGATTATAATTCCCTAAGACAACTTGTAAAAGGTATATTAAAATGTATAGATAACCCTATATCACAGCAATATCCTTGAAAGAGATAATTTTGAAATTGGAAAGGTTAAGGGGAATTTCTCATAAAAGTACAGTTTTGCTGAACATTTTGTCTACTAAAGAAAACATAACCATACTAAATTTTGTTACCTTTACTGCAGATTTCTAAATGCCTAAATTTGATGTCTGTTTTTTTGCTGGGAAAACTTTCTAACATGGAGAAAACACATAGACTCAAATGCAAGTAATGGGAAAAGGCTGCAATATCTCCCTGATTCCAATCCCTAACCTCTTAGATTATGACAGATTTCACAGACTTCCCTGCTACATGATGAAGTTAGCAGAGTACTTATATGATCTCAGGCCTAGAGCTTTTTAGAACATCTGGAATTTGGTATTGCGAAGTCTCCTGACTTTTTTTTCTTAGCTTGCGGAGGAAGTCATGGTACATTTTTCATTTTGGTGTCTACAGTTAAGTGGAATGAATTCCACCCAAAAATTTTCTGATTAGTCCAGTAAGTAGTGTCGGGTTTAGTTCTGAAAATGCTGCTGTCTCCTGATCTTTAGATGTCCACCTCCTTCTATATCAGTTTGGTAACAAGATTATGGCCTAATTTGTACAAGGTCAATACTTAAACAGTAATAACACCAGCTACCTCAGACTTATGTTTACCAAGACTGATAATGTGCTTTACAGAAAGGCATGGGAGCATATTGCCTGACTTTATTTTATCTTGCAAGGTATCTATCAGGTTTTTAATATGGTATTCAATTTAGTATTTTTTTTTTTTCCAATCAGCACAGTAAGAAAGTTGATCAAACCTGTCTGAAGGCTCCAACACAGCCTGGGTCATTTTTATAGCAGAAAATTTTACTAATTATTTAATTTTTTTAACCGTACCATAAAAGACAATTTCAATTATTTTAAAGTAGAAAACAGATGTTAGTGAATTTGCATGGGCTAATTAACTTTCTACAAATACCTCACTGTGAGTTCTGAAAGCTTCAATTGCAAAAATTAAACATATCAAAAGAATACAGTCTAATATGCCCAAAACAAAGTAGAATTGTCTGAAATATGAGCAACATATTAATGGTTATTCAGAAATTCAATTCCATTGGGTTTTTTATGTGAGCTGCATTAAATAGGAAAAAGAAAAAAAAATAAAGGGCATTTATTTTTCTTTTATAACTACAACACCGCAAAAATCAGCCCAGAAGTCCCATGGGTTAAATGTTAATCTGTAAATAAGGTAGGAACTCCCGTGTTTGTCCCTGAGCACTGTCTGTGTCATTTTATTTAGCAGCCCCTCTAGTCAGTGCAGTTGTCTAAGGGTTGAAATGAAAGTTCAGGCCTTTTCCTGCAGCTAGCAGAATCTTTCTAGAAGGGCAATGACTCCAGATATAAATCTTCTCCCCTCTGTTCTCAATCCATTTGTTGGACCAATAATGTCTAGTAAAAGAATGATTTCTCAGGACTTCGGGCGTGGAGTATTCTGTTTACACTATTAGTAACCAGTAGGTATTTTCTCTTAATTTTACACATAACTTGTTATGTTTTTCATTCCTCCTTCCTCTTTCAGTCACCACTGTTCACTGCTCCTCCAAAAGACCTACTGTACTATTCAGATACCTAATGTAGAACAAACTCAGGATCTCCTTCAGGAAGCCAGCTATCTGGCCTTTCCAGCTGGCTGTGTAAAGGATGTAGGCATTCACTGTTGGATGGGTCCTGCATTGATCACATTTTTTTTCCCCTTGCAATTATTGCCTCATGTGGATATGTTGGATCCAAATCATAAGATTTAACAAAAAATTGCTTACCTGCAAGGAAGGAAGGAAGGAAGGAAGTGGGGGTATACAAGGGTAGAAAACCAAGTTCTAGGTCTCTTAATCATAAGAAAAGAGAAAACCTGGTATTAATCTTCAAATATAACAAAGGTGGCTTCAAGGGGAAAGACTGCAGATTTCTGTCCATGTTTGCTGAAGATGCAGGAGAGGATAATGCTGAAAACTGCAATATGGAGCTTATTATTGAGTTTAGACATTAGAAAAGACAAAGAAGAAACAAGCTCTCTCACTGTGAGGACAGTGAAGTAAATGAATAGATTGCCTAGGGAATTTTTGGAATCCCCAGACTGGAGGTTTTTAAAAACAGGATAGACAAACATCTGTCAGGGAAGATTTAGATACAGCTGGTTCTGCCTCGGGGTAGAAGGAGGGATTGAACATTCTTTCTATCTCCCTTCCAGCCCTACTTGCTATGAATCTATGATAAACGACAATAGTACTTCAACAGTAGACACTGAGAGGTCACTCAGGTAGAGACAGAAAAGAAAGAGCAATAGCAAGGAAAATCAATGAGGATTTACCAGTCCTTGGTATCTCTTGCTTCCCCAACTGTGCCTTTTTCAGAAAGATTTCAACAGAAGGAAAAAGGTATTATGAAAGCACATTTTATTATTATTTTGAGATGTCCGAGAGTAAGACCAAAGGTGGAAACATGATATGGAAGATAGGGCAAAAGAAAAATTTAAAAAATCAGGACCCAAGCAGAGACAAGGTAGCTGTCATAGACAAAGACCTTTATTCCTGCAATGGTTTTAATTGTGCATCAGGCCAAAAAAGATAAGACTTTTTACATTAATCTTTAAATGTTGCAAAAAGGCAATTCTTCTTTGGGTCACTACCCAGAGACAATTAAGACAGATCAGATAGATGATTATGACAACATTAATGCAAACATACAAAAATGGCATTTTTCCCCCTAGGATTAATATGCAAAAGTATGTAATAGTTTGCATTAAAATATGCAAGCTGAGAAGCTGATATATGTGACTATATTTGCGAAACTGATTGTATTTAAATACCTTTATTGCAAGGCATATGCACAAAACAACAATGTTAAGACAACCACATTATTTTTTCTTTTCATGAATTTTGCATGTTTTGCCATAGAGAGCTAATGCTGTGTTCAACATTACAATGGAATAAAATATTTTCCATTACTTAAAAAAAAATATTTTTAAATACCTTAAGCCTGTACCATTATTTTTGGTATATTTTAGCCTGCTGGAGATTCTCATGTTTTATCTGATTTATTTTTTTGGCGGGGGGAGCAAAACACAAAAATCACAGCATCCATGTATACACTCAATCAGCTGTCACATCATAAACATGCTTCACACTTTTCCCTTTCTAATGTGAGGCCAAGCAGAAATTAATTTCTGAATCTCATTTGGACGGATGATCAACAATTTTACTTCAAATGGCACCAAATCAAATATTTTAAATTCAAATACTGATTTTTAAAAGGCTGTACAAATTTTACCATTTTCTCTGAGAGAAGTAGGTTTATTTTCAAGAACATGCCTGGAAATCCTGCTTAAATACATATGGAAAACAATAATTAAACTGTTTGCTTGATTGGCTCTATACTGCATGCTTTCTTTCTATTCCTATTTCACAGAAAACTAATGATTTTAGGGTAAAAATGAAGAACTTGCATATGTATTAATCCTTAAAGACTGCTCAGTCATCACTGTGCTTACACGTAGGCAGTATAATGTATAAATCTAAACAAGGGATGTGTTTTTCTTCTCATTTATGCCATCACTTCACTGTGCTGTTTTTTACTTTGTAGATAGGCAAGAGGTCAAACAATGGATTTTTTAAGGGATTATTTCAGATATGTATTAAAATGGAATTAATTTAAATACTCAGATAACACTGTTTTCCACTATCTGCTGCCATTTTCATTTTTTGCTCCAGAATGTCATTATCTGCAATAAATATTGTACATTTCCACGAAACAGATCTGAAGAATCAACAGTATCACCGGATCAGCCTTTATAGCACAAAATATTCTCTGATTGCCTTGACTGTTTTGTTTGATGGGAGGGTGTGAGCAAAGCAAGAGTAGAGAAGAAGCAGAGTTGTTATCCCAGTAAGAAACAGGATTTAAATGGCATAAATAGCACAGATTCTATGATATGATGAAAACTTATCCTTAGCCATTCCCAGCTAAGCTTCACATCCTGCATTTCTACTTCTGTGATCCTGCAGCCTGGACCAGACACAATCAGGTTTGTCAGGAACAGCAAACCACCTGGGCTGGCCACCTCCGAAGGCTCTGGGTCTGCATGAGCTGCTCCTGCTCCTGCCCAGGTTCTGCTGGACAATGTTGTGCAATCACTTCCCAAATGCAGCGCTGCTCGATGCAGTCATGTGGAACCTCAAAGGGGGAGTGAGAATGGGACAAGGTAGGGGTCAGTGGAAAGTGGCCATGCACAGCTGGGTGTTGGATGAAGTGGAGTGGAACAAGAGCAACAAAAATGATGGCATTTTGTTTTCCCATGCTTTGACAGCAACTTATTGGAGACATTCCCTGCCCTCTCACAGACATTGCAGAGTAAGGTGTCTTTTAGCTAAAAACAAGGCAGTTAGAGTCATGAAAGTCTAAGTGCAGATGAGTTACAGACCTGAGAATAACGTGTTTGCTGAAAGAAATTGTAAACCTCACTGAATATACCAGTTAATACTTCAGATATGTAATTTTCTCCAGTACGGGTTTCTCCTTAATCCTGCTCATTTATTGGCACTCAAACAGATCTAACAAAGCCCAAGCAAAAGCAGAGGATAAATACTTTGCTGCCCATGTCACAAGGAGACAACTTTAAATATTTCTGTATTGGAACAAAACTCTAGATTTTGATATATATAAGACAATTTCCCACTGATTATCTTCATTGTTTGCTATATTTAACATTACCTATGTGAAAATGAGTTAACAAACATTCCACAAAGACACTGAAAAGCCAGAGTTAGCATAGATTCTGGAATATGCACAAAGAAAAACAGGCAAACATTTACAATTGTAATATCCCAAACCAGTTTTATTAACTGCAGCCCCATCCTCCTGTTCCAAGATCTGCACCTTTTCTTTCTTCTTTGGGATGAACAAAGATCATGGAACAGATTGTAAGTGAGGCAAATTACATGGTTGTTTATGGTTGTGTTACACATATTATATATATCATTTGCAAAGCATTCCCTAAAGAAATGGTATCAAACTTTTGGGGACAAGAAAGGATCTGATGACAATCTGTTTTCATTTCTTTTCTTTCAGATGCTTCATGATAATTCATCTGTTTTATTTTCTTAGATTAATTTCTTGTGCTGCAGCTACTGCTTTCCCATCATTGTCCATTTGGTTTCTTTTGTTCTTTTTTGCTTTAATGTACATTAACTATATAATTTGATTAAATGATGCCATCACAATTAGAAGAAAACAAGTCCAAATCTATTTGAACAGAATCTTACATTCACTCCGTAAGCACTCTCCTTTAGACAAAATGTAAAGGTTTCTGTATTTTTGAGTTTGGCTTTGTTTTTGGGGGGTTCTTTGGTGCCTTTTTGTTTGTTTGTTTAACAAACACACATTTAAAAAGATAGCAGTATTCCAAAATCCCTAATTTATGTACACAATTGATCTGCAAATTTTAGCACCATGGTAATTTTACTTGGAATTTTTATGAAGTGATTTAGCATGAATGCCTTTACTTTTTAAGCTGCAAAATTTTAAAATAAAGTTCTGTTCTCCATCTTTTCACCTGGGTAGTCTCAGCACAGAGTTGATTTAAACAACAATAATTATTGGAGAATTTTGACCAAAAGATAACTTCAGCTAAACACCAGAATTATCAAAGGTAAGTGCTCAGGAAAAAAGGACAACTCCTCTGAAATGAACAGAATTATTAACAGTATTTGCCAAAGACAAGACTATTATCAGCACTTTGGAATACCTTTTAGTTAAACAAAAATCTATCTATTTAATGGAACTTCGTGCCTGGAAGTGTCCTTTAAAATGACTGTTAGAATGAAAAATAATATATATATTTTTATTCCTTTTAAATCAACAGTTTGGAAAACCTGTAAAAAAAAGAAAACTCTCCCCCTGACAAAAAAAAACAACAGGAAAGAGAACCTTAATTTTAATTTCAATTCCATCAACATGCAACAAAAACAACTCCTTTAAATCAATAGGGTGTCATAAGTCATTTGCAGACAAAATCAAGCTGTTGAAAGCAGATGCAATCTCAATATTTGGTAAAACTCTATCTCATGATTTAAGAAAATTAGTATAATGATTTTTTTTTTAAATTTAAAAAGCAAGCAAGCAAACAAAACAAAACAAAACAGATTTAATTCTTAGCTATTTCATGGAAGAAAAATAAAAAAGGCTAAATCCAACCCAGGGAAAACTTTCAGTCAATCAAATTGCACTGCAGACTCAGTCAGTAAGAAGTGCTAGGAAACAAAAACATTACAATGTGAGTTTGTTGTATTTACAGGTAATATTTGCTTATTCAGGTAATTAATCATCATGATTAATTATACTGGAAAGTGGACAGATTATTTCAGTAAACCAAGATTACTTGCCTATGGGTAAAGATCTAGGAGCTGGATATGTACACTTTCACTAATAAATGATAAGGATCACTGGTGAGGCAGGTTGCAGAGCTTGGGAAAAGTAGTAAGTTACTAAGTGAAACTGCTTTTGGCAAATATTGACCTTTGAGTTCTTAAACTGGAGCATATATAAACAACACAATGTACTCTGGCAAGCTTTCCCTGATAACCTGCTGGAAAAGGGACAGAATATCCTCTAGCCATTTCGCATGCACAATTTAACAATTATGTGGTCAGAGGAAGGATGATTCTTTTAAGGTGCTGGTAGATGAACGGTGGATGTTCACAGGCTTTACACATTTACAAAGGAATTTCAAAATCTAACACAGCGTAATCAATATCAACTCCAATTCTTCTATACTGAGATAAATGATATTGATCACTGTACTGGGGACACACACACAAAAACAGAAAGAGAGGAAGGATTCAGACTCAGAAAGCAGGTCATACGGATCAAAATCATAGCACTGGCAATACTAGCTTAAGGACAAAATGTTAAAGTAAGGCTGTTTCATTCAGCATGGAAAATATGAAAAATTATTTTGATGTATTTAAAAGCAGAGCATTCTAAAAAAGAGACACTAAATTTATCTCAAGTTTCTATTATGGTTGAATAAAAATTTTCAAAAGCATATCAAAAGTTTGTTTTAGATAATTATTATAATTGGGAATCATGCTTAGAATGAGAATATAAATGGTTTATAATTCTACCCTTACTTGAAAATTAAATTTTAATTTCAAACTTGACTAAAAATTTTGCAAAATAAACATTTTGTAATACATTATGTGAAAATATTACAAACATTGCAATGCAATCCAAATTAAGCTGTGGTTGCACACAGAGTTTGCCTTTTGAATTTCTTTTATCTGTCAGACCTTCCAAGTTTTCTGGGTTATACTCAGGAGCAGAGGGTAAGAGAAGCACATTCAAAATCCTTCGCGGCCACAATTTTATTTCTAATTGGTGTTTCCACACTCTTCATGCATTTATCAATCAGATGTAAATTACAGTATGCCTGATTGGGTCTCCTTCACCCTAACCATTCCCTGCTGACTGGCAGTGCTTGCCAACTGCTGCAGCAGGCAAGATGAGCAGCAGTAACAGCACCTCTACTGTTTTGGTAGGTCTTGGCCACTAGCAGTATCATAGATAACAACTGCTCACTTAACACCTATTGAATGTCTTGAGCACAATTGTCCCTTTGAAGAATGCAGCTGTCACCTTTGATCAAGCATGAGACATCACTGGCAGCAAGTAATATAAAAGAGTAGGTCCATAAATTCAAACACTGTGGCAATTTCAGAGGAGGCGCTTTATTCTGGAAACAAGCACAGAAAAATGTCTAATCGGTGTGGAGGGAAGAGACACAGCAGATAGAAGCTTCAGAAAAGCTTTTTTCATAATATTTAAACCTAGTGAGTGATCAGAGAAAATACTGCAAAGTCAATAATCCAAAAAAACCAGGAGGATGGGTTGTGCACCATTTGGAAAAATTTAATAAATACACAAGTTTAAATACTTGCAGTCACTTTAAAATGTAGCACCCAGACATTATTCTATAGTCTCCAGTCTGCTAAAGTACAGTTCTTATGCTACATAAGCATGTATTTTGTGTATTTTAAAGCAGAATACTGTCTAAGATTACCCTCAAACTGGTATACACCCATGCTAGCCCCTTTGAGAGGATTGCCAAGTCCAAAAGGAGCCTGAAGAGTTGTTTATGTGAGTGACCATGGGGAGAGGGAGGAAGAGAAGTGGGAGGAGAAGGGCAGACATGGTGTTGTTTGGCCCAGTGCACAAGGAAAAGTAATCATGGAAATTCATAGATCAAAACATTTTTTATTTTTCTAATTGGTGTGCACCAGTTTAATGGCAGTATAGATGGTAGCACTGCATTTCATTGACCCCAGCACTATTTTCAGGGAACGGGAATAATAAGTCCTGTGGGTGTCATTTACATAAAAGGTATGAACTGTTCACAGTTTTATCATTGTGTTGGGCAGAAACAGGCTCCCTTCATCTTCACCGATAGATGTCATTTTGTTCTGTGTTTTTCTTGAACCAACACCTTAAATGCAATCTCCTCTTTCTAACTGACTAAGACTGATGTTCCCTCATTGCTGCCTGTGAATACTGAAAGTGAGTTCATTGTTTCTGTGGGCAGCACTGAGCAAAGGCAATGGGGCATCCAGAATGGAAAGGCAGTAGCTTTTACAAGGCTCAGGTTTGAGCATCAGGAGTGGCATCTGGAAGACAAA
This sequence comes from Dicrurus megarhynchus, assembly GCA_013399195.1. NCBI lineage: Eukaryota > Metazoa > Chordata > Aves > Passeriformes > Dicruridae > Dicrurus > Dicrurus megarhynchus. Next base: position 1,122,247 of record VXAD01009143.1, read on the forward strand.
CACCTTCACCTTACTCAGGCAAGTATACCATTTGGGGCACAGAGATTAGTCCCTGTTATGAATATTCAAACTGCATGGGGGTTACAAACATTGTCAAATATTATGTAAAAGTGCACAATTGAATTAATCTCATTTAATGATCCACTGACTTTTGACTATTTTTAATGTCCATAAGTGACCCAACAACATTTCTAACATCATTTGTATATCACAACTAAATCATTATTACATCCCAAAATGCACCTTTGTATAATATTAAGAGTGTGGTTTGTAATCAAAGAAGGTGGAAGTGTTGGAGGAAAGAGCAAATGAAAAGTTTATGTGGCATGTATTATGAATATAAGAAGATAACCTAAGAGGAGTGGTCAAATGCTGCTTGGAAGGATGGGTGCTAGCTGTGGCAAACAACAGAAACATTTGTTGTACTTCCATCTTACTTTTAGCAACACAATTTGCAGTCTTTGTGCCTCTATTTTCCTTTTCACCCTTTGCCTTTCCTGTCAACTAAGTTGCACATTCTCCATGGACAGAAGTTATTAATGTATATCACACTTAAAAAACCATGAATGCCATTATGACTGGGATGCATTTCACCAGATGTTACTTTACTAGTAATAAACCCTGTGACTGCTTGTTTTATCCTCCAGAGCTTTGTGTTTCAGGAGATCCCAGTTTGCCTTGTCTCCCCTCTTACCCATCCAATGTCAGGGTGGTTAGATTATTCCCCCAGGTCATGGAAGACCCAAGTTCAGATCAGCATGTTTGTCTGAGCAGACTGACATTCCTTCTGTCACACCTGTAAAAATCGTGACATCATATGACATTTGAAGATGGGTTTCTTAACATACTCTGCTGTTAATGCTGTCCTCAATGGCAACAGGAGCTTCAATTCCAATCAACCACAAGGCTGCTGTATTTCTTTTAGTGCTGCTTCTCCTCCTTGACCCAGTGGAGTCAAACAGCAGCCACTGCAGTGGGGCAGAGTTTTCCTCTCCTCTACTTCCAAGTCACCTCAGACAGCTGAGCTATCTGAGATACATGCCTTATCAGTTAGTAAAAAGCCAATGGCAGTGCTTTTTGAATATTTCTAAATGTTTCTTCAGGCACAGTTACTTCACACATTCGAAACTAAAGTTACAAACAGCTCTGAGTTGCCAGAAATCTAATTTCTTCAGCAAATAAATTCTTTCTGCTCCCACAAAAGAAAAAAAATCACTGCACTACTCTGCTCTATCACTTTCATAGTTTTATGAAGAGAATGACTGAATTCATCAACAAAGCATGTTGGAAAGAGACAGATTCATCTAGGGGCCAAAAGTACAGAATTTTGGATGAAATAAACAAAAATTACCTAAAAAGGTAGAGATAAGTAAAGAAATAGGCAGTCTCTGTCAATGAGTTCAGGATTACAGGTTGCCCATGCACTTGAAGAGGAAATTCAGTGTCTAAAGGAGGCAACAAAATATTCAAGTCATTAACATATGCAGAAGAAATGAGGCCAGGCCTCATAGAAAATAATAAAGGCTTGGGAATTAATTCAACAACCAGAGATGACAATGAATCCCAAGGGAAAAAGTTGACTATGAACTATGGGAAGATACATGGTGGAAGACATTTTTATTGACAAAGTCCAAAATCATGACTGAGGAGAACAACATAGTAATTTGACTTTGAGAGGGAGTTAACTGTGGCACTTTTACCATAATGAAGAAGGCAGGTAACGGGGACTTCAGAGAACTGAATTCTCAACTCTGTGACATATCCTGACAATTATAAGACTAACTAAGCAACCACAGGAAAAAAGAACTAGAAAAGAAGAAGTTCTGAAGCTCTGCATTTTAATTCTTCTCTTCCCACTTTGGAGCCTGACAAAAAAATGCATTATTAGAAATAAATAAAAGCAGAGCATGAAATGGCTTCTCAGAATAAACTGTAATTTATAGAAAGAAAGTAAAATGTCTTCTCTTCTATTTAAAAACCCCTGCAAACCAGAAATGCACAGAGTGAATGGATTTTGAGATATTCTTAGTGAAAGCAAAAAGTCAGTAACACATCTGTAATTGCCAGGGGGCCTATTCTTCATAAAAATTTATATTCTCAGGATGCCCATGTCATCACAGCCTATTACAAGCAAGTATTTTGCTCTTTTGCAAAACACCTGCTTAAATACACAACATAAGTGGCTGTATTAAAGTACTTATCTCTGAATATGGAGAGGGCTTCTTTTTGGATATGTAAATATTCCCTTAAAAGAAAATACTATAGTAGAGTGACAAAAAGTTTCCATTATGGTTCAAATTAAAAAAAAAAAAAATCACAGTACCTTAAAAGTAATTTTCTTTGTTTCTGATTTTACAGACCATTCTTTTAGAAGGAGTCAAAGGAGAAATATGTTGGAACTCAATTACCTGTGCTAGTGAACCACATACAGATATTTAGAAAGGGGTACCTCTCACAGATATCCAGTACTAACCAAGTGCTTTTTTATGTGAGCCTCTCATATCTCATTAATATTATAAATTGCAGCATGCACCATGTCATACTGCTGGAAGAAGCAAAAAATGGTCAATAAAAGGCTAAATGTAACTCAGTGGTCACTCAAATAGCTTTCCTTGCTTTACCTTTGTTAAGCAAGTGAACAGAGGTCAAGCAGCTACACCTCAGTCAGATACACCTTGGTTTACCTAGATGAAGCACCAAAAGATGAACCCTGGAATTTTGGTGCATCATTGTGATAGTGCCAGAGGTCATCAAAAGGGAAACAAAAGCTTGGGGCATCATTAAAGATTGTTTTGACTTGGCATCAAAATCCCATGGAAAGCACATGGTTTAAAAGGCAGATGAACAACCTTCTCCAAATATCTCAAAACCTCTCCAAAGTCAAACATTTGCTCATCCCTACTGGCCAATGAAGGCAGGAAGCAGCTGGTAGATACCATTAAATGCCAGGATCTCAAACAACTTTTTCCACAGGTGTTCCAATCCTTATCCAATATGGAAGAGAAACAGTTGCCTATTTTTCAAAGGAAAAAAAAAACAGGAAGAGGACAACTAGATGGATATGCTCTATGAAAAAGAGAAGGAAATATCTTACTCAGAGAATTCCTCTCTATTTCATTTCTAGCAATTTCAAGGTGTGTACAGCTATCATGAAACCTTCTACAGCATCTCACACAGTTATTGAATGACTTGTATTTATAAACCTCCGTTAATGCTCTTCCTGGTCAAATTGCTTACCAATTTCTTTTATATATCTATATATATACCTATGTAGATATATTGTTCTTGCAACAGCACTGCATCAAGTAAGCATCAGTCTCATACTAAAAAGATTTTTTTTTATTGTGACATTGTAATTTTCTTTATTGATGTATTCCTGACTTTAAATGGCACATTTTCACTAGAATTTTCCAATTGTATTCATGTATCCTTTTATATAGTTCCAGTTGTTTCAGAGTAGGTTCTCCTTATTGACTTATTAGCATGATATTTTTGATAAGGTGCTCCACTACTAAAGATAGGAATCTTTTTAGGATCCACACACTTTCATTTGTGCATAGGAATCTCTGATCTATATTTACAGTAGCTTTATAATTTAACAGATGTTTGGACAGTTACAGTCCCCTCTGGGACAGTACTGTGTGGTTTTGAACTACTCCAGAGTTGTTCTATGAATATTTTTCCTCACTCTCTTATAGTCCTGGGGGTCTGTAACAGATGCTAATTGCAGTTTCTTCTTTGTTTTTTGATAATCTAGTCTTACCCAAATTATTCCACCGCTGCCCTCATCATTATTGAATTGTATCTTACTGATTTTCAAGGTTTCAAGCAATAGATAAGACCACATTATCTACAGCTTATACACACACAGCATAGCTTAAAAGTTTCATATGTGCATATGGAGATGGTGAGAGCATTCAAGAAATAGGGGCTTTTGGCAGAGAACATCCCACACCTCCTGTCCTTTCAGAAATATGCCTTGGAATAATTAGCAGCTCCATCTCAACTTCCCAATTTGCCACAATGCTCTCAGATATTATGCTGCTGCTCCACAGTTTTCAGAGGGGCTTATCATGCTGCATGCAGATCTGTTCTCTACATCAAATGCTTTAAGACATTAATAGCATGACCTTGAAAAATTTTTAAGCAGTTTATCTTATGTGAAGTTTGCCGACTTGCACAGGTGAAGATGCCACATTGTGTAACAGCACACATTATGTGCCCATGTTCACCATGCACTACATGCAGCCTGGGACCCTGCCAGAGTAGCCAGCTTACTTGGTTCAGAGAGAATGGAAAGCTTTCACAAATAACAGCCATAATAAATGCTCAGGTTGCACTTCATCTTTTAGTTCAGTGGAGGCAGAAGGCAAAGTCTGTTTTGATAAAGTAGCAAATATTCCAATTCCAGAACTTAGGACTCCAGTGGAGAATGAAGAGGCAGACAATGCTATCTATTTTTAGTACATTTTGCCTGAATCCCTTCTTTTGTACACAACAGCCATGGTCTTTCATGCAGAACCACTGTAGATGGACAGCTGTGTGTCTAAACATCTGTGATGAACAGAACTCAGATGGGAGCTTAAAAAAAGAGAAAACGGCATCAACATATTCATAAGTTGGTGTGTGAACAATGAAAGCACATATTGTAGGTCTGAAGGAAAAAGGCAGAATCAGCTTGTAAAAAAAACCCACGAAATTCTCTAAGAAATTCTTTTTGCAGATGTCAGCATAAGCTTTTTTGCCTGATTTAGTGTAGCAGTAAACTCAGGAACGGGACTAAAGAAATTGCTTTGACCAACCAGGAGTTTCAGGGAAGTATCTATAAATCTGAAAATCAAAATTTGATCATAACTTGATCCAGAAGAACTATAACACCTCAAAAAAGAAAATAAAAGGAAAAAAAAAGTAAACTGAATCAGCTCTCACTTGCTTGTGTTTATTAGATCGAGATCAGCCTAAAGCTGAAGGCACACAGATAATAATCTCTGACCCTCCCAGGGTTCAACCAGTGTCTTTTACTGGCTTACCATTTGTTAATAAGGTAAGTTTGATGCTTTAAAAAAAAAAAAGAATAAAAAAAAAAAATTAAAGATCCTTCACTGCTGGCTGGACATCAGCCCGAGTATCAGGCTTTGTTGTCCTCACTTGTACTGATGTTAACTTAATTTTCAAGTAGCTCTAATCATAACTGTCAGAAGTGATAACATATGACTTGAAGGATGTTATCAGCATCTCTCTACTCTAGAGAATCATAATGAAGCATATAGAATGTATCTTCACCTGAATTTGATCCCTATTGTTCATTTATTTGTTTACATGGTTTCTAAATCTCATAAATGCTGTTTTTACATTATCATACACTGCCAAAGTAAGATAGAAGCTCTATTCTCCTTGTCTTTCTTAAAAGAATATAAGTGGTGCTCTAAGCAAAAAAAAAAAAATGACCCTTGTCTTTCAAGTTTCCCTTTCTCTGTTCATAAACAGTTTCCTGGCATACCTAGTGATATTTCTCCCGAGAGAGACCAAAACCCCACTAGCTTATATTTTCCTTCTAGGAATTTCCAACAGTCTTCAGTGGTTTTGACATGTGCAAAAACGATGGGATGCTGCAGACTGCAGCACAGGCATACATTTGAAGAATATATTGCACCAAACTGCATATGCCAGTACATTGCACAGTTTCCACTGCATTGGATATCTGCTGTCTCTTTTATTGTAGTTTCTCACATACAAGAACAAGTCACAGCTTCTGGAGTGGAAAAATCTAAAAATTTGTTACCTGAAAGGCAGGGTATTATAATTTTTGCTATTTAAAACTGCATGCTTCTTTTCAATAATCAAAAAATCCAAACCCACAGTACAAAAGAATTCTGTCTTATAAACGCATGTTCCCTAAATGACCTTAAACTTTGAGAAAAAGAGGCACAAAATCATTGCTTCCAACCTTTTAACTCACCATAAATAAAAAAGGGGTTATCACAGGGCGGTAACTGTGAGTTATCTGCGAACAGACTAATTTTCTCAAACATATTTGTTATTCAAAATTAATGTATAAATTTCTGTGGGTGATTCCTAGCTTGATCACCAGTATGAGAGCAGTCTATTGTAGACAAAATAATGATGGGATATAGAGGTCACACATTATGTATCAGAGTCCCTAAGCAGTAATCTCAGCTCCAATATGAGCTCCAAAGTTACTTATTCACATCTTCTTGCCTTCTGGGATTGAGACAGTCTTGATCGATAAGAGATTTTAACTAAGAAATAATAGAGTAGTAGTCCCTTTTACCAGAGAGAAAAAGGAAAATCTGGCAAATGACAATAAAGAAGATATGCCAAACAATCATTCCTTTATTAGCTACCACTAGTATCTAAAGTCTTTCCTTGTTGCTCACCCTCTTGACTAATACTGACAGGATTCATACTTTTCTTAGACTCGTCTGTGAATCTCCAAAGATGGAGAAATGACTGCCTATAAAAACTGCAATACTATCATTACTGGAAGAGGTCTGGGAGGGCAGTTTGGGAAACCACTGCTATGAAAAGATTTTAGTCAGAGTGCCTTCCTGTCAGGGCTAGGCTCCAGACAGCATGTCCACGCATTCTTCAGGCGGAAGTCAGCATTCTTCTTCTCTCTTATCTTTAGAGCAAAGATACATCTGCCCTTGCCTGAATATGGGGACAAAAACATCTGTTCATTGATAATCCTTATTTCACATCATCCATACTCATAACTGAAATAGAGGAAAGCTGCAGTTGACTCAGTCTAAAGCACAGGATGGTCTCTGTCAAACAGTACTGTGCCCTGCCTCGGAAGTTTCCATAAATTGACCAGACAAGACCCTAAAGAACTTGATTACCCTTGCTATGGTCAGGAGGTCATATTAGAGACCTCCAGAAGTTCCTTCCAACTTAAATTTCCTGTGACTCTCATCCACACTGGTCTTGTGACCAGTAGCAAGATCTTTGTTGGGTAATTGTAGAGATTCAGAAGAGCACTTACCTTTAAGAGGTAGAATTAATGAATACAGCAAATTGATAGCTGGTTGGCCATATCAAAACATGACAGACTTAGAACAAATATAAAATGGAATTCAAAATGAGAAACATGAATGTAACTGCAAAATGACATATTTATTTACCAAACACTCATTGGGTTAGAATAGGAAGACATCTATTTTCAGTGAGATGCAATGACTTTTCTTAGAAAGGGGAATGGTGTACATTAATAGATCTAGGCTCAAAGAAGTCATTAGGTCACAAAATGATGACAAGCTGCTGATCTCATGCAGCTGACTGAAACTTGTTTGTGATTCTGGAATATCTGAATTGAGGAGGGAGATGAACAAGCAATCAACAAGTATTAAGACCCTAGCATAAGACCTTGCTTAGAACAGTCTCTACAGACATGTTCATGAAAGGTAAATTTTAACTAGAATTTATAAAAAGAAGGTATATTAATATGATAAAGCAATGAAGATTTCACTGTTTAAGAAGAAACACCAAAATGAAATGACTGAACAATAGGAGAAGGACTACAGGTCTTGTTCATAATTCTAACAGCAGACATACAATAGGAAGGAGAAAAAAACCCATCTATTTAAGGCTAAGCATGAGAATAAGAAAACACAGCTACAAAATCAAGATGAGTAAATTTAATCTGGAAACTACCGTGCTCCCCTCTGCTACAGAAATCAGCTTCCAATGAAAATTTTCACAGAATCACAGAATATGCTGATATGGAAGGGATCCATAAGGATCATTGAGGTGAACTCCTGGCCCTGCACAAGACCATGCTCAGAAGTCACATCATGTGCCTGGGAGCATTGTGCAAATGCTTCTTGAAGTCTGTCAGGCTTGGTTCTGTGACCACTTCCCTGGGAGGCCTGTTCCAGTTCCCAAACACCCTTTGGGTGAAGAACCTTTTTCTAATATCCAACCTAATCCTTTCCTGACACTGTTTCAGGCCATTCCCTTGGGGGTTCACCACAGAGAAGAGACCAGTGCCTCCCATGTCTCTTCCCCTTGTGAGGAAGCTGTAGACTGTGATGGGTTCTCTCCTCAGTCTCCTCTTCTCCAGGCTGAACAGACCAAGTGACCTCAGCTGCTCCTCATACAAATATCCTCCCAAGGCCCTTCACCATCTTCCTTGCCCTCCTTTGGACACATTCCAATAGCTTTATGTCTTATACTGTGGTGACCAAAACTGCACACAGGACTCAAGGTGAGGCCGCACCAGTGCAGAGCAGAGTAATGGGCAAGGGGTGCAAGGGACAAAGGGAAATTCTTAGTGTAGTCTCAACACTGAGGTTGTTAACCATCTCAGTGAGAGTGCATCACGATGTTGCTTATTATAAGAACATTGAAACCAACAATCCCAACAATTCCACTGCTAATCCTGTGCTCCTCCTGACAGACTGCAGTCATGAGGACCAGAAGGGGTTGCCTCCTCTCTTAGCTGATTCTGAAAGCAGAGACTCTCTAAACATGGAATTTCATTTCAGGACTGGTATGTATCTCTATACTTGTACCCATCTTGCAAACAAATGAGGAGGAAGGCAGGAAAAACAAGTTAATGTGTAAAGAAATGCACACAAGATACCAGATTTCAAAGGTGGCAGAGCAGGACACTTTCAAGGATTGCTAGTATCACACAATCACAAATGAAAAAATCTTATTTTTCATCAGATTCTGTAATAGAAAATGCTTCTTCCTTTTACAAAAGATTCTGTTCAGTAAATCCTTTGCATTCCCTACTCTTCTTACTGTTATGCATGCTTTACTGAGGTGAATGGAAGTGGATGTAGAATTTAAAATACAAAATCTTTCAAAAAAAATTAAATAAAATTTGAGCAACATTTTTTCCACTCTTAGTTTTTGGAGTTGCTTTTCATTCATGGATAAATGGTGAGGTTATAGGAAGGTATGTCAATATCTTATTTTTCTCCAGGAACAAAGAACATGTCATTCTGTGCAAAGAACACAAAAATTCTGTACAAATGAAAATGATAATGGTAAGAGAGCTGAAAAGAAAAATATTTGGGCCTTCAAAGTATCAAATGTGAAGAACCAACCACAGAAGTTATTTTTATATTTGATTTTTTAAATTTTTCTTTTAGGGAAATGCAGTAGTCCATTTATTATTATTACTAATATTATTAATTATAATTATTGTTAAGTCAGAAGAGAAAACTGCAATCATCTGCAAGTTTGCTTACATCTTCCAAACTTCTCTGTTGTGCTGAAGGAAGAGGGGCCCAGACAGTGAAGTATGGATTTACATGTAGATCCATCAAAGATTATCTTGATTGGGAATGGCAAAAGAAGCTTGGTTTGATCTGCCTTCTAGTAAAGAAAAGAGGACGCTTGTGCAGAAACATTTTAGTGTAGTGAAAGAGCCACAAAAAGTTACAAAAGATAAACTGTGTACCACAACTGCTAGTTTATGATTCAACACATGCAGTCATTTTGGGATTAGGTTCTCCTCCCATATCTTTGAGCAAGGTGCATCTAATCTAAACTTGACCATTAGGATCAAGGCAGGATCAAGTCCTGTTTCTCTTAAGAACTAAGGCTCCTTGTGGCGGTGGTCCAGCCCTTTTCATTTAAGGTGAGTGACACCCAGTGGGTGAACTTCTCTGCTCAGGACTCCACTCCTGAGGAGGAGCCTGGGGGAGATGCAGAGGTTTGATATCCACGCCCACGGGATGCCACTCACACCTCATCTCCACCCTGTTTCCAGACCTTTCTCCCTTCCTTGGTTCATGATTGGTTTCCCTGGTTCGTGTTTTATAATAAGTTCATGTACTATGCAATTAGTTTCTAGAAAGATCTTAAGGGTTCTGTTTCGGATTTGATGTTCCAAGTTTGTTCCTCCTCTCTTGTTCCCTGAGTGGTCAGCTGTCATCCCTTGTCATTCCCTGGTTGGTTATGTCCTCTGTTCCTTCCCTTGTTTGTCTGCCCTTAAAAACCTTTGTTCCACCCTTGAAGCGGGCTGTCTTGTCGGCTCCCGCCCGTGCCGTGTTTCCTCTGTCCCTTGAGGGACAAGAAATAAAGCTTGGGTTTATAGCCACAAGCAGCCTGACTCTCTGCTTCTCGCCTCTGCCGTCACTTCGTAACAGCTACTGACTTCGCTTGCTGTAAGAAGCCGTTTGCCACGCAGCTCCCTGCGGAGCTTACACTCAGCCCCTGTGGATCCGGGAACTCAAAGCCCCAGAGCCCACTGTCAGCTCTGCGGGCATAGGATCATTGCCGCCGGCCAGGCTCGGGCAAGGAACCGGTCAGCGCGGCAGTTCCTGTATGTTCTCTTTAGACATAATGCACTTTCAGAGCACAGTTCATGTAATCTAAGTATTTACACAGGAATAAGCACTGTGGTAGATCACCAAATATTCTCTGGTGTCTATAGAGTCTAGAGACCTACCTTAAACCCTTGAGATACTGCCTCAGTGCCCTAAGGCTCCCATGAAACATGCAATCTACTATCCCAAAAAGTCACTTCGAAATCTACAGTCTTTCATCCAATATTTTTCTTCACAGACTGCTCAGCACCCTAGATGTTCAGAGCTTTTTCTTGATAAAGCCAGGGCAAAATTAGAGTTGGTATTGTGACACATTTTAAGTATAATTTTTTCAGTTAAATGAGGTAACATTGCCTAAGAGTCAAAACTAAGACATAACAGGAGAGAGGCTCACAGGCATACAAAAATCTCACATCATACAAAGAAACTCCAATGACGGTGGAGCTGAAAGGGTTTTCTAAGAAATAAAAACTAAAAGGCAGTATGATAAAATTTCTGTTGTTAAAGCAACCTGTAACTTTGATATAAGAAGAGGAAGTCTGAAACAATGAATCAGAGCTCTATCTCTTGATCTGAAGGTCAATTAGAAAAAATTAAGCTGCTAGCATGTAAGTAGTATGCAGAAACCAATTTATATAGGAGCCTTCAAGATCAAATGCCCACCTTGGTTTCAAGCACCCTCAAAAAAATTACTGATTGTCACACTTCTATTGAAGTCTTTTTATTGTTTCTATTGAGCAAAACCTATTTAAAACTATATGAGTTCAAAATAACGAAGTAAATACCCAATGAGCTTAAATATTGAATAATACATAGTAATACCTTTTGATTAAATAACCATTTTGTTCAGTGATTACATTCAGTTTCCCCAGTTGGTAATTATTGATTACAGGATATAGTCATTTGTTTCTGCTAACCACTCGCCCTTGTAAATGTAAACATCAAGGACGGGGCTTGCATTCCTCTATTTTCCATGGTGGCAGGCTGCTATGTATGTTGGACAAAGACCCATGACACTGTAGTGATATACCTTTTGTTGCAAAATAAAGAGTTTGTGTTCCTGAAGGTGTTTTGATACTTGGGATCCTTTCTCTCTCCTACTTGCAGGCTAATTTTTCATATGAATACTATAGGAATCATGAGTACTAAATCGTAATAACTGTGCAATAATTTTACATAAGTAATTATATTTTGCAGCATTTTGCTTTTGTCATTTCCCTGTACTTTATGCAATAACCAAAAATTGCTCTTTCTAATTTTATTGAGCCACTAAGACATCTCCTGTTAAAAAAATAAGAAAAAATAACAAGAAAAAAAATGCAGATATCTACTAGACATGTTACAAAATTTGGATGCCCAGGTCTTTTTTAGATGTTTTCCTGTAAGGAATAAAAATTCACTCAGTTGTGGTTTCCTGTGGATACCTAATTCAATCCCATGTGTCTAGTCATATGTTCAGACAAGCTTTGTCCTGAAGCAACACTAGACTGCTCTCAGTGGTTCAAAAGCATTCTCTTTTTTTCAGTCACCTATTTTTTTTCCATATGTTTTGAAATATAGCAGCACAGGTCAGTAGTCCCCACTGTATATTTGCAGCAAGGGCAGTGTTAGTCTACAGGAGGACACAGATATGGGCCCAGAGAGGTTGGTGCAGACTCACAGCCCCTCAGTGATGAGATCAGGCTTTCTGAAAGTTGAAGACATCTCCAAAGACATGTATGCAAGAAGTTATGCTTTGCTTCAGCTACAGTTGAGGTTGAAAAATGATTCTGCAACTTTCTATCTCTCAGTTTCTTATAGACCCCTGTTTTTTTCCAGAAAGTGTCACTACCTTTCAGTTAAAGATGCTTTCTAGCCAAGATCAGATGAAATCTTTTGGTTCTTTCCATATTCTACTGCTTATTCTTTGGATAATTTTGTCCTTTCTTTGCACCTTCTGTCTCATGTCTTTAATGTTTCTGAATTGCTCTGAATTTCTAGCATGAAAGAATATTATACTGAAGTTAAAATTATTTCCTGTATATCATTTTCGTTATGAAGCTCTACCCATGCAGAATAAAATGAAAATAGTATGTATGCTTTCTTCTTCTTGACATGAAAAACCTATTCCTCAAGCACAACGGTGATTGATAAATATGATTAATAAAATGGTTATATTTCATTTATTTTGAGTGATAGATAACCTGGTAAAAGTTTTCCATAAATAATACATTAAAAAGTCATAACACATAACATCTCATTAGCTGATGCTTCTAATTTTATGCCTATCTGAAATAGTATGCTGTCTCATTTTAAATCTCTAAATACATACAAAGTTGAAAGCTTCCTATAGGTTGTATTTTTTAACTGCTTTTCCAAACCTACTCCAGAATTTCACAGTGGCTGAAAAACAGTCAAAAACAGCAACTGATGATACTTTGTAATCTTTAACAAATGCAGCCATTTTTAACTACTAAAATATCTTTATCTTTAAATTAATTAAGACTGATATTTTTCCTAATACAGAACTAAATTTTGTATTTCTAGTACTGATCTTGTTTAGTTCTTATTATTCAGATGTATTTGGGCAATGTCTGCAGTATGTTAACTGTCTATGTATTTCCCTGAAATATGGATGGAAAATGAATCTTCATGCTGAGGAGTCCACAGTGAACTTTTCTTGATTGTCCACAATCATTAAAACAGGTGGAGTGGTGATTGTTTGCATAAGGCAAAGATCTACCTCATTTTTTTGACCGAATTGGAATTCAGCCAAATTTGAACAAAATAATATCAACACTATCAAAAGAAACCGATTGCAGCCATTCCTTCAGAAAGGAATGAGATGTTTTCCTGGCCAGGGAGCCCTCAGTACCATTGTGGATGCAGGTGCCTCTACCACATGCCAGTGTTCTTGGTCTTTGAGGTCTGACCATTTGCCACAGGTTGTTACTACATCCATCTTCTACACAATGTGGCCAGGACATAATCCTTTTTGAGTAGGGCATAATTAGCATTAATTTTAATTACAGTCACATTATTCTATGTGGCCTTGAGAAATTGCCCTACTCATATCAATCCAGACTGTTGCGATAAGATTCATTCTGCCAGGTTCATCAGTGCTAATCCTCTCTCACCTTTGTATCCTTTCTTGGGCTTGCTATTGACCATTGCACTAAATATTAATTTACACTCTCAGATTACCTTACTGCCAAACCTGGGCTACTTTTTTATTTTCATTTATTACTGCTAAGAGACAAGAGTTGGTAAATCACTGATGCAAACATCCACTCTCTCATTTGTTAAACTTCATTGCAAGCACCAAGGTGTTATTTTCCAAGATGTTAATTTCATTTAGACTAAAGAGGATTTCTCTGGAAGAAGTATTTAAACTGATTCATTATTCAACTTTCAATTTCTCATTAAGTCACCTTCTACAGTGCATCTTACAATCTTGATGTGTTCACAGGGTCTACTAACTATCACAGTAAGCTGCTTGTTTCCTTGCACTTGGTTATTTATTTGAGTCTATTTCTATTGTCCTTCGAGTCTCTGGGGCGAGGGTGGTCTGTCCGATCTCTGTACGCCACCTGGCACTGTAGAGTCCTCGTTCCTTTGGCACTATTTGTATGCAAACAATAAACAGCAACAGCCATGTAATGTTTCCAGAGGTCAGATCTAAACCATCAGCAGCTTCATGGCACAGTGCACCCTGTAGTTGCAGTACTCCAAGTGTCAGGATTACAAACCTGGAAGCTTTTTAGCGTTCGTGGATCCCAGGGGTTGGATCCAGTCTGTAGAAAACATGCATTTTGTGCTTACTGAATGTTAATTCTTGCTATAATTGAAATGAAGAATGTAACCGCCATCTCTACTCCTGCCCCCACCTCTCCAAAAACAAAACCCAATAATCCACTCTGCCCATAAATTGGAAATGTATCAACACACTGAACTCTGTTCCATGTATCACTTAAATAGTTCCTGATCAGCACAATGCAAGCTTTACATGCCCAACCACCTGTTTCTTTAAGGAGTGTTATATTTCCCCGGCAATAGACTTGACTCACAAATTTATAATCACACAGTTTTGAACTACTTAACATAAAATTTTAATAAAAACTACAGCATTTGTAAAGCATGTCAGCTTGAAAATAAAGCTAGGTATTTCAATAACACCCAAGTGCCCTATTTAGCATTTTTTGAATTGAACGTTTATTTCAAAATTTCTTCCCAGAGTGAAATTGCTTTTAGAGAAAATCATTAATAAGGAAATCAAAATGAAATATTTAAATTGCATTGAATAAAATAAGTTGGCCAAAAGCATTATGGGGAAAATTTCATCATTTTGTGAGCAAAAAATCTGCTTTTGCTAGTTTTTATTCCTTTGCAGGATAGAAAGGATTTTTTCTACTTCGTTTTCATAATAGAATTTCCAAGAGAGATTTTCAGCCTTTAATCTAAAATCTCATCCTTTTCCCTTTTGCTATACTACCATATTTTATATAAAACACAATGTGCTGAATAGATTTCCCTCAGAGGTAATGCCAGACTCCTCAAAAAATCACAAAACACTCATTCTTTATTAAGATTGATGTGACTATGTTGGAAATGTTGGTTATTTGCAGGAGGGGGACGTGGAGGAATTGAAGGAAGCAAGAAGTTTATTAACTAACATAGGAAGGAAAAACGTTCAATCTAAACTAAACACAGAATTTTGATTTTTCCTTGCACCAGAAGCAGAGTAAACAACTCAGAAATATTTTGCTTGTATTTCTACTTATCCAAAATTAGCTGTATTCATTTCGGCACTTCTACATAAAAATTGAAGGAGTGAGGAACTTTTTGTTTTCAAAATTGCTAGAAGACATATTTTCCCCTAAGTTATCTAAACATTTTAGATATTATACACCTATGTACTATGACGAAGCAATTTAAATTTCCACTTTTACTTGGAGCTGCAGAAATGTTCAACTCCCAGGAAAAGGTCTACAAATGAGAATGTAAATTTTTCTATGATATGGTGCTGGTAACAATATTGATGAATAAGACACTGTTCCAGGAGAAGGAGAACACAGTTAGGACACCCTCTGTGCGATAAAACATGGATAAAAAGAGCTCTTGTTGGTTCATGAAAATATAAACCTCCCTTCCTCACAGACACTGGCCAATATCTAACTCTCCCTTCTCCATAGACACTGGCCAAGACTTTTCAGCACATAAGAATTATAATTTTTCTTTTTTTGAGAATTTACTGTTTAAGTGAAAAAAAAGATAAAAGGAACAAGTCTTATGTCTTGCAAGTTGATGAGTGAACTTTCTCCATTGCAAGTGTATTTTGGGCATAGACACTCCCACTCTGGCAATTAAGAACTTCACATCTTCAGTCTGATGTGTTCAATATTCAGCATGAAAACTCTAATCTTGATATACCCTCTGGTAGCATGATATAGTGGTACAAAATTACTTCAATGTCTATGAACTGTACTGGATTTGATTCTTCTAGAATGTACTCCCTGATTGAACTATAAATGGAGAGCAGCTAAGAGAGATTAATTAACTCTTCATTTCCTAACAAGGAAGATGTGTGATGTGAAGCTAAACATTTTCTGTAGAGAAATGCATGCCAGGTGTTATTCTTCATCTTCTAAAAGGCAAATATAAATATATGTATGTCTTCCTAGGAAACAGTTTTCAAAAGAAAACAGGTATAAAAATATGTAGATTTTAACCATGGATCAGTTCTGAAAATTCATTGCAGATTGCTATATCCAAGGGCAATAATATGTGTAGCAAAATTCACAAAGAAGCAACAACTAGAAATATTATGGGAAACATGAAACCTGTAACTACCAGGTAAGAATTGATTTATATTACAGATGAATGAACACTCTCACTTTTTTTCCATTATGTTCTGAAACTTTCCCTTCAATTCAGTTCACACTGTAATTTTATTTTTTAATTAATTTTGAATTAAAGCATTTTAAATATCAAGGTCTGCTTTCATGTCAAACAGATTGCTCTTCAACATCTTCATAAACAACTTGGACAGAAGACTAAAGGGATACTAAGTCTGCAGATGATACAAAGCTAGGAGCAGCTATTGACTCCCTGGAAGGCAGAGAAGCCCTGAAGGGTGACCCAGACAAATTAGAGAGCTGGGCACCTACCAATCCTATGAAGTTTAGCAAGGGCAAGTGTTGGATTCTGCACCTGGGATGGAACAACCCTGGATGTATGGAGAGACTGGGGAACGAGAGGCTGGAGAGCAGTGCCATGGGAAGGGACCTGGGGGTCCTGGTGGATGACAAGCTGAACATGAGTCAGCAGTGCCCTGGCAGCCAGGAGGGCCAGCCCTGTCCTGGGGACATCAGGCACAGCATCACCCGCTGGGCAAGGGAGGGGATTGGGGATTGGGGCAGCCTCACCTCAAGTCATGCGAACAGTTTTTGGTGCCACAATATAAAAAGGACAGAAATCTATTGGAAAGCATCCAAAGTAGGGCCACGAGGGTGGTGAAGGGCCTTGAAGGGAAACCATGTGAGGAGAACCTGAGGTCACTTGGTCTGTTCAGCCTGGAGGAGACTGAGGGGAGACCTCATAGCAGTCTACAGCTTCCTTGTGAGGGGCAGTGCAGGGGCAGGCACTGATCTCTTCTCTGTGGTGACCAGTGACAGGACCCAAGGGAATGGCCTGAAACAGTGTCAGGGGAGGATTATGTTGGATATTAGAAAAATGTTCTTCACCCAAAGGGTGTTTGGGCACTGGAACAGGCCTCCCAGGGAAGTGGTCACAGCACCAAACCTGACAGAGCTCAAGCATTTGCACAACACTCCCAGGCACATGGTGTGGTACTCTGGATGTCCTGTCCAGGGTTAAGATTTGGACTCGGTGATCCTTGTCGGTCCCTTCCAAGTCAGAATATTCTCTGAATCTGTGATTCTTTTGTTCCTATTGCTGGACTTTTGTGCAAGATCTTGAACAGGTATTAGGTTGAACCAGTTAGATCAATTTCATGTAAGAAGTAAGACATTAAACTACATGGCCTTCACCCAAGAGCTCTGAAGTAACTTGGATCTGAACTTACAGGACTTTTGGCCACAATCTGTAAGCTACATTATTAAAGGTCACTGTGTCAGAAGACCAACAGATTGCCAATGCTCCTCCCATCTCAATAAATGATCCTAGGAAAGGCAGGATTCCATTCCCACTTAAAATAAAATTAAATAAAAAAGTTTGTTGCAAGGGAAAGAACCTGATTTTCATAAAGCAAATACTACTTTGCTACCCTGTTGCGCTGACGGTGTCAGCAGAAATGTGGATGTACTTGCATTTTCAAAAAGTCCTTGACACCAAAGATTATTAAAGAAATTAAACTGTGGCAGGATTGGTAGGGGGATCTTTTATGGATTAAAAGCTGATTAAAGGATACGAAGAAAACATCCTAACATAGACCTTTATAGACCAAATATTCTTTAATTTTCTAGATGGAAGACAGTGGGTTGCTGTCCCATCGACTGGTGCTTGTGTTGCTGTTTTCCAAGGTAAATCATTGATGGTCTGGAAAAGGGTGTAAACACTAAAATCTCCAACTCTACAGATCATAGTTTTTTCTCTTTTATTTTTTTTTTTAGAGCTGTGGAAATGTTGAGGACCTGCAAAGGCTTCCCACAAAAAAGAGTGGCCAGAAGGGTGGCAGCTGGGCTTTAGTGGCAAAATATAAGGTAATGCATCTGGGGAATGCCAATGCAGTCTACATGATTCTGCATTCAGAATTGGTGGTTACAACTCAGGAAACACATCTTGGATCCTCCATAAAGAGTTCTGTGAAAGCATTGGCTTGATGTACAACAGAAGCCAAAGATGATGACAATATACATTCAGCAGTGAATAGTTTAAGTAAGGGTTTTTTTTTTAAGGTTAAAAAAAATAAACTGGTACATCTATCAAAAATGAGAGAACTTATTTAAAGGATAATCAGAAACAATATTAAATTTTTTGGGTTTGGGAGACTTTTTCCTTTTATTGTTGTTTATAGATTATTTTTCTCATTTAAATTTTAGCTTTCTTTAGAGTTATTTTCCCAGCAAAAAGACCTTCTTCTATCTCTCTTACAATATATATTCAGAAATACAAGCACATATCAAAATATAAATGTATAAAGAATCCTAAAGTGAAGTGAGAACAAAAAGTTTCTTATACCCATAAATAAAGTAGAATCCTGAAGAATTTCAAGTCCATTCCTACATGAAAAAGTAAATAGTGAAGACTGTTCTACTGTCTTCCACACAGGACAGTGGTAAAGCAGGAAAGCTCAGAGAGATTGATGACAAAGCAAAAGGCACAATAATGGGGCAACCCTGTTTACCTTGTGGGTAAATGCTGCATCAAGGCACAACACAATTTAGATAGTCACACTTGGAATAGCTAGAAAGAGAATCCACAGCAGAAGTTGTATTTTACTTAGTTATGAAACAAGCCTTAGCTCAAAAATTTAACTTCAAATCATTGTGGTAAAAGAGTGAGCATAACATGCTCAAACTCAATAAATGTAAACTCAAAAAAACCCCAGTGAAAATTCATTAGAATACTACTTAATATTATGTAGGAGGGCAATATAAAAATTAGAGAAGTAAAATACAGATGGTGGATGGTTTAAAGACATTAAAGACATAATATTGTAATAAATATAAATAAAAATTAACATCATCTACTAAAATAAAAGGTTTGTACAAGATTGCACACACAAAGAGAAAGGAACAAATAAAATCTATCATGAACAAACAAAAACTATTTTTTGTCAATAATTTAATTATAGAATTATCAAATGATAAGAAGATACTCTCTTACAGTCTTCTATTGAATTACTCAAAAATTATTTAATTTTTTCAATTATAAAAAATTAAAAGAATTGTTCAAATTAAAAAAAATAGTCTACTTAAAAGTTAAGACAAGCCAAAAGGGTTTTCTAAATAGCTTCCCAACTACCTAAAACTAATAATAAGGCCTTTTCCAACAATTGTAGAAAGAAATTGGTCATCAAAATGGTGTCTATATAGGAGAGATGTAAAGTGGCAATGGAATTTTTCAAAAGAATTTGGGGATGTTTGTGGAAATTAGAATCACCAAACTTGACTCCCATAAAGGCAAAATTGGTAGAAAGCAGAATTTAAACAAAAAGAAGACAAGACAGAAAAGAATTAATAAAACCATGGATAATACAAAGGGAAGGGAAGGGAAGGGAAGGGAAGGGAAGGGGAAAAGAACCTTTTGCAGGGGGAAATAATGCCTCTCAGAAGCTACTGATGGTCCTGCAGGTGGCAAAGATAATATGCAAGGATGTGTATTGCTCTACAGCCATCTCTGGCTCCTAAAATTTCTCTGTAGAAGAAATTTGTGGGGTTATCACTGGGCACTTGACATGTTTTTGTACTTCTTGACTTCCTCCACCAGCCTCCACTAGAAAGAGGGGTTAGAGAGCTTTGTTTTGAGCTGGTACAGCTATTCCTATGCTTGCTCATGACTGTTCTTTCTTGCTGTCTCCTGCCTCTACTAGAGAAAATTTATGATCATGGTTGGCCATAGCTCAATCCTTGCCCTCCCACATGAGTATAAACAATGTCATCTGCACTGATATCTGCAGCAGACAACCCTCAGGGGCTGTGTGCAATCTCTGCTGGTACCCCCTCAAGCGATTTCTGTTCTGTATGGCATTGTCAGCCACTGATAGCACCCAAACAGGGTCCAGAAAGTTGTCAAGTAACTGTTTGCTGCATCCAGTTTTGCTTGCCAGAAGCCATCTCTGGCATCCATGACTGAAAAGACTATTGTGTTCGCTTGATTTGGCAATATTTCAGTGACTGTTGGCAGGGAACAGTATAAGCACTTTAGTATGCTATTGAGGTCCTTTGGATTGATGCAGATCATCAGTTTGCCTGTCTTTGTAACTGCCACCATACTGCTGATCCAGTCAATTGGCCTTGCAACTTTTTTCAGCCACCTTGTTCCATGACAGTTTTAACTTTCACCTCGCGCTCTGCTTCAAGTGGCAGCACTAGCATTTTATATATAGCTGATGCCACATCATCTTAACCTTGCAGACCTTAAAAGCACTCATTATCCAGAAACCTGATCCCTTGACCAGAGACTATCTTTTAATAGTCAGAAAAGTAATATCTCATATATGTTTCCCTCACCCTCAGTTAGCTCTGTGATGCTCTGACTTTGCAATAAACACTTCCATGTCCCAGACAACGGATTTCTGCGTCCATTCTACTGCAGGAAAAATCTGAGTCTAATCTTTATTTACATGTGAGAACTTCACAGGTTTAATATGATCCCCCCCATAAAAAAAAAAAAAAATCCAAACTGTTTTATTTTTTACAAAATCTGTATAATTTACCCAGCTTCACCATAGAATCACATTCATTTTAGTGAAAGTTTTCCTTTGCCATTTTACTTGTCATTTCTCATATTCAGTTTCTGAACCACATTATTTTCTTGTTACTGCCATTGCACCTACTTGCTATATATTATTCAGACCAGCTTCATCACAGGTGCTCACTTTTCTCTTTTCAAGCACTTATGCAAATTAAATCGCCAGTGTAATTTAGAATCTCTTCACTTGCATGTATGTGGTCCAAAAATTGTCTCATCCAAGTTCCAACTACGCACAGGGTGACACCACCGCTTGCTCTTAAGCAGGACTTTTAAACACTAGACCTCACACTTTTGTAACAAAAGAGGTCAATATCATTATCACAGTTTTATACGGGTGCTGTGTAGGGGTGAAGTGACTTGCTCAAGGTCATCTAACAGCTTGGTGAGAGCAGAACTTAGGTCTTGCAAGTTCCAGTCTAGTGCTTTATCCAGCAAGAAACCCTGACTGTGCTGAAGTCTGAGGTCTCCCTGTCCTTGGCCTGTTCTATTAAAACGCTGCACTGGCATTCATATAAACCATTTACAAAGGGTAACATCCATTTGTTCTGCATCAAAAAGCAAGAGAGATTGACACATACATAATCTTTTCCTATGTGTGATGGATTGATCCTTGACTTAGGATCATTTCAGTTGCCTCTTTGTAGTCTCTCCATTACAACAAGAATTTCCCAGGCTTTCTATGCAAGATGAGAATGGAAAGCTGTTAAACAACCATTTTCCCGTTCTTCCTGAGGAAACTTTCTACTGCCAATCCAAATTTGCAACACCTGCGGTGTTGAAAATGAAGACTTAAAGGCGTTCACTCTACATTTATGTTTGTCAAACAGTGATTTAAAAACACAAAAATTCATACAGCATTTTTTAAAAGACTTTCCAGAGAATTTTTCTTTTCTTTTTTTTTTTCCCCAAAATAACATCATGTCTAAGCACAGTGCATAATCCTCATACACAGGTTTACCTAGATTTTTGTGACATATTGGGATAAAAATGTCCAAGGACATTTGTACCACATTTGTGTCCGTCGATGGTTTCTTGGTAGCATTTCAGGAATAGGCCACCTTTGTACTGAAAAACCCTAATAATACTTTGGATTTGAAATATATGCTGTTCTGAAAACAGCCTTTCATTGGTACATGCTGCTTGTGTTTGACAAGAACTTTACTGAAATACTGAGGAGGGGATGGTTGCTGACCTTATGGGCAGCATACAAGAATTTCAGCCTGATTCACACACTGCTTCCCTTGTTCAGGTGATGCCTGAAATAGCAAAGAGGTGTTCCTTCTGTCATTTGGATCATGTCAGTTTGCAGTATTACTGCTTACAGGCATACTGCCTGATTTCTGGTGTTCCCAAGCTAGGCTGGCCCTTGGAAGATTTAAACCCGGGCCAGAAGGAAAGAGTGCATATCAGTGTGGTCTCGTCCAATAAAAGCCTCAATTCACCACTGACCCTCCCTAGAGTTTAGCAAGAACTTGTTGGATCTTGTGCAAATGACAAACCTAGAAGATGCACACAAACCTTTTCCTGATGTGAGAAGAAGCAGCACTGCTGCAAAGCACACGGACTTCAGCAGAATTCATACCCCACCGCAGACCACAGCATGCCACCTATGTACATGAACAGAAACTGATTAATGGGCTGTCACTTTATTTGTTGACTGCTGAATTATTTATACTTATAAAGTGTTTAATAATTTAGAGCTGGTATCTTAACAAATTACAGCTGAAAGTGACAAGGGGAAGGTGGCACAAGAGTCTCACTTGAGATCAATGTCCTTGTTCTCAGGGCACTTTGGAACATGATTTCTGCTGACTGTCATCAGCAAAAAAAGGAAGGGGGAAGTATGTTGATTTGATATTACGTGTTAAATAGAGAGAACTGCATATTTCAGTAATCAAAGGAAAAAAGTTGCTTTAAACCAAAAAGAACATGAAATTACTCTGAAGAAATCTACATTTCCATATGAAATGAAAATCATTGTCTTAAAAGAAAAAAGACTAAATAAAAGCTAATTACTGTGTTTGTTTTTAAAATTTTGTCTCAAAGCATTTTATCCATCTTTTCTTGCCACAAAGGATTTGGATACATATTGATTTTGACCTGCGTACCACATCTTTGCAAAAAAGCAAAGTCATCTTAATGCTAAGAGGTTATTTTTTACTGTATGAGGATGGAAACAAAATTACCATCTACTGGCTCTATGTAAGTTAAACTTAGACAGTGAATGAGAAAGAGAGACATAAATTCAGATTTTTAACAAAATCCAAATGCTAACCAACAAAAAGGCTAGCTGAGTCAAAGACCTGAAAACAAAATTCCTGTAAAAACCCTCTATATAGGTAAATAACGTTTCACTCCAGGATAGTTTTTCCTTCACAGACACTTTAATAGAAAAAAAAAAAATTAATGTAAATATCCAAAATAGTAAATTCCATTCTCTAAGAAGGAATTTCCTGGGTATTAACCCACTCTATTTCCTTTAAATACCACGAGAATGCAGTGTCTAAAAGAATCATATTTTGGTGAAACAAAAATTCTTAACAAAGGCACAAGGCTCCTATAACAGAAATTGTACCATCGCTGCTGCAGACAAATACATTTTTCAGGGTAACCTCTCCAGTGATGAGCACAGTTGCATCTTGTAACCCCAATTCTACAATGTCCACAATGGAAAAGCAAGCTGAGCTAACCACTGCTGAATTCCAGTAGCACTGTATATCCACATGCAAGATACTGTTCATCAGTGCAAGACTGACCTCTGCTTGTATTCAGCTTGCTTCAAGCAAGCACCATATGTCTTTCCATCACAGTAGCACAGGCACTGTGGCCTTGAACAGTGTAAATCATATCCAGCTCTATTCCCCCCCAATATGCTTAGGCGATCAGTGTTTTCTACTTTGGTGCATGCAGCTTGAATCCTGTAAGAAATAATGTTACACATGCACCAGAAACTTGGTTTTGTGGTATTTCCCAGTGTTAGCTTCTTCAACAGCAATTGCTTTCTGTCTCTCTCTCTTTCTCTGTGATTTAATTGCTGTTTATCTCCACGGAGACTTTTATATGCACATGCTGCCAGCTGGACTAGGATCAGTAGGTGGCCATTACTGGACATTTGGGAACAATGACTTGAATTAAGGCCAGCTGAATCCTACTATCTGTATTTTCATTCTGTCCTCAGACACAGACTCACCCATAGTATTTCTTCTGCAATACAGACGTTTACAAGACTATCAGCTCCAGCAGCTGACTTCAGTAAGAACAAGATCTAGTCAGCTCTTATTCTACTAATTCTACTAATGACTTTAGGGTAGAAAACTGCCCAGTTACATAAGGCACCTAGGTCCTATCTATATTGTAAACTGCTCTTAAGGAAGCCATCCTAAATTTCCAGTAGAGAGCAAGTGGTGAACTACATTACAGGGCCATTCTGTACCTCAATGTCCACTTCACAAATCTAAAAAGCTGTGTTGCATTGAGGAAGACAAGTGAAAGATGTGATCTAATTTCCTTTATACCACTGCAAAGTTTATTAAGAAAGTAAGTTATATATCAAAATTGGTATTTTGAATAGAGATCTCCCTATAGCGGTGCTATGTTTTGGGTGGGGAGTGTTCATGGATGACTAAACTGCTAAATTTTTTTTTGGTATAGAAATGAAAAATGGATAAAGGGAGCAGAATTTTAGCATGAATGACAAATATTCACTGAGAATTTCTTGGTTTTTTAAAAATTCATTATCTTCAGTTGTTGATGGATACTATGTCTTTTGATATACATTTTCTGGGTTTTTTAATATGAAAATCCTCTGTTCAACTCTTCCCAGGGTACCAGAAACATATAAAAATGGACAGTATTTTTTATGTTTTGATGTGGGGAATATAATAGTGGAAAAAAGGGATTATTTTTGAAAATGATGAAGAAAAATCCGATTGAGTCAATACTGTTCCAAACATTTTATACTCAGAAATACACTATTTCTACTGTTCCAAAGGGTATTTTTTTTCTTCAGTCATGATTTTCTAGTATTGAGTGTGAAAAAAATATAAAAATGTGGGGTTTTCATGAACGCATACACTGAACCTGTTTCACAATTTGACTGAGGCCATATTTATAATTCCTTCCTTATTGAATCTAAATTATTAAAACTAGGGATGAGAATGAGCTCAATGAAAATTATTGCTGTAGGTGTTACAAAAGTATCCAAGGCACATACAGATGCTCCAGCACATGCAGATGCTCCAAATAGTACAAAATGCAGCATCATGTTTACTAAGGCATATACCACTAATCCACTCAAGGTCTTCAGCCCGATCTTCAGGATCCCCACTGAGTAAGATCTCTACTATTTGGAGGCCAGTCTCGCCTCCCCTCCCCCACAGCCTAGGATAGTAAATATGACCAGCAGGAAGCCTGGAACTGACAGGATCAATGACAGAGAGAAATCTGAAAGAGCATGGCACAGAGCTTCATTGGTCACAGGAGGTAGTCAGCTATGGCATTCCTTTCCTTCACAATTCACATGATGCCCTGATACCACTTCCTTGAAGATAGCATTCAAAAATACCCCTGAAGTCTAAGTATAACAATAACATATCAATTACTTACACACTCAGGAACACAAACAGGATATTAAAAGGGAATTAGAGAAAATGCAGTCTTTCAGGTAGGTTATTGTTCTCTGGAATGCAAATTCATAAGGAATGTCTGGGATTAGTATCAGCCTAGTAGAAATGAGACCCGGTCAGGAGATGGTACAGAAAGCATCCCAGACTGATTTCTCCCTGTTTCATTGAAGCCCACATTTCACTCCCCAGTACAGCACTGTGTATGCATATTCATGAGTTGAAGTCTGAGTGACCCCTCAGCTCCACACCGCACAACAGAAATTTCAACTATTGTGTGAAATCCTAACCCCAAGGAAGTCAATGGCAAGATCCTTGCTCACTTGTTTGGGAACAGGAGTTCACCCATGATATCTTGTTAGTTCTGGCAGGTTTTTGGGATTCAGCATGCTTTTTGAGATGAATCAGTAAGCAGTGTGCTGCTTCCTCACACCATCCTCTGCTTGAAACAGAAATAGTGTTGTACTGCACAGATTCTATTACCCTTGGCAGCTAATTTTCTTCTTTGTCCACTCAAATGCAACCCTCCATCCCTTACTTTTTTCCTACCAATACATTTTTATAGAATAACGTAAAAATTGTTATTAAAAAATCAATGCTCTGCTATCATTTATGGTTTATGTTCAAAAACTGTGGATATCTTCCCTCTGTTGGCCCAGACTTTTTTCACTGTTTCTGGACAGATGCCTTCTGAGACTTCAGAAAGCTCACATAAAACTTCTAACTTCCATATAATTTCCTATATTAGTAGTCTCTGTCCACTGATGGGTTTTTTTCTGAAAAATGTTGTTTCTCCTGCCAGAACTTCGAGACAACAGCAAGTGTCATTAAAAACTGTAGTGGACAAAGCACTTCAGACTATACTGTCAGTAACAAATCTCCCCTAGCAGAAGGGAGGAGTTGATGACCTAGTAGGTTTTTCCCTATTTAAAACCCCTCAGACTTACAGTACCTCATTTCCCTGACTGGTCCTTGACAAATCTGTGACAGATAAGAAAAAAGAATAAATCTTCAGTGACCAGTGGTATAACATAGTCCTGCTACTTATATGTGAATAATTCCTTTCAAATTATGCTTACTTAGGTGATGTGGCAAAGTGCTCTAAATGAAAAGTTTCATCTTCGTTGTTGGTTATTATAGTAAGTAATAATTTTTCCTGATATGGCTTAAACGTTCAGAGGAACTGAAGAGGCACATTTTTGCCTTTTGAGGAGGGTCAGGGTTTTTCACTCTATAGAAATGCAGTGGAGACAGCTGGCTCCTTCCTGAAGGTGGACCAAGGAGCTGGGCAATATTAAGGCAATGGCAATGAAAGGCATTTGAGAAAAAATAAATCTCATTCTAGAAAATCTGAGAAATTATTCATATTAATGATAAAAAATTACTACCTCTAAAAGTTCAAATGATCGGGTCTGAATTTTTCTTGGAAAAGGTCAGTATTCCTTCAAATTCACTGAGACTTGACATGAATAACCCCAGTGATCCCATCTCCAGGCAAAATCCAGAAGCTCCAACATAACAGTCATATTTGCTCATGTGAATTTTCACTTGAGGTCTGAAATAAAAAGTTCCACCAAAGCAGCAATCAGTGAAGTCCCCAAAGCCTGAGCAAACCATGAAGGGATGAGTGGATTACATGAACTCGTGTGAGACATTAGGCCCCTGCTGCCCTCTCCTGCTGTGTAACACTAAGAAGTCACACTGCTCAGGTACTATGCTCTCCTCTAACTCTTGCTCTCTCTCTCCACCACTTCTAAAATGTCTTTCTTTCATGATATGGAAATCATTATTAGACTACTCCAGCTAAGGAAATTACGGCACCTAGACATCATCTGATGAGGGTGTCACAGGCACAAGGGCCAATCCAATACTCCTTTTAGGACATAATTAATATCTGAGCATACAGTCAGGATTTGGCTCTGGATTGCAGTGACAGAACTGAGCAGTGAGAGCTTAATGAATGCAGGCATTTGAGTTCCTGCACATCTCTATCAAAAGTTGAGTACAAAAATCCAGCTAAAATTATGTAACAACCATGGTAGGAAAGATTTCTTTTCTCTCATCTTTGAAGCTAGAGAAAAACAGACACTATATAGTACAGAGAGTGACTACAGTAATTAGCCTTTTTTTTCCTGAATGCTATAGTAAACACTTTCAGAGTAAAACTCAATGCATAATCACTGCTGGTCTAAAAATGACAGCTGTTCTGGAGAAGACCAATGTACACACCAATCTCTCCTGTAAATTATTCCATTTTCTTTTAGTTATGTTAAGGGGGTTTTTTTCCAAACTGAGCATGACTCAGTTCTTTTTATGTGTGTTTCTTTTGATTTGTAGCTATACCTAGATAGCCTTCTTACTCTATCACTTTGAGTACAATAGTAAGTGGACAATTCAGTTCAGCAGCTAAGAGATCAGTCAGACAAATGCCCAGGAGAAGATATGAAGCAGGACACTCAAAATTCTGGCATATTATTTCAAGACTGTTTCCAAAATGTTTTTCAAGGATTAAAAGGCTTTTTCAATATTAAAGTAAATAACAGAGACCTCACATGGCTCTAATTACGAACAGAATGATAATTGTCTAATGATATTACTTTAAAAAGTCAGAAGGTTTTGCCATGATTATATATAGCAAAGAAACCTCAGCAGAAGGAGGTAGGAAGAACTTACTGCTCATCAGAAAGCCTACAGTTTAATCACTAAAACATTTTCCTATTTATACTAACAGAAAAAGCATGAAAAAAGGTAAAGGACAAACAAATGACCAAAGCTGTAGGCATATCAGAACAGATATTGTAGAATGAAGACAGCATGAAACCTGAAAGAGACTTGCATTTTTTTATCATTCCATTTCCATTGCAGGGCAACAGTTGTGAAGAGAAAAAAGTACTATATTTTCCTCAAAATATCCTCCCTGGAATGTCAGGAATTGACAACACCAACGCAAAAGGAAACAATAGCTGATCTCATGGTTCTGCAGTCGTCCTCTTGCAGGCTTCCCTCAGCAAAACAAACCCTTCAGGTCACACAGTCCTTGGGGGCCATGCATTAAAATAACTCAGTTATATTCAGAGTCTCTATTTGTCCCTCCCAGACACCTTTCTAGTGGCATCAGCATCCACCTCAGAGGAGACCATTTTCTCATTCTCATCCCAGCTGGAGAATAAGCTCTGCATTCGAGGTTATCAAGGGGACGGACAGTTAAAGGACGAAAAACAACAGCAATAAAGCAAAGTTACTGTGAAGGCATGGGGAATATCCAGGAAAACATGTAGGCTGACTTTTCTTTGGTATACTTAGTTTTGTCTATGGGCAGATTGCCACAAAGGGAAAAAAAAAAGGAGGGAGCAAAAGAAAACCTATACTTTATTTATTATTTAAATAAACAGTTTTATGCTGCTTCCATTTTGTGCTCAGTTTTATAACAATATGAGTCCATTTCCCCATCATTCCTTAATATCTATATTGTTTAGGACTTTATATACTGTATGATTAGTTGGCATTGGTACCGTTCAATCTGTACTAATCTGTATGCATTTATATTGTGTGAGCAGTTCTCTAATTGGTTTTCATCCAAGTAATCCCACAGAGAATAAGGTTACATGCTGAAAAGGGCTGAGGTGAGAGAGTGGTTAAAAGGGGAGTGCAAACTCTTTTCCCATCCTTATTAAGAATGCTTTACACATCTGCATTTTCTAAAAACATTTCTAAACTCCCTCCGTGTGAATAAGCATAAAGTCTCTTCCACAGCATAGAAACGCACAGAGAGAAAATGAATCTGTCTCAGAGAACCCCACCCATATCTGCTTTATTTCTCCCATGTTGCTGTATTTCTTGGTCAGCTAAGGCTGTGAAAAGTAAATACTACAGTTCACAGAGGTGGAAAAATTGTTAAAACCCAAACAAATCCAGAACAGAATATGCCTCTTGGTAGAAAATACAAAATTTAGTTTAAGTAAACAGAGCAGAGATAAAAGATCTTTTCCTAAAGGGCTAATAGAATTGCAAAAAAGAATAAAACAATACAAAAAGCCCAAAAGTGAGCCAGGAATTTGAAACTTAGCCACTTAAATCCATATTTGGCCGGCTTGTTTAATGATAGCCCAAATGTCAGATATTCCTCACACCAAAATTTCTGAAATGTTTTGACATATACTGCAGGTACTCCAGGTATTAATTTTGTAAATGCTGATGACAGCACTTGAATTTTAAGAAAATATATATTCAATCATTTAATTTAATTTCACAATAATTACACACTTTCATATTTCTGGCTGCAAGAACATTTGTTTCATTGAGCTTTTGAAAAGGTTTTATATTATTGGTCACACATCATCTAGAAAAGAAAAAAAGTTTTGGAAAAAAATTATGTATGAGTTACTCTCCTTTTCCTTACACATAAAAATTTCTTAGTTTTCTTCTTAGAACAGCATATTGAAATTTATAAGTACCTGTATATGATCACTGTCTTTATCAACTCCAAAATTAGAATTTTTTTGTCACTCAGATCAAGTTTTAGCTTTGATTATATTTTTTTCTTCTTTCCTTAAAAAACAAACAAAAAACCACTTAACATACTGGAAACTTTATGTAAACCACACTTTTTATACACACCCATGCCCACATTCTGAACAGGCATTAGAATATTTATTTTAAAAACACAGGGCTTGCTTACCATATTCACAACTTTCAATGGCTGGATTTCAGAGGAGCCTTTTTGAAATGAAAGTCTCCTGCTACTATACATTCTTGCTAGTGAGAACATGCAATTTTACTACATGCGGCTAAACAAAACCCTTTTTTACTGCTTAAGAAAAAGATATTCTCAAGTATTTTTTCTGAATTTCAAAATGGAATAGAAGATAAACTTTTAGACTTTACTCAGAGCCATGTAGATGACAATTTTTCTTCAATTAGTTATCGTCCTGTCTGTGCAATGAGTATTAGTCTGGACTTTAAAGAAAGATAGCTGTCCCACTAAACTTAGCAATGATTTACACCGAAGGACAATGTAAGCCTGCTCTTTCCCTCCCCCACTTACGAATGCCACCATGCTTCATTTCTGCATTATCTTCTGGTAACCATCTCCGGAATATTCTTAAAAGCTGCTAACATGATACATTAGAATTCAGGCATGTGACAGATACAAAATTAAAGTTGACCTTCTCTGTCAGAAAAAATAAACAGTAACCATTAGCAGCTTTGTACCTCTGCATTTAACTCCCTATTTTCTGCCTCCCTAGTTTGGGTCCATTAACTGACTGGTGCAAAAAAGATCCCTGGCAACACTGACTCCCTGTGGATACATTACAATCTCTGGATATTACACTTGACTATAACCTTTCCTCCACAGCCTAATTTTACATTTGAAATAATTCACTCTTGACTTGGTCACACACCAATATTGTAGGCAAGAGTTGCCAAAATTATGTAAAAATGTCTTATGTCTGCATCTCTGTCAACAACCTATGGTTTGCAGTGGGAGCCATTAAGAATTTGTATTGACAGTTGTATTTTCATGATTTTATTAGTCACTCCAAATTTTTGCTCAGCCTCATCAGTTATAGTAAGAACATCCTTTAATTCACACAAAAATATATTTTAAGTATTATTTTATGTGGAAAGTATCCATTAAAATCACCAGACTTCCAAGAGTTATTTGTTGTTGCATAGACCAGAAAGAAAATCGCACATCTACAAAACTTTTAAAACTTCAGCAACCTTCAGAGTAAATCAGGTAGATGATTGTCATATTAAATTTGATGGAAAAAACCACAGGATTCCAGCACCAGATCACACAAAAGCACCGACTCTGCAGAATTAAATGGAGAATTTATACAAACAGAAAAGTGATTTTGAAAGCATTGGTGCTGCAATTCTGTCGCGAACTTTGACAAACATGCAGAGTAAGACAGCACTCTTGTATTGGCTTTGACCATTTTCCAAGCACCGCAGTATGATTTTGGGGAGTCACCATAAAAGCACATCCTGAGCCCTATTAGGTCTTGATGGCAAAGTAAATGTATTCCCACCTCCATTTTCTTTCAAAAGCTATACTGTTTTTCTCTTGCTGTCTACTGGGATTTCCCTCATACTTTTTTGTGTTTTGTCTCATCTTGTGTCTCTTTGAAAGAGAGAAACCCATCACAAGAACCATTAGATCCAGTCTGTATTAAATTGGTGGTGGGACCGGGCTTATCTTTCCTAAAACTAAAATATATATGCCCCAATATCAAAAACTCTCTTGTCCTTTCACCTAGGAATAGAGAACTATTTTAATCTCATTCCATCTGTTCTGTGGTGCATGCCATTCCTCTTTACATTTTGATATTTTCCTGTAAATTTCATATTTATTCCCTGCAGTGACAATATTTTAAGACTTTCTTCTATTTTTTAATGCACACATAAATTTAAAAAAAAAGCAAACCCCAACACACCCTTTTTATTAATGGATGCAGGTAGCTTTGACTTTATATAAAAGAAAACATATAAAGAACATTTGAAAGTTTTCAAACAAAACCACACTTTCCACGTGAAAAGTGTCACTGTACTATCCCAAGTTTGTAATCATCCTAGTATCCTATAGGATGGGCTTCTAACTACTTTTTAGCATCCCACTTTGTAACGTTTTATCTGACTGATTAGATACCAAACCACCTTCAGAAGGCTGGTGCAGAACAGATGTAGCAAGAAAAAGAATTTGTTTCTGCCAAAAACCTCATAAGCTCAAGGGCCGTTTAACTTAGCTCAGTCACTTAGTTTATTTTGCATTAGAGGAACTTCTCATTTAATTTACCAGTCTATAATAGGTAACTTTTTCAATATGAAGCTAAAGGTCACTATTATATGTAAGGAAAATTAAGCCAATGTTCTTGGTTGCCTTACAGTTCTCCTAGTTCAACTACTCCAATAAATGAACATGTACAACAAGCCGAAGGGCTTTTTATTACAAATTTAATTCATTTCTCTAGACAACTGTGAAATTTGCCATTGACATTAGTCATTACCCCAAGGCGAACTAAAAGATGATCTCAGTTAATAAATGATCCTTAACAAGGAACGCTCCTATCTTCTGTGATATTGGCACAGGCACATTTTATTAATGCAGGACTAGCTTCCTGCCAGAACACTAGCATTCATGACTATTTGGTGTGCTTGTTTCCTCTTCCTGCTCCTGATATTAATAATTATGCAACGGGATAATTAGCAACACAAAGAGACAGTACTATGTGCTTGCAGCTAGATTTTCAGCACGTTAACCTTCTGGGAAATAAAGAACAGAAGCAAAGAGTCTAGCCAAATAACCAATGCAGGTTGATTTCACAGTGTGTAAAAGGCTAATTATCTGTGAAAAGTCTGACCTCAAGTAACAAAATTACACAAATGTGCAGGCATTTTATCTTAAATAAAACTCAGATGCACTAGTTCATAATGTGAGGAGTCATGGTTAATAACTGTCTTCCAGAACTATTTATCTCTATATATATTTATAAAAATAAAAATAAATCTGAGAGAGAAATAATGGTCTCCTATAAAATGTTAACCAGTTACCCAAATATCTGAAAAGGTACGGTAAAATAGACTCCTGCCATCCCTCAACCATTGCAATGCTAAAATAAAATAAAATAAAAAAACATACCCAATATATGACAGAAGTAGGTTAAGTGCATTTTGTTTACTGGAGACAGGCTACAATAAAAAGCAGAAAATATTACTACTTCTTTACAGATACCATGTGTAATTCATTCTGATATAAGAATATTTATCCACTAGCAGTAATAACAAACCACAATTTTTGTCATGAAAAAAATAAATTGTATTTGCAAAAAGCAAACACATTACGAAGTGTGTAAAAATGCAATATTCCCATTTTCTAGTCAGAGTTCCAATTTATTGAAGTAACAGAGCAGAAAATGCACTGACAGCTGTTACATTTTATTGCGAATTAGTATATACGTTTTATATCCAGTGAGCAAATGCATGATACATTGTATTCCAGTAATTGCCACTGGCTTTCCAAATGGAAACTGAATGATCTTAGTGCAATTACACTCAGGAGAGTAAGTGTAACAAGCTACAGTTCTACATTATAGCTCTTTAACAATACCAAGAATTTTACTCTGTTAAAAAAAAAAAAAAATAAAAAGGTCAACTGTATATATAAAGAAAGAAATATATATTTATCTATCTACAGATGATAAAATGAGAAATTCTGCTATTTTGGCTTAGATTTGGTTAGATATAACACAGACTATATGTTTCAAAAAGTTTGTAGAAGGTTACCTAAGTTTTCTACTAGTTTAGACATTTCTTCAGCATCAATAGTTCGGGGGGAGGGAGGGAAGAGGGGAATGGACAGAATGGTTGGAAACTTCAAACACATAAAATCAAAACTTCTCATTTCACATAGGAAATAAATGATTGTTATTTCTAGACTACACCCTTATTTTCCAGCATCCTTGCATAGAAAATTAAACATTTGCTTTGAAAAATTTAACACATTACCTTCAGATGTAACATTTTAAACGTTTGTTACCGTAGGCTTTTTTCCCTCCCCCAGCTATCACCTGAGATAGTAACCCTCCAAAGAGAGCCAATGTGCTGAGCAGTTAATATTTCAAATGCATTAAGGGAAGTGGGAGCATGAGGGAAAAACATTTTATTTTTATTTTTTTTACTAACCTTCATAACATATTTTAAACCATTTCGTTGGGCAACCAGTCTGATGACAGTCTCTGCACCTTCAAGCTGTAGCGTGGAGCGCTCAGTAAAGCCGGCAGTCTCCTCCCCTCTAGTGGCTACCAGCTCTCTTTGCAGCAAACAGGAAGAGAAAGGCCTATAGAGGACCACCTCAGGGCCATTTGTGTCATTTTTCTAAGCTTACAAGGAGACAAAAAAAAAAAAAAAAAAAAAAAAA
>VXAD01009143.1:1156533-1178969 GCA_013399195.1 Dicrurus megarhynchus
AAAAAAGAAAACAAAACAAACCCCCCCACACACAACAAAAATCTCCCACAAGCCCACAACCAAACACAGCAGAGCAGGCAGTCTATCACCGCAGCAAATAAAATTTATCAGTCATTTAAAACAATATGTTAGTAGTGACTATGACTTAATCAACACCAACCTGCTGACATAGATTTGCAATTTGAGCAGGTTATTAGTGATCGAATTAACAACATGTCACAACTTGTATCTGATTTATTAAAGGAAGCTGACTAATGCAACAGAGCTATAAACAACACGCATAGAGACATTTTTCAGGCATGCTGACTACTGTTGTACACTCAATGGAAAAGCAGAGTTAGAAACAATCTCTCTGATTTTGCCTTTTTTTTTTTTTTTTTTGCAGATGCTTATAGACTATTGCATACTGGTGCTACTGTGTAGCATGGGGATCCATGTCATAAACTTCTACCCCAGGAGGGGTCAGAACCCATGCAAACAAAAATTTCACTCCTGTTAAATCTAGTATAAGAACTCAGTGGAAGAGCTTGGCACACGGGAGCAATGAGAAAGTACAGGAACCTGGGACATGCTGTGATCTCAGCAACACAGTAGTCTAATCCTTGCCGTTTTTTTTCTTTTTCTTCTTTTACTTTGCAATTCCCATGATGGAGCCTTTTAAGAGGCCATGACTAAAAGTGAGGTAGCATGGTTTTCTGGAGTTTACCCATACCTCTTCCTGAGCATGTGGGGTAGCACAGGAGAAAGCACAACTACCCTATGTAGCCCATAAGTAGTCAGCACTTGCAATACTTTTGAGGCATAGGCTAAAATTGAACCAAATGTACAAGGCAGTTTATATAGGGCATGGATTTAAAATTCTTTTCCTTTTCAAAATTTATTTTTGCTTCAAACTCCACTCTTTGCTCATGATCAGGCACATGAATGTCCCTCAATATAAAACTAAGACCTGTCACAGTTTTAGACAAAAAAAAAAAAATTCAGAGGAGCACTGTAAACACATTTAAGCAAGATCTGTACAGATTAGCTTTGATAGTGTATCCAAGTCCAAGGGTAACCTGACCAGATTTTCATTTGCACCCACTTTTAATTCTGAAACAATTAGTTACAGCCCAACTAGAGGCTTGAGAGCATTTTCATGAGAAACAAGAATTTAACATAAATCCACATAACCAAGGAAATTCAGAATTGAAGCTGTCAATTCTTAGGCCCAATAGAACACATAAAGGGGCTTGTTAATGCTGAACTAATTGGCATTCTTGGCTTGACAGTCTCAGCAGAGAGACCAAGGAGTGAATAAGCATGGAGACTAAACTACCCTTTCGCTCACAGGTGGTCCCTCTAGGTTAGGACTAAAGCACATTTGGTGATGAAGAAATGAAGAGAAAAATGTACACCAAAGGTACTGTTTAATTTGCGAACAGGAGACTTCAGCCTGCACTGTAGGCGATGCAACCAATTCTTAACCAATGGCTACTCTTGCAGCATCAATTTAACCTGTAAATAAGCAAAGGTTTTGATTTCCTTTTAGCAATTATGTTTCATAATTAAGGGGAGAGGCTGATACCCTCCAGTCATCTCCATCACCATGCTAACTTCTATGAAAATATATGAAAAATCGTTACCTGAAAAACTCTGTTCTCTGCAAACTAACCAGTATAAACACATTATTTTCAGACATGAACTTAGGGGAAGGACTTTACCTCCTTGAGGTTACTTAATATAGGCCAGGGAGTAAGTGTACCTGCAGTCTCAGCCCCCCTGATACAGAGAACAGCTCATTATCCAGATCCCATGTAAAAGTAAGTATTTCTCTGGCATTCATTCGGAGGTAAGGATATGGGCTTGTGTCATACTTAAGCCCCTATTTCAAGATATGTCTGTAGTACTCAATGAGCTTCATAAGGTTATTGATGAATTGTTATATCTGGAAGGGAGCAATAAGGGAGTAACAATATGTTTGCTCCGCAGAACAGTGTAAAAAGTCTCCCATCTTTCCTACTGAAAATGTTGGATTGAAAAAGAGAGATATTGAAAATTAATGCACAATATTAATACTGAGGGTAATTAATCACTGGAGTAAATTACTGAGGGGCATAGCTGATTCCCTTTCAGTGGGAGTCCTTAAATCAATATTGGATAGCTTTTTAAAAGATACGTTCTAGCTCAGCTGCAACTTGCAGCTTTATAAGGTTCAATGCAGAAATTACAAGATAAAGTTCAATGACTTATGTAATACAGGAGGTAAAACTAAAATATTGTCACACAGCTTTTTGAACTTAAAATGTATTAATTTATTAATTTTA
Organism: Dicrurus megarhynchus; assembly: GCA_013399195.1. NCBI lineage: Eukaryota > Metazoa > Chordata > Aves > Passeriformes > Dicruridae > Dicrurus > Dicrurus megarhynchus. Next base: position 1,158,840 of record VXAD01009143.1, read on the forward strand.
GCCTACATGATAAAAAAAAAAAAAAGTATGTATTTACAACAAAAAAAAGAAAAAGTAAAACGTTGGGAAAGGATGACCCATCTTAACAAAATAGCTCTGCAACTGATGTAATACCAATGGAAATTAATAAGGAAATCTTGATCCCATACATTTTACAAGTGACTATTTAAAAATAACACATTTATAACACTCCAGATTTTTTCACTTGCCAGATTTTCCTGCCTTGGCTAAAGCACTCAGTGCAGTAGTGAAAAGTGGTGACAGAGACAGTCCCAGTTCCTGGGTCCTTCTTGGGACCGTTCATCCCCAGTGTTGTTTTGAGCAGCCTCAGGACTGCTCTAAATTGTGATAGTTGGCAAATGTGTCCCCTAGCCATTGTACTGGCTGATGAATAGTCAGGCCACAACATGATCTACAGACCTCTACACTCATTCCTCTGGCAGTTCCCAAAGCATGTTTCCCAAAAAAGCATGGAGAGACAGAGGAAAAGTAGAAGGAGAAGTAGCAGAGTCACTGTGATCAGAATCACATCTCCTTATTGCAGCTAAAATAATGTATCTAAAATAAATTCTTTAATTCTTACTAGAAATACACTTAAAAGATAAAGACAGGATCTTCTTACAGGACAGAATCGTTCTTACAAATGAGCAGAATTTAAAAGAAGTTATAGACATCAACACAATCTCTCTTGTGGAAAGTAGACTAAAACCTTTGTAATGCTTCCCTTTCAGAAGAATTTGAGTTACTCAAAACAGGAAAATAAAAGCAAATCTAATTTCCTGAGACAAGCCCACCAATTCTAATGGTATTATTTTAGAATTATGATCATAATTTTCACAGCTTTTCTGGTCTTTTATTGAGGAATCTTCAAAAAAGGGATAAACAAATGGGATATCAAAAGGGGTAAACAGTATGAAAAATTAAAGGTATGCAGAATCTGTAACCAAAATAAAAGGTTCTGGGAAGAGCTGAAATGCTCTGACCACAGCTGTTGGTTTGGCCACCAACATCACTTATGTTTTCTATGCTTGTTTAATATAAAAAATGAGATATGATATTCAGATCTCCACCATGCTTGCTGTATATGTTAGCCTTTGTGATTTTTCCCAATGATATTTACCCTCCACAAAAACATTTGAAGAAGAATTTCTGATAAAACTTGAAAATTTGGTAGCATTTTTAATAATCTAAACAAACTGCATAGTCTAGAAATCAGCTGTTCAGGAAAATCTAAATGCTGAGCAGCTTGTTCATTACTCTTTTGTTCTCCTGAAAAACTGACTAAATATTCTAATAATGGAAGAGTTATTAGAGACAGATCATAAATGGTTCAAAATCAATGCATACACAGCCTTGTTTTTTGGGCCATTTGAACTCAGGAACCTACATGTGTAGTTTTAAAGACTCCCAATCTAAACTTCCTAATACAAGATTTTCTGGTTTACAGTTTCTGACTGTAACACACACCTTTTAACACTTTTACCCTCTGAGTAACAATTTTATCTCAAGATTCAATTTTTTTCCCCTGAAGACAAAAGAAGAATGTAGAAATAGATGCTAAATGTTGCTCACTACTGCTTCTTTGTTCTGCACATCAAACCAAATTCTACTTCCACTGTCCATGGGAGATATAGGGCTTAATCATTTCAGGAATACCTTGGCTGATGCACACTCATGTCAGCTGAAAGCACCACATGGGATCTGATGAAAGAAACGTAGCCTGGTAACTATTGGAACCTTGTTGTCCTACCTTAATAGATACACACCAACTCCCACCTGATGCTTTTCCTGGGATTTCCCGCGTTCCTCTCTGCTTACAATAATTGAGGGTATTCCACAGTTACTAAGAAATAGTGCAAACAGGGAGTAAAAAATTTAGTGGAAAAGACACTCATAGTGAATCTTCAAATGAAATCAGACAGCCTAAGATTGTGTTCTCATATCATCTGGTATCGCTAGAGATAATAATGGTCTTTTCACATCCAGCCACCAATTGGAACAGCAACTGAATCATGATGAAATTAAAACCAAAAGTGGATTATGAATAATGTGAAGAAGTTATATCTTTTAATTAATTCAAAATACAACAGCTATTAAATCTGAGGAACTGTCTGTCTGAGAATCTAAGAAGCCAAACAGATTGCTTGCTTTAGTGCTCCCTGAAACATCTTTCTAGATGTGAGTCTTACTCTTCAGAAGACCAACCTGTCAACAGGCAGTGGACACCCAGCAGCAGCAGCAACAGAAAAGAGCAGACCGATCTTCAGCTACTCAGTAAACCATATTATATACCAGTGGAAATGGGGACTGCTTACTGATATTGTATTTGCCTGAGCAGAGACTTGAGGATGTTCTGCGGTTTTAACAATACACACAAAGAAATGAATCAAGTACTAGTTATTGCTCACAGGCAAAAGAGGAACATATCTAAGATTTTTCTGCAGATGAACACAGAGGAGGCCAAGAAAAATATAATATAGCCCTACAGATGCATAGTAAGTAATTCTTTTTCCCATATTGTGGTATCATATGCAAGGGAACACATTTGCTCCAGGATTGCCAGTTCACAGAAGGTTCAACGCACAGACAGGTTTGTAGAACCCCGTGTGAACCGACAGAGCTTTCCAAATTCAGGGCAGATGAAAGGGAGCAAACGATCTATGCAGTGCCAAATTGTATATGGTGCTATAGATAGCTGATCAATGCCAGCCATGTAGCAGACCCTTGCTCTGACAATCTGAAGGTCTGCTCAGGTGACTGCAAACAGTAGAAGCAAAGAGAGAACACACGGAGCACAGCGTGGGCGTTATAACTAGAGTGCTGTAAATTAGAAAGGCACACATTTGTAATTGGCATTGCTGACAAAGAAGTGGCACTAAAGTTACAGATGGAGTCAGAGCTGATGCTGGAACAAGCAGCCTAAATAGCTTGTCACTCTGAGCTCATTAAGAAGTAAAATGCAGATCAGGGAACAGCTAAGCAGCTGGGTCAGGTTGTTCATTGGCTAATTTAGTCTAAACAAGAAAGAGGGAAGGCATGAAACATGTTCTGGAAGAGTGTAAAAGAAAGCAAGGAACCAGAAGGGTAGGGGTGGCCAACCACTTGCTGCAAGCTGAAACACAGCTTAAGAGAAAACACCAAAGCCAAAGGAAAAAAAAAAACCTTGAAAAAAACAAACCTCCAAACTTAAATCAACCTTCGCCTTCCCTTCCTTTTTTTTTTCTTTTTTTTTTTTTTTTGCTATTTCACTAAATAAACAAAATGCAAAAAATTGGGGTTTCAGCTGTCTCAAAAAATCATTGGAATCCAAGAATCAAGTAATCAGCAACACACATGCCAGTCAAGCATACAGCTATCCACGGCTGAAGACCGACACTGACATATTCATACATATGTATGAGCGTCAGTATTTGCATGTCAGAGCTAAGCATGTAACAATGCAGGTACTTGGGTTAGAAAATTTGGCAAAAACCCCTCTCTCTTCTCAGAACTGAAGCCAGACCTGCCACCGTTGCAGTCAGAAGGCTTGACGGCAAGGCAACTCAGCACCCTCTTCTCCCCAAATTATGAACCACCCGCTCACCTTCTAAAAACCGAGGCTTGCAATCAGGATCTCCCAACATGCACACTTGAACTGAGGACTCTGCAAGCTCAAATTCCTGCCAGAAAACCTCCACAGACGCACCTAGGCTAGGCATTTACAACAGATCCCCTCCCAGCTTTGCCTTCCTTGTTGCAGTTCCATTTTGTAGGCACTCCTTTTTCTGACAGGGCTGCGTGGAATCAGCGTGCAAAAGAGGGGAAGGCTGGTACAGCAACGTTAACTAACTCTTCTTTGTAATTAAAGGCGTAAAATCTGCTCCACACACAATCTTTATTTAGGTAAATTTCATAGCCGATAATCAAATCTTCTATGAAAGAGAAAGAAACAAATGAGCTAGAAATTCGTGATCTGTCATATTTAGAAGAAATCATCAGTCAACGCCAAGATGATTTTTATGCATGGGCATGTAGGTATGGGGATTGAAAGGGGCTCTTCTGTAATATTTACATCTTCTGTGATCCATTATTATTCCCCAAAAATAAGTTTTGTGAAAGATTGTAACTTTTGTGAAATATTACATACTCTGATTGAGCCAAGCAAAGGAGAGCAGGTTAAAGAGGAGACACCAGAACCCCTGTGGGCGTATCATATTCTGGCTTCCTGCACAGCTCCCATCGTCCCTGGGCATTGCAGAAGGTACATAAAAACTCATGACAAAACCCAAAATTACCTATAAAAGTGTCATCATCCTGGCAAGTTGTTGTGAAACAGCCTGTACAGAGGTTTCCTACTCCAGGTCGTCTTTCTGGAGATTTTATTGTCCTCTCTAGCATTACCAATCTCCCTGACTTTTTCCACTTCATTTTCCACCCCTTTGTTTGATCTACTGTGAATAGATTTGTCAGTGCTGCTAGAAAGGAAGTTGATTTTTAGATTTAACAAAAAAGAAGCTAAAAGTTGAGAGCTTTCTCTATGAGGGAACTGTTATAATGTTCTATTATCCCTGTAGGGATGGAGAGAAATTCTTGTAAATGTTACTTATTTAACAGAATATTCTTAAACAATGTATCAAACTACTTAGTGAAATCATATGAACAAATCATAAGAGACTGGTGAATTGAAATGATTAAGGCTCGTTTAATTTCTTGAAACCAGGACATTTCCCCAACATCATAATATGGATTTGGGTTACAGAGTCTTGAAATAACTGCTGGAAAAATTTTCTGTCATGTCTATTGATGTAATACAGAGCTAGTAGATAAAAATTCAACATACTGAGTAGGGCATACCTCCTATTTTTCTTTTCTTTTTTTCTGTTTAATTTTTTTAATTATTATTTTATTTCTTAAAATAAATTTCTCTCTGTTAATGTGCTTGTTGAAATAATTATATTGATATTTCCAATTGCCATTGTTCTCCAGACAAAAACTTTGCACAGTGAGGAAATTTTATCAGACTCTATGTCCCTAACAAGACATATAGAGAATATTATCATTTAATTATTCATATTCCTTTTAATATAGTGTTATAGACTAAAATAAAGAAGAAGACGTGATAAATTTCTATAGAATCTAAAAAAGACAGGAGGAGGATGATATGTCTCATTTATGGTAGCAGAATGAGGCTGTCTCAATAGCTATTGCAAAAAGAGTTTCCTTGGACAAGTAGCTCTACTACAAACAGCAGAGAGTGATTGAGACTGCAAACAGTTGATGTCCTCAAGCTACAGTGTCATGCTGTGAGCTGGACAGAATGATTTGGTGGATAGAACACGAGACTGAAAATTAGTAGCCCTCAACTCTATTCTTCTCCTGACACACACTGTAGATGAAACTCTCCTCTATTCCCAAAGACCCAGGAGATCCTTAAGGAAATCAATGATAAAAAGAGGCATTTTTATTGTTGATCAGAATTTCATACGGGTAGTTCATTCCCCCTTTAGTCACCCACTTCTCCAAAAATGTATCCTTAAATTATCTGGCACTTAAAAAATTGATGCCAGTTTAAACAGAGGAACTAAATCTTCCTCTTCTCACAGAAGACTTGCAACTAGTTAATATCTGTAGCATGTTTGGAGACAACAAAATGGAAAGTGTTCTAGAAATGCAGATTATTGTTGGTATTATGAACAGACATAATTTGCATTTTCTTCAGCATTATTCTCTTTTTATGCTATTTTTTCATATTTATGACTTCTGTGTATTTATATGCATCAAAAATTAATAAAAAGATTTATTAAAGAAATGACATTGCTGTATTTTCCAATCTCCAACTGGAAAATCAGTACAACTTCAGACAAAAAAGCAATATGTTGAATTTATGAACCTTGCCTCACTTATTTACATTTAGCATACTGAAAATATTTGAACCATTTAGTTGATAGATTGGAAGCATATTAGGTTAATTAAACTTATCTTGCAAGTATCCTTTTCAGAGTTTATATGCTTCTTATATTGGTTGTACTCAGAAGAATATATGTGTTCCGGAAAAAACTTGTATGTTATTGCACTTCAGTTCAGCAAAACCAGTATTTCCAATTTCAGTAACATCTCAGTCTTTCAAGTAGGTCTGAACTGCACTGGAAAGTTTTACTGTTTGTTATGACAAGCATGTCATTTTTCATTTTCTAGTTTAACTTAAAAGCTGCAATGACTCTTCCTCCACTCTTTTGCCTTGTGACTTCTCCATTAGAAATAGGCTTTAAAAAGGGAATTTTTGATAATATAATTAGATTTCTTCTCAGCCAGTGGAGTTTAAGATACTAAAGATAACTAAGCCCTACCTTGCACTGGCTACCTAATTTCCAGGTTTTGGGGTTCTTTCTTAATAAATGTTTTTGACGTTCCCTTAGTGCCCCTGGACAGGTCTAGGATGATGTGAGTGCTGTACCAAATATCCTGAGCTTTTCCCTGCTGTGTCTCATGAAACAGGGTCTAAACAAGCCGTCTGTGAACGATGAAAATTATGACTTTGAGCAAAAAGCTTTTAAGTCATGAATTCTGCACCAGAACTAGAGGCTGAGATTGATGCAGTCACTAAAGATGGGTTCAGGTTCACAAGAATGTAAACAGTGATTTTGTTACTGTCTTTTTCAATGTTTCCATAGCTTGCTGACAGTTTTAATGTGCAGTCAGACATCCTGGCAGTTTAATACTGAATACTTTGGTTCCAGTTTCCTGAAATCATATGTGCTTTTGAGTGGTTGTAGCCCACATCCAGAAAAAAATTCTGTATCTGAAAGACCTGCCCTCAAAGATGAGGCCTGCAAAATTCAGTGTATCCCAGGCATGAATCTGGCTCATTGCTGTCACATTTATCACTTCAGAAAGATGACAACAAAGTAATGGAATTAATCTTTAATAGAATTAAGTGTTTGTGAATGGCTTGACTTTATTTTGCACAAAGAGACCAATGGAAATCTATCTCAATAGATCATATTAACCTACAAATCTATGATGCTAGATCAGTTTCAAGTGAGAAAACCAAACTGAAATCTGTACATTCCTAATCAGAGAAATTATATCTGGCAGTTCAATTATATGTGCAATTACTCATACTTCAATCATAGGAGATACAAAAATTCAGTGTTTCATGCTAACTCTGTAAAAAGGAAATGCATATTTATGAAAAAAATATTTTTATCTTTAATTTTTTTCTTTATGAAACTTCTTCAGGGATAAAATCCTAAACTACGTGGTGGGAAAAAAACTTGTACATACCTCTGAATCCATAATCTGAACACAATTTTCATTACTCCTGTGTAGTGTTTTTACTAATATATTATTGTTTTTTGTCACATATTGATGCAATGACTAGCAGGTTCTGTAAGCAAGGATGTTTGGGTACTGTCTATATATTCAGAGCAATATATGCTTAAATTTGTTATGGAAAAAGAAAAGTTTTTTCTGTTTTTCCTAGCATCAGAGTAATCCAAATAATTCTTTCCTCACATCTGGCCAAAAGCTTCCATGGTAGAAAGTTGAAGAAAGGAAGTCAGCCTATGCTGAGGCCCCTCGAAACCCCATGATTAAACACCATCGGTTTGTCTATTCCCCACTGAGATAATAGTTGTCTCCTACTACAAGGAATAGCAGTCTCAGCTGTGAAGGTTGTGGTTCAAATATTTGTTAGAGCACAGAATGGAGGGTTGTCACAACAGATAAAAATACGTTTCAGTTTCCTCCTTTCTTCAAAGTCAGATGGCAAAAATCAAACATTTAAAGTTAGAAAACCCCAAATAAAGAATCCTGAAATATGTGATGGCTTATAAATAATTGTGTGCTGTTTTCCAATGGGGATCCTAATTCATTCAGTACACACGACAAATAGGTGAGGGGGTATACACAATAATTTTAAGGGTATGTCTGTAGTGAACAATATTGCACCGTGAAAAAATACCCAGCTGGCTCCGAAACTGGAAACAATCACAAAATGAAAAGTGAAGTGACCTAATTAGTCCCAGTGCAAATACCACATTCACAGCACTATACAGCTTCCTATACATGAGCTAGTATACCTGTGTGGCACAGCAGTGTGGCATACACATATCCTCTCTTTTGGGACTAACTTGAATAAACTTATCTGAAGTGTATGTGGATGTGCCCTACATTTCTCAATTATCCCAAGTTCTTAATTATATTCAAGTGCCTTGCTATCGGAACTCAACATTTTTAAAGAAGGGTTTATCAGTAGGTAATTAATATATCTTTATCTGTAGGCAATTAATATAGCCTTAAGATATTCAAGAAGAATAATGATTTTCAGCAACCAAGAGTGTTTTAAAATCATTTGCCTTTTCAGAAGATGGGTGTGACTCACTTTCTTAAAATAAGACCTCTGAGAAGCTGTCAAGACCACAGTTGAATATTTGTCTGTGGGACTCACTGGAATCCTAGAATGGAATTCAAAAGAATTTTTCTCCTCTTGCGGAGGAATTTTTCTCCCCCTTCTCTCTTCTCTCACTCTTTTTTTTTGTTTGTTTTCTTTTTACCTTTTCCCTTTCATATTTCATTAATTTGGACGATTCCTAGTGAGGTTAATATTCTAAAAAGTACAATAGAAAGAAAAATCTTTACTAAGAAACATTCTGTTTATTCTTTATTTGTTTCCAGGTAGGTTTGCTAGAGCCAGGAAAGGACACTATCATGACAAGTTCTTTGTTTCCAGCAAATTATGAGGAAGTAGCAAGGAAGAAAATCGCCTACATCCTGACTAGCCTCTCTCAGTTAGGTTTTTTTTTTTTGTGTAACCTGGATTCTAATTTCAGTTATACGAAGAAGTACCAAGTGCAACACCATGAAACAAAAATTTAACTGGGGTAAAACTAGTCTAGATGGTTTTAAACCCCCATCACTACCTTTTTTTACAGGCTACTTTAATTAGTATCCTTCACAGAAAATAGAGAGGGGTTAAGTGAACCATTCTGACTTAATATAACTGAAGAGGTAATATTTTATACTGTGTTGGATTTTAGTGTTTGTATTAAGTACAGAGAGAGTGCCAAGTGCTTTAAAAATATATATGAATGCAGAGATCTTACTCCTAGAGCTTACAATATGACAAGACAGATGGAGAATAATGGAAAAAAATCACAGAAAAAGAAAACTTCCATTGTCTAAAAGTAGTCTGTTAGAATCTTTACATTCTAAGAATTAGTATCTAATTTTCTGTATTATTCAGAGCAATAGAACACATGAGGGAGCATCTCAGATGACTGTCTCTTTTTCTTTTCTGCTAACTTCTCAGTTGCTCTCAGGAAGATATTGTTTTCAGGCACTTTCCCAGTGACAAACAGCCTTTTCCATTCATCAATAGAGTTCACTTGAAGTCAGGTTGAAGCTAGATATTATCTTACTGAGCAAAGTCGAATCCAACTAATTTCAGACCCTGGAGTGAGGTATAATGTGAAACTGTTGGACTTTGTCTTTATTTTTTCTTTAGTCTTTTCTATCTTACATTTATCACCCACAATTGCTGCTACTTTTTTTTTCCTTATGAATTAAATTAAAACCCAATTAAAGCTTCTGAGTTAAAATATTTACTCATTTTTACTTAAATGTATGGCTTCGCCTTAACACAATATCTAGCACAATGGCGACCCACTAATAGTGGACTGTTAATCCCCCTTTGCCAGGTACAGATATTAATTCTGATGAATATCCATGTGGTTTTTTTTCAGAAAAGCATGAGGAGAGGTCAGAGGTAAAGGATACTGATTCCTTTGAAATCACACTCCTCCTTCTAATGAGGAATGTAGGCTTTTCTTCAGCTGCTTTTTCCACAGCAGCCACAGAAGGATCCAGCAGTTTGTCTCTCACTTAGGTAGAAAGTCTTGCAGATCCCAGCCTGGCCCTTCATCTGGCCTCTGCTGACCTCTCATACTTGAACCAGGGGCACAGTAAGCCCTGAAATCTGTAAAGTACAGCAATTCCTGCTCTGCTGCAAAACCAAGCTAACCAGCTAGAACTAGAAGACTTTTTTTCTTTTGGTCTGGGATTTTCACTATTATATAAAGTTTGTTGTTTTCTTTACCAGGGTTTTTCCTTCTATTTTGCATGAAAGACAACTAAATTTAGGCAGAATACCATTCTTTAAAACAAAATAAATGAAGAAAACCTCAAACAAAAAACAAACCCCTATTGTTTTTTTCTACTGTAAAACCCTGAAAGGCTTCATACTTTTAAAAAATATTTAAGTATCTGACAGCAAAAGGCAATGAAACCAGAATTTTCTATAGTACAACTCTGACACAAAGTTCACTCCCCTTATACTAAAGTACATATAGACTCAGTTGTGTTTCTATATTTTAAGTAATTTTTAACCTGTTTTTTCATCAAATGGCCACAAATTTTGGCATATTGCCTGAAGATATACTGGAAGGTTCAAAAGGTTTGAAGAGATTTTGTTAAGAGATTATTATTTTTACCCATAATCTCTTTTACTCTTGTCCTATCCATTGGTTGACCTCTGCAGTCAAATTGCCTTCTACAGATACAGAAAATAGAAGAGCTCCTATCAGGCCATGTACATATTTTTAGCTCTGTAATGTGTAGCACCTTACTGTATTGTTAGGGCTTATTGTATGAAAATAAACACCAATTATGTAATTTCCTAAATATTGAATGTTGCAGAGCAAAAATACTGATTTCCCTCCCCAAAATCTTTCTAACCTTTTGTCATTAGGGGAATGTCTCAGACCTGTGAGATATAAGCTCATGTCCTGCAAAAAGATGAAAGCATAGACATTATGACTATTAGTAGGTGAGAGGAAAAAAAAAGACATCTTTTTTAGGGAAACTAAAATACATACAGAAAACAGAAGTAAATTTTCTAACATTCAGTTCATTCTGCCTATCTTCATTTATTGTTATTTACAGAAGAAAAGGGACAACCCACTTCTGAACATTAATTTTTACTCTTATACTAAGTAGAGTTTTAACACTTAACTTCTGCTTCCAGAGTCTCTGCAATCCACACTTTCATTCTCATTATCCGTGAAGTTTTAAATGTTTTCACATGAGTCCAATTTTAAAATTCACAAAACACGGGGAAAAAAAAGTATGTGTCCTCTGGTCAACAGTACTTCATCTTTCTGCTGAGGAGGGACAAAAACATCTAGAAATCATTTACTACAATATCATTCATTTTTGAATAAGTGGAAGATATTGATTATTTTATAATTTGGTTAGAATTATGAAAATATGAGTACTTCTACAAAAGTATATATGAAAAACCATACAAAAGAGTAATTATAATTGAATCCAAAAATCCAACTTATTAAGATCAATTGTTATCTGGTGACCTGTTGTCTATGGGCTGACTTCAAGAACAGACTTAAGTTTTTTATATTGTTAAAAATTGACAAGTATTTTCCAGAAAGAGAACACTGTGGGGCTCCTGGCAATGTAGTGAGATGATTTCAACCCAATCTGCTGGAAGTCTCATGGGATTGACACAAGACCAGGATTTATAAGAACAGAAAATGAAAACTGAACTGGAGACTTGGCACTATTTTTTTGTGCTAGGACACTCCTGCAGTTCAGGTCTTGGACCCAGTTTTTACAGACATATATGAAGATGTAAAATTCAGAGACAGTCCTTTACATGTAGGTCAGAATCTGTGACAACCACTGTTAGGGAGTAGTGAAACGACAAATCTTTCTGTCCTGCTCCTAGTCTTCCCTCCTGCCCCTTCCACATCACACCCACCCTGCCCAGGTGAAGTGCTCCTCCAGAATCGGGCAACATTTGGATTAAAAATTTCTGTTATGGACAAAGACGTTAAAATTCTTCCCAAGAGTTGATTAAGATGCCTAATTTGTTTGTTTAGATCTAAATTTAATAGTTAATTTATTTATTGATAGATGTTAACATCCCTTGCCATTCATTTTGTCCTAACTACAGCAAATTAATCTGGCAGCTAAAATGAAACAAAAATGTCTATATTAGTAGTTAGGTTAATAATATCTTAATTTCAGCAGAGGACTCCTCTGCTCTAAACAGGGTTTCTGGAAGAAGTAATTACATGTAAAGAATTTAAGTAATGTTTTGTTAGATGAGAATACCTAAAGTGCTGATATTTACAATCTGTTCAAGGCTACTTTCCATTTCTCCTCCCTAGAGTGATGCTATGACTCTGACTTTTAAGTATGTTCTTCAATTATATGAATCTCAGCTCCTGGCGTCCTGGGAGTTAATATTCAGCTTGCAGACTTCCTGACCTTAGCTCATTTTAGAAAACTAAAGTTTTAGTATATTCTAGCTAAAAACCAGCTAAGTTAGTTTTCAGGGTATTTACAACCAAACTACATTATTTGTATTATATTGGGATAAAACTAATCTAAGAGTCACTTTAATATTTTTTCCTAGTATAAAACACTAAATTTAAAAAATTGGCATTATAATAGCTATTTTGAAGTACTCAGATGTTCAGCTCATTCTTGAGGTGGATTGAAAGCAGACTGAATGGCCAGGCCCAGGGGTTGATCAGAAGCAGAAATTCTAATTGAAGGCCAGCACCAGCACCTAGCAGTGTACCCCAGGGGCCAAGAATAGGTCCAGTTCTGTTCAACACCTTCATTAATGCTCTGAATGATGAGCCAGAGTCTACCCCCACCAAGTTTGCAGATCACACCATACTTGGAGGAGTGGATGATAAGCCAAGCTGCTCTGCTGTCTTCCAGGGAGACCTTGGCAGGCTGGAGAAATGGCCTGATGGGGGCTCAAGAATTTTAACAAGGAGAAGTGCAAAGTCCTACACATGGGGAGGAACAGCCAGGAACAAGTAGAGGCTGGGGCCACCCTGCTAGAAAGTGGCTTTGCAGAAAATGATCTGGGGATTCTGTTAGATACCAAGTAGACCGTGAAGCAGCGATGTGTTGCTGCTGCAACAAGTGTGAATAGTATCCTGGGGTGCATTAGGCAAAATATTTTCAGCAGATCAAGAGAGGTGATCCTTTTTCTCTACTCAGCACTGGTTAGGCCACAACTAGGGTGCTGGGTCCAGTTCAGGGCTTCCCATTACAAGAGAGACACGAACATACTGGAAAGAGTCCAGCAAAGGGCCACCGAAGTGATTAAGGGACAGAAGCTCCTCATACATGAGGAGAGGTTGAGAGCTTTATGTCTGTTCAGCCTCGAGAAGAGAAGGCTCAGGGGTTTCTCATCCATGTGTACAAATAACTGAAGGCAGGGTGCAGAGAATGACAGGACCAGAGGCAATGGGCACAACCTGAAAGTAGGTTCCCTCTAAATATCAGGAAACAGATTTTACAGTGAGGATGACTCCACAGAGGGGATATTCAAGGGATATCAGGACAAGGTCTTTTGGGCAATTGGCTCTAGGTGGCCCTGATGAAACAGGAGATTGGACCAGACAGCCTCCAGAAGTGCCTGACAACCTCAACTATTCCGTGATTCTGTAACTCTGACATAATTCCAAGACCCTTAATTGAAAACTATAGAAAACCTATTGAAACCTGGAAAAAAGCAGATGAGGAGTGAAATGCTACCAAACCTAACCAGCAGGAAAGATTAAAGAAAGGGTGGGTAATGAAACCTAGTTTATTTCAGTTAGATAATTCAGTCAGGGTCAGAGGGAGCACAACATCTCAGATACACTTTAAGGGGCTGAATACCTGGAGCTATGTCCATATCAAACAGCACTAAAGAAACTGTTTGCATAGTCAGCCCAAGTCGCTTTCCTAGTGAGTTTCAGGAGCTCACATGAACACATCTTTTGTCAGTATGGGCTCACTGAAGAAACTTGACACCAATTCTCCCTTTTACTCATTTTCACTGAACTTGGCCCTGTCACTTTTTTGACTACTAACACGAGGTTCCTCAAAGCAGAGGTTCTGTGTGAGGACCCAGAGTCACATTCTGGGAGTGTTGCCTTACCACCTTCAGGAGCTCAAATATCTTCCAATGTGAATTGCCAATTCGTACATAACAAAGAATTACATGTTTCAGAAATAATAGTAATGTTTAAATGGTGAATTTGCATAACGAACTTGTTACATAGATACTTCAGTCCCTGAAAGGATTCAGCCAGAAGTAAGTCACACATGGCAAAAATACACTGAAGCAAATAAGACAATCATAGCAAAATAAGCAAAGGATCTAGATACATTGCATATTTAGTTGGAGTAAGTGTTGAGTAGGTAGAGAAAATCAGTAGTTGCTGAATGAAAAGGCTATCACTTCATTATGTAAAAACTGTAAATTTTGCTGATATTTTGAATTGCCTTTGTGATAGTAATAATTATTTTTCCTCTTGAGCTTTCGTGTGATCAAATCTTGCTCTCAGGAATGTTTGCAGAAAGATAAACAATTGTGAATATGACTGCAAAACTGCATTCATTCCAGCTTAGCATAGGACCACTTGCAAGTTTCAGAGGAACTGGAAAGAAAGAAAGTGAGGAAACCTGGAAAGAAAATGAGTGAGGTTTTTGCAAAAGAAGAAAATTAATAAAAAACCCCACAAGCAGGCAATGAATGAAAAGTCACAAAGTATGGGAACGAAGAGCAGCACCATTCAAAATTACATAAATACATGCATTTTTTGAAACTACAAATATTTTGGTTATGAGTTGGGGTGCTAAACATTTTTCAAAATGTCTTTCTAGATTTTCAAAATAAAGATTTGCTTTTTCCCCAGAACAACTGGATCCAAGTAATTTTTTTTCACAGTATGTTTCAGTCCTGTTTCCTGAAAACATTTGACTTTCAGTGAACAGATCATAGAAAACACACTTTGGATTAATTTGCCATTTACACTGGTTTTTAGAAAGGCAGAAAACATCTGGCTTCCATATACATAAGGTAAACTTTGATGACAAAGGGGAAAAAATGTTTTCCCCAGAATCAGTCTTTCTTTGAAGTCATAACCATGCATAGGAAGATGACAGGCTGTTTCTTGGGCCCTTACAGTAGTGGTAAGATGCAGAAGGAAGACAAGAAATGGTTCTCAACACTTTCTGACCAGAGACCTTCTTGTGGGATAGTTAATTATAAGGAAAGAGTTTCTTGTGGATCCTGTGTAAAGAGCTCTGTGTAGCAGGCAATTATGACTTGTTGGAATAAGAGCTCGCTGGAAAATGAACTGTTAACTGGCAATACATCAGGTTGAAGAAATACTGTAATTAGAAAAATTATAGAATGACTAAGTGCTAGCCATGGTGACACTAGGATTTAATAATCTTTCTTGTGAAATACATGAAATGGAAAAGTAAAAAAATTTGTTCAGATCTTTAAGGCCTAAAATCTTCCCTTGTAAAGTCATCTTACATCATTTCCCCTACTGACTGTACCAATTCATATTATTTAAACCCTATGGAGGAATTT
Source organism: Dicrurus megarhynchus (assembly GCA_013399195.1). NCBI lineage: Eukaryota > Metazoa > Chordata > Aves > Passeriformes > Dicruridae > Dicrurus > Dicrurus megarhynchus. The sequence goes on from VXAD01009143.1 coordinate 1,174,228, forward strand.
AAAACTGCTGTAATAAGAAAAGGCCTCATATGATTGGTTTTACTGTTATTGATAATCACATATGAAAATACTAACAGTCAACAACAATATATTGGTTTTGTTGTCATTTATCTTTAGCAGAGTCATGTGAGAAACTAACTCAGTGAAATCCCAGAAACTAATTCAGTGAAATCCCAAATGTGTTTCGGGGTTTTTATTATTATTAATATTAAATATATCTTGTTTCTTAAAAAAAAAAAAGAAGGAAAGATATACAGCTATAGCCTAGTTCTATTTTCATTTGCTCATTTTTCTCACTTCAGGAAATGATGTGAACATTAACTAAATTCAAGGTATCTTGTAAATGAATATACTTTTTAAGGTGAATGTTCAGTATGTGTTTTGGTGTTTACTTCAACGAGTGAGATTATTTTCTTGTTACATGGATTACCTTCCGCTTTCTAAAGTATCTTATAAATTCTTTCCTCACAGAAACATTCTTGCCAACCAAATTAGTTGACTTCACCCTGTGATTTTCTTAAATCACTATTTACTTTGCAGGGATTTGCACCCAAAATTTTAATTCCTCTTTGGTTAACCAAAGCATATCATCTCACAATGAAGTTCTTAAACAGATGATATATAAACAGTCAGATAAAAATGTAATGTTTCTTTCCAAACTGTTGTAAAAATCAGAGTTTTAATAAGCTGTGTTGTTTTCATGGATCTACTGAATGATCCTATTGCATTTTATAGGAGGAATGTATTTTTAAAATTTTTTTTGCTAATGCAATAGGATAATTTTAATGTAAATGATACCAGATATATCTTCCTTTTTTTTTTTTTTTAAGACTTTCCATTTAGAAAAACAATGCTTTACTTCACTTCCCCTACATTCCTCTTTATTTTGTTCATTAGCTGTGTGTTTTCAACTTAGTTTGGGAGCTGCTTTTTTCATTCCCAGAAATTGCTTTCAACTTCATTTGACTTAATAATAGCAATATTCAAATATCTCCTCTTGAATGTAAAGTTAGAGATACCTGAGTAAAAGTTAGAGATATCTAAGTACTTTTCTTTGGTGGTAAATTTAGCTCTAAAATATTTAAGTGTGTGCTGTAAGTCAAAAGCAAGCAGTGTGACTATCAGAAATTCTGCAGGTGTATCCCAAACTATACCCTAAGTTCTGAATCCTATTATAATGTTTAAGAAACAGAAGTGTTCTCTCATTGTTAGACTGATGGTTTATGTTTCCAGTCAAATAAAACTATAACCAGTAGAATTGGTGGATGAATTTTCTCATGATCACTAACAAATGACAGCCCCTTTCACATCAAAAGTCCTTGGAAATAAATTGCTATTTCTACCACAAGTCTTGTGCTACACATCCGTGCTAAAATAATTTCTTGCTGGGATTTGCTTCAAACTTGGCTAAAACCTTCATTTTGCTACCATGCAAAGGACTGGTGAGAGTCACCAGCTCTGCTCCATTTGCTCTTGGAAAAATGAGATGCATAAATACAGGAACACTGATTACAGAACAACTCAGAGGAAGGATTCCCCTGCTGAGTCAACGTCAGATGCTAATAGATAGCCTAGATTTTCATCCATGTCTGTTTTACTATTTGGCCTATGCTGCTCATTATTATTGGTTTTGAAATCTTGAAGCTTTGCCTTGAAAGTATAGATGCATTTTATATCGTCACACTGATGGCATTTCCATAGGTATCTCATTAAAGTCACATCTTTAATACAAACTAGTTTCTATTCTTCTCACCTTAAAAGCAGCTTAGGGGTTCCCTGGTTATTCTGCAAGTAGAGTTGATCCTCAGGAGAAATTAAGAGTAAATCACCCATTTTCACCACTCCAATGGCCCCATGGAGTCATAATTTGAGGTTGTGGACAGGAGTACTTTGGGTCGTCTCTCTGTCTTGGTCAGGGTTTCTTCACTCAGAGTGGTTGAAAATGCCACAAGGATAATTTTGAATAGGGAGATAGAGTGGAAAATAGAGTGGAAAATGGTAGTCAACCCGTTATATGTGCATTTGAAAAACAAGGGCAGTGGTACCAGTATAAATATATTTTCTTCCAAGGAGAACACTATGATCCATAAAAGCATAACATATCAGAATATCGCATTGCCATTGTTATTAAGAAATAATGCCAATGCTTAGAGTAGGAAAAGCAACATTATAAAGTTACATTTTTAAGTATTTTTCATCAGTTACTCAATGAGCTCACCCTAAATTACTATCATGTAAAATAGAGAATTTCTACCTACCACCATTTCTTCACTCTAATACAACATGGGAGGACAAAGAAGATTTGAAGACACCATTAAAAGGGCCTATTCTCCTCCAAGACGGTTTGATGCTAAGGCAGCTATTTAGCAGAACCATTTAGCATAGCCTACTACTTACACATAATTTATTAATGTGTAAATCTTAAATTAAAAAGAATTGAAAACAGTTAATGAGTAAGAGTATTCTGGCAAGGAAGACATACAAATTATAAAGCCTAATATGAGCAATGCAGAACTAAGTAAATCATTGTCAGTGTTCATTCAGGAAAGTTATGCTTTTGCTCTTATATCCAGTGGGTGAGGAAGACACTTCCACAGAAAAAAAAAAAAAAAAACACCAAAAAAAAAAAAACAAAACAACCAAGAAAAAAGGAAAAAATAAACTAAATAAAGCAAGCTTCTCTTTAAGGTTGTACCTTTGCATACTCTATATTATGTCTAAACTAAAATAATGTGTTTAAATAATAAAACTGTATCTAAATTGTAGTAAATTATTTTTACAGTTCCTCACTTTTAATTGCATCTACTTTTGATGCCTCTCTGTGACTCATTTTACTTCTTGAGATGCTTCCTTTTAGTGCATCTCCTACCTCATCCTTTAATTTTCCTAACATTAATTCAAACCCATAAACACAGAAGCCAAATGAAGGTTCACCAAACCCCTTGTGCACTCAAGCTGCCAAGTTTTGCACAGCTCTACTTAAGACTCACATATGTGATCACTCACTTTGAACAAGCTACAATCACAGCAACCAAGGAATTTGCACCAGTTTAGAACAAAGCCTGTTTCTTTCACTTGAGCCAAAGCTATTGGCAAAGAACACAAAGTACTGGATTGGCAACTCAGCATGGATTTAATCCAGAATTCAATTTGAAGCTCCATTACCTACAAGCCTCAGCCTTCATACCAATTGAGGAAATGCCTCCTGCTTTTGATAACATAAAGGACTGATTCCCAGTGGAAATACATAAAGTTGTGCAGTGGCTCAAGAGCAGCTATGCTAATGGAAGAGTCTTACAGACTTTCTTGAATGGAACAATTAGGAGTTGACAACTCCACTGCTCTGCCCAAAATTTTTATTGATGTACTAGAGTGTCAATTTCCCATGGACAGCCTGGATGACCAGGACCTGTGTTTTTGTTGGGCTTTGAGAGAAAACAAACAACTGAGGTGGGTATTATTCACGTATTTTAACTTCATATGCTACTAAACTTCTAGCTTAGTTTTGCTTATGTCACCAAAACTTAGCTTTCGCAGTAGCTGAAGGTACAAATTTCTTATCCTTGTAAACACCACACCTGGGTTATTGAACTGCTGTGTTTATCACTGCATTTTTATAATTAAACAAGTCTGAAGAAAACACCTATGATTCTTGTCTATGAAACTTGTCTATGTTTCCTGTACTTAATTTACTGGAATCTTTAAGTGAATCATATTTTATTTTCTTCTTTTACCCCATCTTCACAAATGCAACCAGCATAAGAACAGGTGAAACAGGAACTAGTGTACTCAAAAAGGGAAAGTCAATCTTGACCTGCTTACAAACAGCAAGAAACATCTAGCAGAAACATAGTACTACAAAATATTGGACAAAATAATAAGCGCTAAAACTATTGCACAAATGTTCGCCAATTCTTTGTCAAAGGGAACAAATAAGAAAAATAATAAGTTTAGTTGGCTTTACAAAGCGGTACAAAAAATTATCAAATCTTAAAATAATGCTGCATACCTGGAGGCATGAAACATCTTGAAATTATTTAATTCCCTAGAGGAAAGAAAAATACTGTATCATTTTACCATCAGTGCTTGGCTAAGCTATGACCACCACCTACCACCGCTGCTAAGCCTGGTAGGTAAGAGTCAACCTAACGTACTGTGTGAGTGTTGTGAAGGGTAGCTGCGTTTCCCTGAAACGTCCCTGGCAAGGAATTGTTCCGGTGGGTGCAGTATAGAACTCCAGCAAGCGTACTCCTTCCACCCACATGGCTCTAAGGCACTGTCATGGGTTAGCATAGTTTGAGTTTTGAGGAAAGACTCCTTCAGCCTCGGAAGTGATTTTTTTTGCACAGAGGTGCTTACAGTTTCCTCTAGACCTGACCTAACCAATCAACTGGCTAGTTGGAATATTGACAACTTCTTTAAGCCACTTAAGAAGCTTGGTACGCCTCTGTGATACACATTTAAGAACGAACAGAGCCCGGGAAGCTCTCTCTGACTTCCGGCCTTCGGACAGGTAACTGGGGGAGGCCCGGGGCACGGCCCAGCGGGGCCGGGCCCTGCTCGGCCCGGCCGGGCCGGCCAGGAGACCACCCTGGAGCGGCCCTGTTCCATCTGCGGCCCGGCCTCCCCCAGCCCTGCTCCGGACCCAGCCCTGCTTCGGGCGGGCCAGGCCCCCTTTAGCTGCTCCGGACGGGCCGTGCCCCTCCTCACCCACTGCTGCTGCCCGGCAAGGAGAGATAAGC
>VXAD01009143.1:1179241-1243859 GCA_013399195.1 Dicrurus megarhynchus
TTTAGTCTAACTTTTTTTTCTGCCTTTTAGTTCTGTTAATAAACTTCTTTATGCTTTTAAGGTTTAAGTTTTGTGCCTGCTTTGCTTTTCTCCTGGTTCTTATCTCACAGAAGGAAAATAAGTAAGTAATGGGCATTTTGAACCAAACCACTACAGGCACGGACTCTCACACACACACACTCAAGCTGGATAGCTCAGTGTTACCAGAGGTAAAGAGTCAGGAGGGCTCTCCCGCATGTCATTCCACAGAAGCTGGTTTACTGCTGCATCCCCAGATGGGACCAGAGGAGAAAGAGACGCGGACCAAGTAGTCCCAGGGTTTTTGTACGGGAACGGAGAAAGCATCAGAGACCAATGATCTGAGGTCACGGGGGTGGTACAAAGGCGGCACTAGGGTAAGGGAGCCAATGGGGAAGGTCTGGGGGTGTGCAAGGTAGCAAGCCATTCAGAGAGATCAAGTCTGCATAGCACCACAAAGCATGAGGGGAGAGGCTTTTGCTTTCTCACCATAGGGTCAGGGGATGTTCTTAAACCTCGGAATCAGTCCACCATCAGGCCTCTGCTATATCAGGGGTCCTTGGCCCCTCAGCCATCACAATCGCTGGCTCAGCGGCTACAATGTCAACCTGGGAGAAGTCCTGGCCAGTCAAGTTGCTAAATCAGAAGTTTTTTCAGAATGACTTGCCTTGCCTACTTCCTAACAGTGCTTCCTCACTCCCTAGAGCAGGGGTTTACAAGGAGTCATGACCACATGCAAGCAGATAATTCAGGGGCACTGGGGAAATTGTCTAGCACAAAGTTTTCTAAAGTTTTGGGGCTTAGCAATGTATGAGCTTAGTTGACATCTCCATCAAAAGATGGACCATGGAAAGGACAAACCCTGTGGAAGAGATAACAGCAGGACCCCTTTACCTAGCATTGTATGGAGTACTGACATGCAGATATACAAATTTTAGCTTCTTTTATACTTTAGGTTTAATGGGATACTATATTTTTGAAATTTAGATTCATTCCTACCATCTTTCATTTTCTCATACCTGCAGTTGCCTATCTGCTTCATCTGAAATAGTCAGTGGGGTCATCTGTTTTTTCATTTTCTGTGCCATAAGTGAAGGTGGTTTTGCAACTTTTGGGTAAACATTGCCTTTAGCTGAGATAGGAAGAAACATCCTCTTCAGGTCTTTTTACTGATTGCTGTGTTCATACACCACAAACTTAAATGAACAGGCAAGGTTTTTCTTTCTATGTATCTGTGTTTTCATACGTTCTTAAATTGCAACTCTCATTTTGTTGCTCAAAGATCTTAATGAAATGAAATTTTATGTGCCTGTTTTGATTTGAAAGCTACAATGCTTTTTGCCATAATATCCTTTTTTTGGTGTTTATTTTTGTGTAATAGGGTTTTACAACACTTCATGCCTGTGATGAGAAAAAGTGAATTATTAAAGTCCAAATACTTAGCAAAAAAGAACCAAAAACCATTGTGACTTTATGTCCAAAATACTTTTGTTGAAGTCGGAAAACACACTGTTCTTTTCTGAGTTTTCTGCATAAATTTCTCTCTTTTCTCGACTTTCTTCTCCCAGTAAAGTTCAAAATACTTTCAGTAAGATTGAAAAATAACTAGACAAATGTTCAGCACCCACAGTAGGACAATAAAGATACCTAACAAAAACAGTCTGTAACTGTTTGCTTTTGGTTGAGGACAAATATTTAAAAACTAAATATTAAACAAAAGACAGTGCAAAATATTTTTTTTTCTGGAAAGTTAAAGCTTCACCCCAAAAGAAGATCTGTGTAAAACCATAGATCATACCTTTAACTATTTTATTAATATTGATACACTGCAAATGAGATATTAAATTAACATATATTATACCAGAAATGCTTATGTTTAACCATAGACATGAAGTAGTTCATCTTAATCCTTCGGCTTGAGCACATATTTTATCACAAGAAGTTGACGTGCTGTATGAGCTTGGAAATCTCAAAGATACTTTGCATTCAATAGGATTGTAGTTGGGTTTACATTTTAAGTGTATGTATAGTACTGAAAGAGAGATTCTGGGCCCACATCTTACACGTATGAATAAATAATGTTAAAGCTAATAAGATCTCTGAGAGAAAATTATGATTGTCTTTAATCACTAACCTTAAGCAGCAGCAGACCATATTATCAAACACCTTCATTTCTTATAAAACTATCTATCACACACAATATAGACCTGATGAAAAGGAAGGTGGAAGTAATCAGGACAGAATGCCGATTACCTCATTACTTGTCATAGCACATTGTAACTGGAAATTGCTTCTTTCAGGTTCTGTTTGCTCAGGCAATTACAATAAACTCTCTGCTTGACATGTTGTTTGCACAGATGTAGTGCATTAATAAACATGAGGGCTAATCTGAATTATTGAACCAGCCGCAATAATTCCAACAAAGGATTTATAATAAGTCCAAGAAAGCTGAGGTATCACTGGAATTCCCTGTAAGCAACACTGACATACTTTATCACATGTAAAATCCTCAAATTTAATGTACAGTACTGGAATATGTCCCATAGGTATTTTATATTTTCTAGTACTCTAAGCCCTCAGCAACTTCTATTATGAAGGAGACTCAACACTGCTAAAGGAAATGGCAATATCACAGACTCACTGGAAAATTACTTTATTTGCCGTATGTTTTACACACCTTTCAGACCCTTATTACTGCAATTTGTCTCCCCACCCCCTAATTTTACTAAAGAGAAATATGCTACACAGGAAAGCATGAAAGAGGCTACATTAAATGTTCCATATTGTCAAACAGAAGAGCTCTAATGCTTATGATATGAGAGGAATATTTATTTATTTATTCCTTAAAAGTTTGACCAGAGAAAGTGATCTTTATATTATCCTCTATACAGAACAGAAATCAGAGTACAATAGAGAAAACTACAGCTCAATAGGGAATGGTTGTTCCACTCAGACCAGTGAAACTAATTTCTTTATCTGACAAAGATTTTTTTTCAAAAAAAAAAGTGAAGCACTGGAAGTACACTGGGAAATGTTCTCTTTGAGTCAACCTCTTCATTGGTGTGTATGTGCAGAGATTTGCTACCTGTTTATCAAAACAGCTGAGTTCCCAATATTTTGTCCTCATCTTTCCCACATGACTGAAACATCGTCTCTGCAATTCTGCTCTGAGAAGCAGGCTATGATCCTGGTTACCTGGGCCATACAGTGAAATCCAGACTCAATCTAATTATCACTTGCTTGTCCAATTTGCTTGCATTAAATCTGATTTAGAAACCATTGAGCAATAAATTTTTCTGCTTCTATAGCCTTCTGCTGAATGAGATCCCCACACTCATCATGTCACTCACAGAGTACCCAAACAGCTGATTCTTGCCAACTTCTTCCCTTTGGTCCTAGAATTCTGAAGCTGCACAAAAGAGTGCATGAAGAGAGGGCAGAAGGGACCAAAGCAGGTAGTGCAAATGGCATATACTTCTGCCCTCAACAATAAGAAATCTGATATATTAACCTGAAAGAAGCAATTTGCAACTACAATGTGTTTGTCACAGAAGAACAGTGGTGGGGTAAGAGGACTTATTCATGATTCTCAAGCTGCTCTAGTTCTGATCCACTTAAGATGTTAACAGGCTTACATTGAATACCCCAGGACTGTTGATGTGGTGGAGGTTTACAAGCCTGAATGTGCAAAAAACCACAAGACAAATTTGACAGAGTCGTTCGTTTCTGTGGGCTGTCCTCTGTGATATGGATTCCTCCAAAGGGCAGTAAGGACTTCCTGGGGTTTTGGTGACAGAGGAAGAAGTTCCAAGTGATGCAGTTCAAACCTGCCTACGGCTACAGATGAAAAACATTCTTTTCAGTCTGTAGCAATTTTCATATCCCATTCATAAATGAGTGTTAATAAAAAAGTAGCCTACTGCTTGATTAAATTCATTCCCATATGTTATAAAGCATACTTCAATGCAAGGCTGATATAGGGATGTAGATTTATTATTAGTATTCATATAATTGTTTAATATATATCATCACTGCCTGTCATGTCAAGTACTCTTTTCATGTAGAAGTGGAAGTACATCTTCAAGGAACTTCCAAATCCAAATGTCTTCTCTTTAGACCTTATGTTAACATCCACATGTTAAAGGCACGACACTCAGGCCACAGTTTGATAATTCCAAGTCTGCATTTTGTGCCTTCAAATAAATAAAATAGCACCTACATGATGGAAGACATTGATCTAACATATACTCAATTTCTTTATGGGATTTTGCCCCAAATAGAACTGTTGGGTTGTCTTTGAACCCCCAGGGTTCATGCAGTGGCAAGCTGGATATGTGCCCACAACTAAACTGTATCAAAGCTGTATTGACAATGATGAATATTTCTCCACTTCTGGTAATCCATACCCCAAGTTTCCACTTCCTGCAGATACTCAGCTACACTATTTTATTCTTGACTGAAATTCAAATGAATTAGCAAAAAAAAAAAAAAAAGGTTGTGTTTTTTCTATCTTTAAAATCAGTGTTTATGTGCATTAGATCGCTTTTTTTCTCATCAGCCTGAACATATGACAGATTTTTAGATGTCACTCCATGTTTTTCACATGTTAAAAATCTGGCATAAAACTCTATTTTAATAAAGCCAAATAATAGCAAACCAAACAAGGTTCTGACTTCAATAGGCAGAAGAACAGCAACAAAACCAGCTGGTAATTCTCAGGCTGAAATGAATATTGCTGTAAAAACAAGTATATCCAAGACACTATTCAACCTTTAGAAATGGTATAAAAAATGTCAAGTTTCTGTGGTTCATTCATACATATGACAGTTCTTCCAGCCACCACAAGGAAAACAGTTCCATTTTATTTAATTTCGAATGCATTTCCTCTTGATTTCATCATCTGATGATTGAGACAGTGGATTAAGATTCAGGAGACAGGTGGGTAATTCTGGCCTCTGCCACAAACAATTTCCACCATATTAAAAGACAGTTACAGAGAGTTCAACAAACCATTTTAGGTGCAGTCTGTACCCTAAATGCTACAAAATGTTCTATGAAATGAACTTCCTCTCCTTGCCACATTTGTTGGGAGATCTCAGTACTCCTCAGTTCATCTTTCTAGTCTCCTGAATGTATTTTTGATCAAAGTGAATTATCCTAATCATCAGTACACTGATTAGCCTGCAGCTGTTGTATGGGGAGAGGAAGATGGGTGGGGACCATCAGAAGTTGTGCAAGAAGTGGAGTTAGGGAGAAGGGGGGCAGAACTAGGTACATTTGTGGTACCTGGCTAAGAAGCACTTGTTTACTGCCTTTGTTTTGCAGTTCCAGAAAGGACTCCTCAGACCTCCTGCTGGGGGTGAATAAAGCAATCATATATCCTGGGATGAGTGTTCAAAGCACATCCTTGCCCACTGGACTCCCTAAGCAGAGTCCTGATTCTGGTTGTTCCTTCCCCCAAATTTGTCTCACTGCACAGAGACCCAAAATGTAGACTAAGGCTTCGGATGCCAGCTCAGGGAATAGGCAATTCAAAAGACATGTCTGAAACACTCAGGCTTGCACTCCATATTGTCAAACGTAAACTTTACCCTAGGGGAACTAATCATCCCAGGATGACTCCCCAAAGTGAGACAAAGAGAGAGAAACTCCAGGGGTTGATTCAAAGCCCATCTTCAAGCACTGTAAATCATGCTCTGGAAATGTCTGACTACAGCTACCTTTTGTGAATAGTCCTCAGGTACCTTTCTAAGTTTAGTCCTTAATCTCTTTCCTTCATCTCTCTAAAACAGATCTAATTGTATTTCTTTCCCTCAGAGGAATATTGCAAAGATACCCTTATTCATGGCCAGAAGTCAAGTTTTCAAAGTAAGTATCCATTTATCAATAGATAAGCATAATATATGGATTTATCAAAAAAACATTTTTATTTTTGCAGATGTCTAAATGCATAGTGCTTGTAAGAAGAAGTAATATCACTGAAAAAAAAAACCCAAAAAACAAACCATGGCCACTCAGCATATGAAATCTTTACTTCCTCAGTAGATCAGATAGACAGAGACTCTATGGAGAGAATATTTCTGCCTTTTTAATAATTAGTTTGTCCTTGAATAACTGCTATGAGATTCTTACCATACAGGATGCTTTCTTTCTCAACTAAACAACTAAAATTCTATGATTAAAAAGCAGAGGATAAGATCACTATCCACCTAAAAAACTTTTTGATAGCTATCCACTAATATGAAGCAGGGACTAGGAAACCAGGTTGAAACATGTCACTTTTTTATGATATACATGAGCTTTATCCTCTGTACACAGAAATAGTGGCAAATATCCTGGCCTGTATCAGCAATAGTGTGGCCACCAGGACCATGGCAGGGATTGTCCCCCTGTACTGAGCACTGGTGAGGCCAAACCTCAAATCCTGTGTTCAGTTTTTGGCACCCACTACAAGAAAAACACTGAGGTGCTGGAGCATGTCCAGAGAAGGGCAATGGAGCTGGTGAAGGGGCTGGAACATGAATCACATGAGGAGAGGCTGAGAGAGATGGGATTGTTCAGTCTGGAGAAAGGGAGATGCAAGGGAGACCTCATCACTCTCTACCCGTGTGTGAATGGACATAGGTGGTGTGGTCTGGTCTCTTCTCACAGGTAATTAGGGATAGGACATGAGGACTTGACCTCAAGTTGCACCAAGAAAGGTTTGGATTGAATAATAGGAAATATTTCTCCATGGAAAAAGTTGTCAAGCATTGCAACAGGTTGCCCAGGGAAATGGTTGATTCACCCTCCCTGAAGGTAGTATTTAAGACAGGTAGTTGTGGTACTTAGGCACGTATTTTAGTGGTGAACTTGGTGATGCCATCATACCCAGTGATCTAAGAGACCTTTTCCAACTTAAAATATTCTATCCTTATGTGAGCCTATATTAGGAGATGCAGGCTTATGCATTGAGAGGGTAGTCTGTGCCCTAGGGAGTTTCTAAATACCAGAATAAAACAGAACTGTTTTCTCCTTTAAAGAGAACAACTGCAATCCTTGTTGAAAGCATAGAACAGGGTACAGATATTACTGACAGAGCTGAACCAATAGCCAGGAAATCAAAGTGTGGCATCTCTAGTGATGTTCCCTGGTTATTATTCCATTTTGAAAAACAGCCACAGAAAGAGGTAATCCAAGAATTAGAATTTTCTGTACATTCCTTGAAGTGAGTTGCCACTGCTTCACAGTAGTTCCTGTAGGTCAAACGGGCTTGCATTATCTTACACTCAAGAAGAAAAGGACTGGTTTTACAGCAAGATAGTGCACATATATCTGATATTCTAGACAATATTTAACCATTTCCACAGACAAAAAATTGCTCAATTAAGTTACAAAGGAAAAGAATCTTTTTTCCTCCCTTATTTTATAATTCTTAAAACTCTTAGATATAAGAAATTCCCTATCCTTTCTGGCTTTCTTCCCAACCACTCCCTGCACTCATTGTAATTGCATAAATTAAAAAAAAAAAACAAAAAAAAAAACAAAAAACAAGTAAGAGAAAAAAATTTGATGTCTTGAAATCTAAGCATTGCCACTTCAGTCAGTTAAGAGTACAGTCTATAATCTATAATCTTGGATGTCATTCTGGATATATTTTTTGGTCATTGTACTGAGATTTACCTAACCATAAAATGGAAACATAACAACAAAAAGTAGAATGGAGATCATTGAGGCATAGATGAGCTGATAATTTGCTATCTTCAGGTTAGCCTGAAGGTTAGGTGATAAAAGTTATTTTTACCATCCTATTACCTTTTTCTTTTTTGTACCATTCTACTATAGGATAATCTTTATTATTTCAAAAATTTTGTTTATTCATATGAATGGATGACCTTCTTAAATGGTAATCTAAGCACTTCACTTTCAGAACTCTTACTGTACTGCTCAGCTGCAACAGTCAAAAATTGGCAGTCTTTCACAAAGCTAGGCAAGGGTAGAGCTGATTTTCTGTTCTGATTTCTTTCATTTACTCAAAACTTATTTCAGTTTTATTCTGATCTTGTAATTTTCTTTCAGAAGTCTTTGGATGATTAGCATCTTTTTCTGCAGAACTGAGATGCTGAACACATTCAAATCCCCCACTGAACAGCAGCACATGCTGGGAAAGATTAAATAATACAGCTAATTGCACAGCTAGGATACATACCTCTTAAGTGACTATCACAGCCTTTGGTCAGTTAACAGTTAAAGTATGCAATCTGAACTCTTTTCTGTCCCTCTGGGCAATATTTTCAGAAGTCAATCAATTTCCAAACCTGGGGAAATTTGCATCCCTTTAGAGTTTCTTCAGACACTGAAGGCATTCACATAATATAAGTAAATACGCACAAAAATGACTATTGCACTTCCACTTATTACTGTTAGCAATATTAATCATGACTTTACAGCCTCTATATTCCATGTTCCATAAAATGAAATGTCGGTGGTATTATAAAAGGTCTAAGCCTATTTAAAAACATTAATACCATCAATAAATATCACTATTTGCTCATAAGGCTAGACACTGTAAGTGCTAAGTTCAACTCGTCACTTGATTGTGATAAGCTTCTTCAGTTTCAGTTCGCAATTGAGGAAAGAGAAGAACCTGCTTCTCAGTTTGTTTTCTCAGCTTAATCTTCAGTTAAATACTCCTTTCAATATTAAGCCTGATTAGCTTTATTGATGTTTAGAATATTTGGGCCCAAGTGATCCATTTGTCTGAAAGAAAGGTGTTTCTTTTTAACATGAATGCAATAGCAGGCAAAGGCAGATGTTTTCAAGACTTTATATTAAAAAAATCAGATCCCATGATGTTATTTATAAATATATCAAATATATGTATTAATGTATTATTATTTATATACTAAAAAGTGGTTTGCATAATCATACTAAAAGAAGCAGGTTGCCTGCTGAAAGCCAGCAGCACAGAGTTTGTTACTTCTGATTTCCAAATCAAATGTTTAAAATCTTTTAGTGTCTTGAGGCAATGCCGAGTGTGTACTTCTTGTAAGACTTCTGTTACCAAACATCACAATACCCTGTAGCTGCTGGCCACATTCCTTTAGGTTATGAAGTTGAATGACCAGCCTGTAAGCAATTCCTTTACACACTTATAAACAAACAATCCAAAAATCAATATACTGATTTACAGATAACTAATGGACTTGTCTGAAGTCTCAAGTGATCAAAGCACATTCCGTTATCTCAAACAAATGCAGATAATCAGAAGTGTTACACTGAACGTTTCTAGAATAGTACAGTAAGCAGTGAGCAACCATGATCAGTTGGAAATTGTACTCTTTGGTATTGCTGTATTCCATGCACCAAATGCTGCTTTCCTTTGTGTAACAGACAATACTGCATGTTTCATGTAGCCCTTGTCAAATAAAAATGATAATATTAATAAGAAAAGTTTCCATAAATGTTTTGGTGAATTTGGTTCCCTGTGACATGTTAGTCTACTACATCTGATGCAGTCAGGCATTTGGATGACTGCCACAGAGTAATGGAAACAGCTGTGAATTCTGGAAGTTTCACATGCATGGATGTCCACTGGCACTGTCAAAAACAAGCTGTAAACTAAGCGTGCCCCACTTGACTGAAATGATTAACAGCAACAGAGCTTACAAGGAAACATATACAGCTTCCAAGGAAATCACCATAATATCATAACCTAGCAGAATTCAACCAGCTCATGTAATTACCTTCATCCAAAGTGGTCTTTTTATGCTCAGAAAGAAAATTTGAAAACTAATTAAAATATTGCAGGTAATTTCCATCTGGTTGGACACAGACACATCCCAAATCCCCCAAAACAATGCACTAAGTTCACGTGAGAAAGTTTTTTCTCCATAGTTGTGCTTGCAATGAAAGACTTGTCTAGCTGTTTGCCATTCACAAAGTCCCATGCTTGGATTTTGGGTAAGTTGTCACTCCTAAAAGACTTTTGACACAGGGAACACATAGGAGAGAGAAGTGGATATTGTTCACCTTGACTTTAGCAAGGCTTTTGACACTATCCTCACTGATAAGTTAATGAAATATAGACTAGATAATCAGATAGGGAGGTGTATTTAAAAGTGACTAAACTGCAAAGTTCAAAGGGTTGTGATCACCGTCATGAAGTCCAGTTGGAGGCCAGTCAATAGCAAGGCACCCAAGACATTGATAGTGAGACCAATACTGGGTAACACCTTCATTACTGACCAGGATTAGGACAGAGTAGACCCTCAGCAAAGTTGCAGATGATATGGAGTTGGGAAGAGTGGTTCATATACCACATGTCTGTGCTGCCATTCAGCAGGCTGGAGAAATGAGCTGACAAGAACTGAATGAAGGACAGAAAAGACAAATTACAGGTCCTGCATCTGACTCTATGCCCAGTACATGCTGAGGGCTGATTGGCTGGAAAGAAGTCTTACAAAAAAAAAAGCCCCGTAGTGTCATGTTGGACATTAGGTGGAATATGAGCCCATAGTGTCCCCTCGCAACAAAGAAGGCCGACTGCTTCCTGGGCTGCATAAGGAAAAGCACTGGGAGCCAGTCAAGGGAAGTGACCCTTCACCTCTGCTCAGGCCCAATGAGACATATCTGGGTCCATCTCTGCACTCACAGGTACAACAAAGACACAGGCATGCTGGAGATAGTCCAGAGAAGGACCGCAAAGATAATTAAGGGAGAGGAGCATCTTTCATACAAGGAGAGGCTGAGAGAGCTGGGATTGTCCATCCTGAAGAAAAGAAGGCTCAGGGAGATCTTAACCAGATCACATACCTGATGGGGAAGTAAAGACTATAGTCAGGATTTTCTCATTTGTGCTCAGTGACTACAAGCATAAACTGAAATTTGGGAAATTCCATAAGAAAATGTTTTTAACTGTTAGGATAGCTGAACACTGGGACAGGTTGCCTGGAGAGTTTTTGAAGTCTGCATCCTTGGTGGTAATCAAAACCCAACTGGACACAGCTCTGAACAACCTGCTCTAGTTAACCCTGGTCTGAGCAGGGAAGGTGGATTAGAGGATCTCAAGAGGTCCTATTTAACCTCAACCATTTTGTGATCTGTGATTCTGTAGAAAGATTAAGATAGAAGAGCATCTCACCATTTTATAAATTTAATGAACCTGTACTGAATTGAATCTCTTTCTTTCAGATGCAACATTTGCTTTACAAATGCTGTTTCCTTGTTATTTACGTTTTCCAGCTTGCATAACCTTGATCACATCCAGTTTCACTGCTCTTCTCACTCCTGAGTTCTATTGATCTTGGAAATAATAATTGGGAATGTTCATTCTCCAGGAGATGAGTACATCCTCTAGCAAATCAGACTGGAGTCTCATAATCAAAATCTTCAAACCTTCTGGCTGTATCTTTTTCTCATCACTCATTTTCCTTTTATGTTATGATTGCCTCATGGTCTCTCCATCTTTCTGCAAATTAATTTCAGCAAAAATTAATCGAAACTCTTTATTACATTTAGCTCTTACCTTGTACAGATTTATTTTTCTTATTTTTAAACCAAATAGGCTGCTGGAAAATTATGGTTGTTGTGTTAATTTGTATTTTTAGTTCCCATTTCTTTGCCTAGAAGTTTGTGCTTTTGTTTAATGACCAGGTGGGTTCCATGCCTGTGGACTTGAAAAAGTTGCTTCAATTTAAGCTCTTTCAGAAAGAAATATCTACTCAGGCAAGAATGTCATAAAAATAGATTTAGCAACAGTGGACTATTTTCAGTTCCTTTTGATATTTTGATTAGAATACTGTGATGCCTCACTCCCACAAAAAAAAAAAAAAAGGATAAACCACAGCAACCCACCAATGCCAGCATCAACAACCAAACACTAAACAATTTAACAAGTTATTTGAGTGAAAGATTTACTGGCTACACATAAAATTTTCATTATTGTAGTCTTAGTAAAGTCACCTAAGTAAATACTTTCAAGAGTGTTACTAATCCTTTTTTCTGCTTTATCTTCTGGCTATTGTATAAATATCTTTCCCAAACCCGCGCCTTGAGTTCTTGACCATTAGGCAACAGTAAAAAGGTTTTTGCTTTCCTCAGTGGGCTTTGATTCAGTCTTTGGGTTTGGCATCAGAGATATCAATATGTAATTTACAGTATTCAAGGGTGGATGGAGCTTGTCCAGGTAGTATCTTGAGGCAGATGACTGTCTTTACATTCTACCTGTAAATAAACGCTATTCTTGATACTGCCTACAAACCAACAATTGCTCCAACCTACAGAAAACAGACCGTCTTCAATAAAAAAAATGCATCTCCATAAGTAGAGAACCTACTACCTGCAGTTGAAGCACTGTGCAAGTGTAAAATCTGGTCTCACTAACAATGGTGATAATGGACTGGATCAAGATCTAGACATATTAAAACAAAAATGTTGCAAGCAGAAGTTTCATTTTTTGCTTTCTATGGCCATAAGAGAACAAACCAAAGAGAACCATCTTTCTACTGTCATCTACTGGATGCAGTAAATATCTTCTGAAGTTCTGAAATACTTTTATGAAGTATTAAGTTTCTTAATAAAAGAGAGAAACTGAGAAATGCCTATAAGTGTACGTGTGACAGAAGGGCTGTGAGCAAAAACAGAACCCTGCTCCCAAGTACAGAGAAGGAAAAGAGAGATAGATGGATAGTTCCATGTATTTCTAAAGATTCTCACAATGCATTTTTATGTACCATACACTGTTGTCTCTTCTTCTGGGTCCCAGAAGTGGTGGTTGTAACTTGAGTGTCCTCTGTAACTAATATTTGTGATTCAGTTCTCCATGTATGAAACATGGGTACCACAAGTCACCTGGGGATAACAGAAGCTACTTTTTTTGAAAAGCATTCTGAGGTCACTGTTGGGAAGTGCTACAGAAGAGCAAGTCACTGCTCATTAATAAAGTCTTTCTTGCTTAATTTTTTTAAAGGGGTTCCACTTTTTCTTGCCCCAGTTTTTTTGCAGCGTGAGCACGTATGTAATTATTAAATATACATAAATGGAGTGAATTTCAAGTGCCAGGAGTGGGCACACACTCTCCTTATTCAGAATTTCATAAGGGGTGTTAATATGCAGAGTTGGTGTGTGCACTTGGCAGCTGCACTGACATGATAGAGTGTCAGCTCCTTTGTTAATGATCCGCATAGGAAAGTATCCCACATAGGCCTTGACAATTGACATACCATTACAGTCTATTGCGCCAATAATCCATGCATTCAAGTGCTCCCCACTCTTCCAGGCAAGTCTGACACAATAGTCTATAATAGCTCAGTGCAGCATGTGAACACAAGGCCTTGATATTAGACTGTGATGACTCTGAAAGAGACTATATGGTCTAAGTGTATAAATGTTCCATGTATTATTATAAGTGTACTGATCCTCAAGGATCTCTGGATCTGATACAGTTTCAAGGAGAGTCTTCCTTCTAAAAAAATTAAAATTACATAGAATATTTGGATTTTAAAACAAAAGCTTTTCTTCTTGAAAAATTACAGCAGAAATGTAGGCTGACATCTCTAACATCTGTGCAGGGAACTGGAGCTGGAAAATGGTATGAAGTCCTGTTCCATCTTGATGACATTAAAATAGCACCTTCTTCCTCAGTGACAGCTTTCTGTGAATTGAATCACATATGCTGGCTGCTGTGCAAAAATAACCTGTGACTCTTTTAGCGCTCCACAGTCAACAAGCCAAATCTGTCTCTACACCACCATCACTGCTGTGACCACAGCAGAGGAGGCACAACAGGATTAGTTATTATTGCTACCAAGAGCAGTTTAACAACTCCACACACCATGGAGTTTTGCCTGTCAGAGAGGTGGGTGAATACTCACTCAGGAAGTACTTACTGAGCTCCCTGTTGTTCCAGCTAGGTTTGTGGCATCTGAATTAGCTAATTTTTAAGCTAGCTTTCATATGTTGACAGCGTATTGCAGTGCTTGCAGTGTGGTCATACACTAAGCATCAGTGATGTGACAAAGCCTTTTTACCTGTGCCAGCTCTAAATCAACAGGTTCCTAAATTCTGGATGTTACTTTCCTAGCAACAAAAATAAACACTCAAAGGAGTGAAAAAAGAACTGATATGCTGATACACCTTTGTTAGGGTATCCACAGAGAAATACACAAAGCAGTAACACCTGGTGGCAGCTGTTCTTCAAGCTAAAAGCTCCCCATTTGTTTTCTATCATATTAGAACAAGATACCAGTTTACTGTTTTTGCCAGATTTTCTACATAACTGTCAGTCTGGATTAATTATAGTGCTATTTAAGCAACTATTAGAGGCGCATAGTGCCTTAAAAACTTTCATGGGGCACCAGCCCTTGATTTTGTTGAGTGTTTACGTGTATGTTCATGTGTGTATGTTTTGCAGTGACATGATCCTTTAACACAAAAAAAAAAAGCAGTATCCAAACATGGATCATTGAACAACTATCAGAATTCAAGCCAAGTAAGAGCAAGCCTTTAGACCTTTGTGCAGTATGCATCCTTCAGAACATTACCTTGCTGTCATTCTGTCCAATTGGACTGCAGTCATTTACTTGCTTACCTACTGGTTTCATAAAGTTGCAGCTTCCTGGCAGGTTGGCTTTTTCAGATTTTAGTTACTTTCTTCAGAGGAAATATGCTGGATGGTCATTCAGGCATGCCCTCTATGTTCTGAATGTCTAGGAAGTAAAGAAAAGCCAATTTTAAAAAGCATCTTGCTCTTTCCCTTTCCCTGTTTTTTTTGAGATGGGTTCTTTGCCTACGTGTTCTCTGAAAAAGGAAATTCCCGTGACCCAGACTGTACAGGAAGGAGGTCAGGAGGTTTCTCTCTCCATTAATGCTTCAAACATTCCCTTACATACTTCTCAGTGACTGAAAGAAAGGTCCTTTATTTGTCAGTTACTGTCAGCAGCTTTCCTGGAATGGAAAGAAAAGGTGCTACAGGATCTACATCTTACCTTGGATGTTCAGCACATATGTCTCTCTGTTCTTAAAAAGAAAGCTGAGAGAAACTGGTTTTGGTGTCATTTAAACATATGCAAAGTGGATGTTATATGGTACCACTCTGACTTGTGCAAGAAAATGGCAATAGCTATTATCTGCTCAAACTGACTACCTTATTATTGTAACATTCATATGATCATTGTTCAGCAGTCTTTGGAAACAAAGGCTATTTTTAGTTAGTGACTTTTGACATTACTTTAATATGCATCAGGGCCAGTCAGTATGTTCTTCTGGCATTTGTTGTAACAAAACTAATTGTGCTGGGTAGGATTTGACTCACCTGACTACAGCCCCCTGAAAGTTGGGTATCTACTCTAAGCTAATCTTCTAGTTCCCATTTAGAGTCAGCAGAGAAGTAGGCACTTCCAAAGGACATTTTATACTATTCTAGAATAGATATATAAGACAGAATTAATTGGAAATGCTGATCTTTTGCATAGTTATATTTAGGGGAGAGGAATTCTGTGCATTTTCTTATGATCCACACATATCATGCTAGAACCTCAAGGTCCCAGCTGGGACTGAGTTGTACTGAACACTGCACAGACTTAAATAGATGCATGAGTCATACTATTATGGTTATCAATAGACTTGGGGGGGTTCACACTGTCTAATTTTAGGCACACAACTAGAGCACTTAAGTGCTTAAGGTCAGTGCTAAGCAGAAGATCTGACTCACTGGAGGCACTTATCCCCCTTTGTTTATGGTGGAGGGAGTGTCTTACTCTACTGAAAACTCTACTGTCTGCGATTAAGCAGTGTGAATTCATTTTTTTCCTCCCTTTAGTAGCTACTCTGTAGGAGATGTCTTGAAGCTTGTTTTCTGGATCAGGGCTACTAAATATCCCGGGTTCACACCCCAATACTATCCCAAGGAGGATCAGCAGGCCGCAGTCACTGTCTGAAGGAGGAGAGCTCATGTAGAGCTCAGAAAATTGACATATAAAAGATGACAAAATGGGTGAGAAAGAAATACCCTCTGTCTTGCTTTGATTTTTCTCTCTTTACATATATTATTTCATGCAAATAATGACATTAATGCTATGCTTAAGGTTGAGTCTATAATTGCAGAAAGTCAAAAATTTCAGATTTAATCTTCCTATCATAATACAATGGAATACTGAACACAAAGTCACAAAACTCCCTATGATTGTTGATCCTGAAATAAGGCATTATTAGATGATTTCTTTTTTTTTTCTATTAGAGCCACAAAATTTTGTATTCAATACTAGTAGATCAACCAGCTTGTTATCTGTATAAAATTGTTTAGCGTGCTTCTGAGGTCAGCTTTTTCTTACAAGATTCTGGTTGGACCAGAATCCAACCACTAGAATATAAACGGAGACTGATCTAGGAGAGGGGGTGTGTGGGGTGGAGAAAGAAGGAGAAAAAATGGCCATTGTGAAAATTCAGTCAGATGGAACGGAACTGAAGATTTTTGGTGCATCCTTTTTGTTGTTTTTACTAATTTATCCTTCAATTAGAGTGCAAACATTAGTGACATGATATTATTCTGAGAAGCTTATTGAATTAAGCGTAACCATGAACTGACACTTTTGGAATGCACAACTCCTTGGCATGGACCTTGGGAAATTAAAATAAAATGCAACACATATTGATGCTACGATGAGTTTTGCTCAGCTTTGAGCAAAACACATGTTATTTCTTTTTCATTTGAATTACATGGTGGCAGACTGGTAAGAATGATGGAAAGATCAAAATTCAATGTCATTCAATATCATGGAGTTGTTCTTTTACTTAAATGCATAATAGTAAGAGGTAACCATCATAGATAAGTTTATAGTAACCTGTTCAGCTGAGAGACAGGGTATTTTCATAGTGTTTTATATTTTTACATAACAAAGCTTCTACCACCTATGGACTGCACTGTTTTGCTGAAAGCTTTACCCTCTCATGATAGGTTCAAGGCACAGGATGAGTCAAAATTAAGTTCAGGGAAATTATGTGATGGTATTGTCCATGTCCGTCCCCATGATTTCTCACTAGGTATGCATGATATTGGAATGATTATTTCTAACAAGTAAGCCCTAGAAAATGGTGGAAGCTGTAACTATATACAAGTAGGCCACAGCTCTGTTACAGGTGCTTCAGATGATGTTAAGATGAGCTTCTCTAGATAAAAACCTAAAAATTATCTGGTAGCTGATAAGCAAGTATAATTTTTTGTTGTGAGTTACAGTTGAAGACTACTATTATTGATAGAGCAGTATTCCAATTAATAATCCTCCTCAGAGAGAGGAGTTGCCATCACAGGCTGTGGTGCAGATTCTAGAGGAATAAATTAAAAAAAAAGACAGCTTTCCCTGTTTTCTCTCCCTGGCCTTTCCAGAGTAAACCTGAAACTATGGAAGACAAGAGTGATTCTAATTCCATGGGTATCTTTCACAATGAGCTATCATACTTAGAAGGGCACTAAAGCTGAGCAGTTAGGATGCAGAACTGAAACTTATACTGGTTCATATGTATCTGCATACAAGGATTTTGTTGTGATCTGATCTTTACAGATAGTATTAAGAACCTGTTATTTTTCTGAAGTTGCTGCCATATGTTCGGTGGTATCATATAAAGCAAGCTGAAAATTATTAAAATTAATCTGGAATAGCAGATGACTATATGGAACATACACACTGATTTTCATCACCCTGCTGGCTTTTGACATGCAGTCAGGCTAAAGGCTCCTAGGTAGTCATACAAAAGGGTAAGATGTAACAGGATTTCAGTATTCAGTAAGAACTATTCTGATAATATACATGAGAATTACAGCTGAGATTTGCTTTGAAGCCATAGTCTGAAATGCTGGTATTTGTACTAAAAATGTGCTTATTTGCTTATATTATGTTGTGGACTCCAACAGAGTCCATGCCAGGAGAGAGTTACCTGTAAAACATGTATTTAAAATCTCTAACATATAGGAGATGTCAGGTAAATAGTAAAGAGCAGTCCTCCCTCACCACCACTACACACTGATCTCAACTCATCTAACATAATTTGAAATGGCAACTGTGTTTTTTACAGCACTAATCCTAGATTTCTTACCCTGTAAGAAGCAACCTGTATTGAGATATAATGCATTAATGATGCTGCTTCATATAAAACATAGCAATTACTTGTTAGTTTTATTCTAAAAAGTCTTAGTTTTTCTTGCTATTTACTTGATGTTTTTTTACCAACTGCCCACTAATCAGAGTTATAATAGCAAAATATGTATGTACACCTGCACAAATATGCATACACATGTATCCCTTTATAAATATTAAGTAAGACTACATATGCATTATCTTTTTTCTTAAAAAAACCAAACACCACAACAAACACACCAAACAATAGAATTAAACAGACTTCATATCCAAAATAAATTGACCTAACTTTAAATATGCTAAGGATCATATAGGATTAACTTTGAAGAAAGTTAAGTGTAGTGTAACACAAGCTGTGGAATGAATCTGGGCTAGAACATAAAGACATCCAAATGGTGGCTCACTCAGAACACACTTTCCTTAGGCGTACGCGAGGTTGGTTCCTTGACAATTGTTTACTAGCAGCTTTTAAGACACAAACAGCTGTGAGTGACAACAGTCTGTCACAAAATTTGTCTAAGTTCATGGCAGAGAGCTGCAAACTCTGACACCTACTGAAAGAGGTATCGTATTTGCAAGCAGTCAAAAGTGATTGAAAACCAGATGAATCTGTTAGGATACCTCATGCCATTGAACACTGTTGCCTATGCCAAATATGCATTCGTAATCTACAATCTGTTATCTACTAGCACTGATGCTATAAGGTAGCATTGTTAAGTTTTTTAATACATAGCCATCTACTCTGAAATAAAAACTCATATTTAATCAAAAAGAAATAAACATGATTCATAAGATTCAACCAACATATACCACAGATGGAATATTTAGACTACTCTCTCCTTTGAGTTGCAACACTTTTATATGATTTCTAAAAGAGTATAGAAAAAAATCAACAGTAGGTTTACACATCAGGGGAATATGCTGGAAAATCTATTGCCTTTAATTGTACAGAATTATGCTTGGGATAACCACAGTTGTAATTACTTTACATGCATAGGCACTCTGATTGCATACCATGATGGGCAACAGATTTGGTAGGACTGTTTCTGTTATTTAATTATTAGAGTTGGCCTGGAAATGTTTCTCCTTGATTGTAGTTAGCTTAATCAAATATGACTTGAGCATCTGAGTTGGCACAAACCCTGCAGGAACCCACTGAAATGACAAGGAAGTGAAAAGCTACTCTTTCATTCCTTTATATCTTAATTTGGCAATTTCTGGAAGGACCAAGGAACCAGGACAAGTGCCAGGAAGAGGCGAGCTCTGAGAGCTCCTTTAATGGAAGTGTAAGTAATACAAAAGCGTCTGCTCAAGGGCTTGTCTACATGTCGGAAAGCAGAGTCAATGCAACAAGCCATATAGATCCCAGGCCTTGCTGTTGCTTTTGCACTCAAAGGCATTTGCAATTAAGGTAATGGGTGCCCCCACTGTGGACAGTGGAAGCACCTGAGAGCACAACTCATGTCACAGGGCTGCTCCTGGTCACTGTGCGGACACTGTGCGTCTGCCAAGCTTGTTCTCCGTGGCACTGTGCATGATGTACTGGGGAAACTTTGCTCCCTCTGCTTGCCAAATCAGCAGGATTTTGTTTACAATCTTATGTTCATTGTGCCAAACACAACCATTATTTGTGGACTTGGCTGTTTGTGACAAAATGCAAAAATCATACGTGGATTAAACTAAAAATTAAAATATTTTCTTTTTCAGTGTTTACTATCAGGTAACCAAACAAAAACCTTTATTATTACCTCTCTCTTTTTTTCCCCCTTCATTCTTTTATTGATAGGCAAAAAATTAACATTTGCCTGCTCTTACCTACCAAGATTATCCTTTTGGTCATGGACCCACTCTGGCAGATGCAAAGGATGATATTAAATAAAGAAAATCAGAGATAGCAAGAGAAAACATGTTTGGTCAGACAAGCAAAGTGATCAGAACAATAAATTCTTCATAGATTAGTTTCACATTTTCATTTATAGTATTTTATTTTACTTCCCACAATAAGGAAAGAATATAAGAGGGTAAAAAAGAGCATCACCTCTAAAAATTGTTCATTTACTGAATACATCTTCATTCTGTGTGTTATTTGAAAAATGTTTACTACCTTTTATTAACAGTGGTGACTGGATCAACTGGGTTAATTTTGGTTTTGGTTTCTTTTTCCATTATATTTCCTGAAGCTTTCATAATATAAAATCATGAATAATCTATAATAAGAGTGTGAAGCTTCCAAGATTATTGATATGCTTTAAAAAAGATGATATATAAACATTTTTACAATAAGTCATTAGAGAGTTGCCAAGAAATGTCTTTTGGGGCACTTGAAATACCCTGATTTTTCATGTCACATTTTGTTTATTAATAGCTCTTGACTGTTTGCTCAAGAGACATTTCAAGACTGTATACAATTTGCTCCATGTATAGCAGGAATAAAAATTTTGTGAGAATAAATGCTCAGTCATGAACAATTTTTGTGATGATGAGAAAAGTCTGATGAGTGTAGTCAGAAATGTTTCGGGGATGAGTGGTTATGTAATAGTAGTTTTCTTAGTATTTAATGACAGTGATATAAATTAGTTTAAGGTACTAAAAATTCAAGCTTTTTTTTTTTGATGAGTCACAAGTTGGAAGTAAGTATCGTGTATTTTTAACAACATTATAATTAATAGGATTTTTATTAAAACAGTTAAAATATGACTATATTTTAGTGGCTTTTAGACTCAGATTAACTCAGTCAACCTCTGGCATAATTTTGTTCTAGCTACAGTCACATGACAAAGATAAATCAGATATTACAAAAATTGATCTTTTAGTTGCATGTCTCCTTGACTTCCTTGTGCTTTCTAGATCACTACAAATATGAAATTGTCTCAGGTCTCTGAAGGAGCTTTGTTCGCCTAAGCCAATACTTGCAGCTTTGTTTCTGCCTGTGATTGCAGAACATTTATTAAACAGTGCAGAACTGCTTGCTAAAATTGTTGTCTAGAAATGAGTATTCATAAGAGATTAATATTTTGTTGGGAAAAAATCATATAAAAATTTGGTGTCCATCTTCTCACTGTTAAAAGTCTGTTAGAGCAAGGTTCCCAGGTCTTTAATTTAATTTGTGGGAGTATTGACTGGGCTTCTTCACTGTCTTTATGCAGTTACCAGTTTCTACCTTGCTTGTAAATACCTCCCTACTTGCACCACTTGCAGATCAAGCTCCATTTCACTATAGAACGACTGTTTCAAAGGCTAAATGATCAACTCCGTAGCCTAAGACCCTAGCCCCCCCACCACTAATTTCTCCCTCCATCTTCCACAAAGCCATTTTTACTCAAAAATTGTAAAAAAATGTAAAAACATACACAAGAATATCTGCCATGATCAGTGAGGGCTTTGCACAGCTGGGTTGATACAGGGTGCACTCAATGCTCTTGGGGAGTTCTGCCATTGTGAAAACACTGACAGAAGATAATCCCATCAGACTTCTCAATAAAACACTGAGCTAAAATGTTTTTAGTATGAAAGAAAATATGCACATTACTAAGCACCACAGAAATTGGGGTTTTTTATTCTCATATGTCTAGCTACAAATATGAGATCTTGCAGGTTTATCCAGTTAGAAATAGAAATAGGTAATAATCATTCTCAAACATAGTTTTTAAATGTCTTTTCAAATTCAGCTGTGTTTCTGCTTCTGTCACTGACATATGCTGAGAGACACCAATTATTTCCAGATCCTGCACAGAGTTTAATGCATTTTTTACAACTATCTTAAATGCAGAACTGCAGTTTCAACCCTTGGTTTCAATGAACTATTTTAGACAACACACTAAGGAAGCAAGATTAGGAATAAGGAATAGGCCTGTCAGGTAGAAGTTGTAATTCAGAGTAGTGATTTCTGCTATTTGTTTTTAAATCATTGCATTTTATTTTAAAAGTATGAGGGAAATTAATTTGCTTGTATTTCTCCATGCTCTCATTAGAGGATTTACTGCTAACATTACCATCAGTTATTATACGCTAAGGTGGTTTCCATACTACCCAATCTAAATGATCTTATGACTCTATTGCAGTCAGAATATGCCTACATGAAAGTGACTGCAGTCTAATTTGTGGTGAAAAGCCTGATAAGTTTAAAATATACCATACACTTTGTTAGATGTCTTTGAACAACTTGAAGATGCCTTTTTATACCCCTGATGTTTGTATGCAGTCTCTCTACATGAGAGTATGTCTTGTATTGTTAGAAGACATTCCAGTTAAAATTATTAAAGCTAATGTACAAACAGATCAGAACATTAACTTTAATTGACTAGTTCTGCAATCAGAGATATAGACAGAGGTTGCCTTCCCTTCTTTCTTAGGACAAGCCCAGAAAGATCTGGATATCTAATGAATTTCTAAGCACAGGATTGTGGGTCAAGGCTGAATATAGATCTCATGTTTCATCATCTGTATTTTGATGATTTAAAGTCCCTTTTTGAATGTCTGAATGTTTACATTTGTGACTTTAGCAATGGCAAACACAGTCCTTTTTTGTCACATGACAAATAGGTTAAATACAATAGAATTCTGTGAAACTTGTGGTGTAATGCTCTTTCTGTACAATGATTATCTTTCCTGGTTTAATAAACTTGTCACCTGCACAGCAGTTTATAAAATGTTTAACCTAATGTTACAGAATAAAAAACTCAAATTATGATACTGCAGATACATAATGGTAAGTATACTTCAGTATGAATAAATTATGGGAGTCTCAGGGAGCACCAAATGAAGCCACTGTTAGCAGAAAAAGCTCTGAATATTTCCAAGCAAGAATATTTTCATCCAGGTTCTCCAGGGTGAAGTGACCAGGTAAGGATGCTCTGTTACATCCATGACACTAGAGGCTTTTAAAGATTCATATTTGTCAATTCTTCCTTTGGATGAAAATTGCCAGCAGAAAGAAAAAAGTTGCCAAGCAGGACTCATGGTTCAGAGCTGTGCCTTGATGTATTTCCTTACCCCACGGACATGAGACACAACACCCCACTCTGCTTTAGAGACAGAGCTGTAAAGACTGTAGGGCTTGGAGCAAGTCAAACCATCTAGATTAGGATTTTGGTCTACCTTACAACACACATTTTAAACTGATAAAGTGATTTTCCTTCACTCCTCTTAACCCAGATTCTGGCCAAGGGAAATCTCACTGTCAGTTTCTTGCCAGGATGAACACCTTGGAAATATAAATAACTTGCTGTGGCTTAAACTTCTGAGCTTACTTAGCTTTATTTTCTTTGTTCTCTTGCCCACTTGAGTACTGTGCATTATACCTTGAACTACCA
Source organism: Dicrurus megarhynchus (assembly GCA_013399195.1). NCBI lineage: Eukaryota > Metazoa > Chordata > Aves > Passeriformes > Dicruridae > Dicrurus > Dicrurus megarhynchus. The sequence continues at coordinate 1,202,682 of VXAD01009143.1, forward strand.
TCTGTTTGATGTATGTCTCATATTATATCAAATTTATTGTCAAGCCTTACTAAAAAGGGCAACACAGGGCTGCTCTGACCCAGGAGCAGAAGTAGCTCTGTATCCTGACTCTTTCCCTTACTGCATTGTAGCTGTTGAAGCAAAATAATAAGCTAATGATTTTGTGCCCAATGGGTAACACAAATAAGGTGGGGAGGAAAAAGCTCTTTTGTTTTTTTTTTCCTTTTTCCTGACTGTTCGTTCTCTCATCTCTTGGAAATTGTAAGTCAAAGTATAAGTCAAAAATCCCTGACAGGGTATTTCTTTACTCCTGAGTAATTTGAGTAAACAGATCAAATGGATCATGCTGGCATGGAGAATGAATCTATCAGTTGGGAGACACAGACAGCATATCAGTCTATACTTACTATATTACTTTTTCAAAGATCAGTGCCAGCCTCTACCTGAGACAGGACAGGAAATTTTAGATAGACTCTTGGTTTTACCTAGTATAGCCATTCAAAATGGTTGTGGTGAGGTTGTTTCAGTCTCTTCTCCCAAGTAACAAGTGATAGGACAAGAGGAAATGGCCTCAAGTTGTGCCTGGGGAGGTTTAGATTGGATATTTGGAAAGATTCTTCACCAAAGGGGTTGTTAAACATTAGAACAGACTGCCCAGGGAAGTAGTTAAGTCACCATCCCTGAAAGTGTTTAAAAGATGTGTAAATGTGGCACTTGGGGACATGGGTTAATGGTGAACGTGGCAGTGATGGGGGTTTGGTTGGCCTTGATGAACTTAGAGGAGTTTTTTGACCTAAGTTAATCTACAGTTCTATGTTTGCAGTGTTACACTGTAACAAGCCATAGAAATAATTACTGACGAGCGTAGTACCTCAAGGGTTTTTTGTGCCAGGACATCGCTGTTTCTTCATCACTTTTTTTTGTTGTTTTGTTTGTTTGGGTTTTTTTGTTTTGTTTTGTTTTCTTTTGATTTGATTTGATTTTCACTTGTGCCACTTACAAAACCTCCTTGAAAACTTACTTTAGTTTATATTTTGCCTGTCATATTGATATTCCAGTCCAAGTGCCTGTTGCCCCCCAAAATGAATTTCAAGTGTGTAAACAAACTCTGTGAAGTCTTTCATGGCTAAACACCACTGAATTGAGAAGTAGTAAATGAAAAAGGCATGAGGAAATTTGCTCAGCTCCTTGGGATGAAAAGGGTCCAGCACTAATCATTGTCCAGTTAGTTTACACACGTTTCTTGCTACGTTGTTATTACTTCTGTCCTTTTTTTAATGAAGCAAACATTAAAGTAATATTATTTCAGTTGAGGGTTGATATCTATAGCTTATACCTTGTGATGTTAATTAAAAACATAATTTTTATGTACTTATCACAAAGGAAATATCATTTCATTAAAATCCAATTAGATTCAGACAATATCTGTAAAGACTACTGAATAACTGCTGTTTGAACATAGTCTGCTTTGTTCTATTTTCATCACCCGAATAAAAGCAACCACAACAAACAAACCAAAGGATTTCTTTTATTAATCTCTGAGGTTACAGATCCACTCGCATTTAGAACAGTGTTTTATGTGAAAAACATACCAAAGATTTTATGTTCCACAGACTGCTGCATGAGTGACCTTATTTTAGAAAATTCCCATTTTCTTTCCCATATTTATATAATAAAATATGTTTATTTTGTAGAAAGGATGTCTTTGTATAAACAATTTGTCTATGATAAAGTAAATCAACATTTTCACTATTACCAGAATGCTGCATAGTTTAGTGGATTACTGCCTGCAAGGTAGTGGGGACTCAGGATAACACATGGTAAGTGAAACACAGAAGAATTGTTCCTCCATTTTGTCTCTCTGTAATTAGCCTCTTGCTGTACAGGCCATTACCTTGTCATTGATTTACTCACCAAATTTCCTTGAATATCCTTCTCTGTGAACTGAATGAGGAAATGTTTTAATGCAGGATGCTTTTTTTGTATGAGCAAAATTTTATGGGATATTTTTTGGCTTTCAGTCATGGGAGAGTTAACAATCAATGGAGTCAGACTGTCACACCTCTTTCCAATGGATGAAGAAAACAAAAGGAGAGAGGGGAATGTGCTACTGAAATTAGGATTTGATTAAATGGAGTTTAGTGGGTTGAATCCAGGCTGGGAAAATTTTGATCCCAGCTGTATCCTCTACACTGGATTTTGTTTCTGTATTTGGTTGGTTGGTTGGTTGGTTGGTTGGTTGTTTTTTTGTTTAGAAGTTTCTTTTCCTTCTGCTACTAAAAAAAACCAAACAACCCAAACCAAAACATCCTAAGGGGAGGAAGGCAGCTAGTGAAGAAGTCTAAAGTGTCTGTGTCAAAAGGCTGTTTCTTCTGATTCAGCAATTAAGAATGAGTGTCACAAAAACTAAGGTGCCCACACAGGAATAGCAGTTGCAGCATTTTTTATCTGGAGTATCTGTAATCACTGACACAGGAATGCTGATTCAAGAACTTTGCAAAGGAAGACACTGATGTTGATAAGAGCTGGAACAAAATGGTTTTATTTGTGCTAAATAACTGAAATTACAACCAAATAAAGATTTGAAGAAAATCTACAGAAAGATCAATGTTTGTGTCTTAGTATTATGCAGACAACAAATACAATATTTGTTGAAGTTTGCCTTATCTTACTAAAAAAATTAGTAATTCTATTTGAGAGTAGATTGTATTTTGATGATCTAGGTCATTGGGGAAGAAGGAAAAAAATGCTGTTTGTCTGCTATAGTAAGACTATGTAACAAAATGGGATTTCCTAGTTTTGGAGGCACTAGTGGCCTGGTGGGAATAAGGTAACAATATCAAGACAAGAAAATACTAAAAGGGAAGTCTATGTATGCTGAGTTTGAAGGGAGGTGCAAGATTGAATTAAATAGGTTTTTAGTTAAATAAAGTCTTTATGAAACCAAATGAGAAGTTATGAGACCAAAATTCCTCATAACTAATATAGAAAATAGGATGATAAAAAAAAATACATTTTAATGGAAGAGCAAATCAACATAAAAATCTGTCAGAAGATATTTTTATTGTGTATATATTTATTTTGGCCTTAACTGAGCAAGAGCACTTGATGGCAAAAAGAGAACCCTCCTCTTCTTTTCAATAGCGTGCCTTACAATTTCTGAAGTTAGAATCCTCTTATTCTTTCTTATAGTATGCCCCACATTTTATAAAGTGGCAGGTATTTTGATTTTGGCCTCAGTTCCTAACTCCTAATAAAACTTTGAAATAACTCAGCTCTAGACCTCAGTTTGAAATCTGATGCTTAATTCAGACTCAGCAACTAAGTTTGTGATAGCAAAAGATTTGTGGACAATTTCAAGAACAATGTGGGGTGCAGCTCTGACAGAGTCTGATTGGTTTTGCTATGATATCATCTGCAGAGAAACCTTCAGTGAATGAGCATGACAAATAGTGTTATGTTGAAAAGAAAAGTAACAGAGAAATATCTTCTCTAACTTTCTACCCAGCCTGGGCCAAGGGACAGCCCAATGCCCGATCCTGCCACCATGCAAGAGGGCTAGTTAGAGAAAAAAAAAAAAAAACCACACTTATTTTATTGTAACTCTTAATTCCTGGAAGTCAGCGTGGAATTGGAAAACTGCTGCACAATTACTAAATAAATAAAATCTAATAGATGGGCTTCACCAATCATTTCTGGCAAGAAAAGCTACATGAAGCCTAATGTATCCTCTGCTTTCATTTAGTGAATTGTGGCTTTTGTTTCCCTTGTAAAACTACATATTTTGCCAAAAGTCAAGTTGCAATGGATATTTAATAGGAGCCTGACCTGCTAGAAATGGTTATTATGTATTGTCAAGGCAGAAATAAACCCTGGCAACATTAGCATAGACCCTGATTCAGTTCTCCTGATAGTCCAACTAGTCTTTTTCATTTTTACATCAGTGGGTATTTTTGCTGCACAAAACCCCTCAGAATATAATCAAATATTATAATGCAGACCCCATTACAAAACAGTAGCATTCACACTGACTTCTCTGAGCAGTAGGCAATTTTTCCATTAGCAAATTAAACTTGGAGCTGTGTGAAACTTGCATTGTTCACGTATTTGTGTGAGAGAAGTGATAATTTCATTACTACTGTATTCAAAATTCGATTCAAGGTGGAATGACATTTTCCTTTCTTCAGAACTGTCATATTTTATAGGGTATGACTCAAAGCAGAAATGATTGTGTTCTTTCTGTCATCTTGTTAAATCCTACGGTTTCCAGAGTATTTGAAGATTTTGTAAAGAGAAGGTATTTTTCTCATAGGTCATACTGTGAATAAAAAGACTTAATGAGAGAAAAAAGCGTATTTTAGAAAGATCTCTTTTAATAATACAGGTGATTGTGTTAGTTCAGTGGAGCTACAAACTTAGCCTTTTTAAGAAGGAAACATTTTCTGCTGCTGTGTTTTTCTTCCACCAGCCCCAAACAATTTGTCCATTAAGTTTACTTTCTCTGTTCATAAAAGGAAGAGGATATGTCTTGAAGGTCACAGCCACAAGAACCCAAAATCATAAGAATGGTACACTTCAGGAGTCAGCTACACAGACATGAATCAGCACATCTAGCCAGTTTATCTTTACCTCCTCTCTTCAATACTGATAGCTGATCTGCATTTTACAATTGAGTTGAAATATAATCTGACCAGAATATTTAAGAGAAACTAAAACCTGAAATAAATTCAGTTCAGGTCCTTTTGAGAAAGGAAAGCGTAGTAAGCTATTCTAGTGAATTCATTTCTGCATTTTAAACTTTTGATTACGTGGTCAGTTGGCTGGTTTTACCTCACTCTGCCTAATGACATCTTTAGAACTGAAGTGGAACATGCTGTAGGAAAATCTCTGAGCAGATGTAGACATTACTGGAAATACTCCTTGAACCCTATTTCTGTGAGTTTTTATCAATTATGAATGGCCACTGATATAAAACCTCCATAATTTTGATAATTATCTTGATCTTTTGAGATACGTTCCTCACTGGAGGGAAGCTAAAAAGTCATACTCCATGAAGTAAAAATAATAAAGAAAATTAAAATAAAATCTTAACAACAACAACAAATTAAAAAAAAAAATTCAGTTTTTTTTCTTGCATTCCGGAGCAGATACATAACCATGTTTTGAGTGTATTTTTGGTGGTGGTGGTGATGGTGATGGTTGATTGTTGGTTCTGGGTGCTGGAGTTTTTTTTCTGGTGATTTGTACAGGAGACATTCCTCAGTTAAAATTATCATGGCAGAAACATCACCACAGGTATGTCAGAACATACAGGTTAGTCTAATATTGTGTAGCATTAACGTCTGTTATTTAAAATTTTTATTTAATCTTCCTTGTCTTGTTTGTCTTGCCTTGCCTTGCCTTGCCCTTCCCTTCCCTTGCCTTGCCCTTCCCTTCCCTTCCCCTCCCGGCTCTCCCCCTCCCTTCCCCTTCACCGCNCCCACACCTTCCCTTCTCGCACCTTCCCTTCCCGCACCTTCCCGCACCTTCCCGCACCTTCCCGCACCTTCCCGCACCTTCCCGCACCTTCTCTTCCCTTTCCCTTCCCTGAAAAACTAGGCAGCCTAGAAAGAAAGTAGAGGCAATTTGAAAAGTTGTCAGAAGATAAAGCATTGTGTCAGCAAATATGAAGAATTGCTGATGTGGAGAAAGTTGCAAATGCTCTAACTAAGCTTGTGGCATTGCGTCATAGACAATCAAACAGTTTAATAATATTGATAGCCAAGAAAGCCGAGAACATTGAGTTATATCTGAGGAAAAGTTATATTCCAGAAGGTAGTAGACAGACTTTGGAAAGATATTCTTAAAGGTGTATAAGCCAGGATGTGTTCCCTGTAAGTATATAAAGGATCTCACTAATACAAGAACTTGTAATTTCTCAAGGTTGGAAGTAATTCAAATGCCTATTTGGATTATTCCCCCACTCTTCCATGGCCATCAGAGAACTGGTTGAAAGATTGAAAGGAACTGCAAGGTTGAAAGGAACCAAATTTCATGGTGGGTGGTGTCAGAACATTTATGATTTTCCCAGTAGTTTTCTGGGACTCCAAACACAGCTATGCCCTGTACCTTGATCTGTCCTTCTCTTGTCCCAGTGACCAAGGAACAGCAAAGTACTACAGACCTTTAAGGTCCTCCTGCACTCTTGCCTGTGCTTATGCTCAGAAGCCAGGAACCATGTAAGTAACATGATTAAGACTATCAAACTATTTTTAGGTCAAATTCTTCCCTTCACATGATGCTGGTGGCGCTTCCTTACCATGAGCAATTATTACAGCATTTCCAGCCTCAGCTGTTTCAGAACCAGGAGAAACCTTACATCCTGTAAATTACACTACAAATTGCAAGATTTTTCTGTTAATAGAGATGGGTTTGTTTCTTTTCACAATTTGTATAAAAGACCTTACAGATTGTAAGACATTTCTATTAAGCAGGATTCTGTTTTCATTTCCCATCTGGATTTCTTTGAGCCTTATATATTCTGTGGGGTTTTGTTTTGTTTTGTTGTTGCATGGGGCTTTTTTTGTTCTTTTGTCACACTTCTCAAGTCTTAAAGCTTTGATTTTATGTATTTATTTATTTTTAATGAAAGCAGAGATTCTAATGTTACCGAATGAGTATTGGAGCTAGGGCTTTAAATATCAGGAGACTCATGATAAAATCACTGGAGTTGGCAACACTGCTTGAATTTGGCACAAGATCCTAAAGCTTTAAAGGAAAAAAGTGTGACTCATCAAACTTGCCTGGAGAGTTAAGGGAGCTGGGGGCAAGGGCTAATGGGGGTATCCTTCCATTTCAGTACTTCAGAGAAAAATCTACAAGATACAGTCCAGTAATTGTGCCAAGAAAAAAAACTTCTTGCTATACAGAGAATAACAATTTCTAATTATGTAATGAAATGAGGGGGAATGTAGAATGGCAGAGGTTTTGAAAAAATACAGGTATAAACATTTCCAATTATACAGAATTATTTTAGGAAAGAGATAGTAGTTCATAGGTTGAAAAAGTACCTCACCTTTATGTGATATAAAACATAAAATTCTAAATATTCTCTACACATTTGAAATGTTCTTCTCTAATGATCTTTCCTTCCCAGATGAAGTGAAATACAGAATTTGATCTTATGTTTTCTCAGGGGAATTGTATATATATTTGTCATAGTTTTGATCTGCCACCAGAAGCTAGCCTTAACTTACTGAATTATACATGACAAAGCATTAGATTAAATACATTTACATGTGTTAAGTCATAAAAATCAAGTCAGTTACTTGCTGATTTACCTTTCTGTAGGTGCTGTGGTCTTTTGTTAATATGCAAGACTGCCCTCCTAAGCTAAACAAGCCCAACTATACAAGGTAAAGCTGGACAGAGACCTTTCATTAAAGTGGTTTCCTTCATTCTCCATTCTTGAATTCTTGAGATTAAGTTTTTTTGCTAGAAAATTTATTTTTATCAAAATTTCCCCTGGGAAATCTTTTTCCATGCCCAGAATATACATTTTAGTGAAAAAAACATCATGTTCAGATCTTTGTAAGAGCCTTCTGGCTAAGCCATGCAAAAGGAAAGCATCTCATGTTCTTCTACTCTAAGATAGATCAAGTTATCTCTTTTCTGATTTTCCTTCATCATTAGACGTAGATGGAGACTCTAATGCAAAGCTATAGTGATTTGAATGTTGGTTGGTTGTTAGTTTGCTGGTTTTGTTTGGTTTGGTTTTTTGTTGGTTGGTGGGTTTTTTGGGTTTTGGTGTCTGGTTTTTTTTTTTATTTTCTACTGGGCCTTGTATTCCTTTTGCAAAGTACTTCAAAAATTTAAATTTAATCCCATATTGAGCTGTAAAACCACCTTCTGGTTCCCTAACTTTTGTAGTTTTCAGAGTTCTCTGTATTTAAAATATCTCCCCATTTTCAAAGCACTTGAAGCACGCAGGAATGCATGTATCAACATCTAAACCAATAAAGATATGTGCTTTTAGCTAGATCTCATTGTTATTTTTTTTTTTAAGTATGTGTTTTAAAATAAGTATGTATTGGGGTTTGTAGGAGCTTGTGTAGTTTAGTTTACTAATAAGCACCAAGATATACTGTAGAAATGTTACTGTAGATCTGAAAGGGAAGGTGTTGTTTCTGTTCCTAACTCAACGGACTCACCAAAGAATTTTAAGGATCCCTCTCTCCAGGATAGTTACCTGACACAGGCCAGTAATCTGGGGGTTGCAATTTACTGCCTGTCTAACTGTAGGCGGTCTCTTTGCTGGATTTTTACCATCCCACCTTCCTGTAAGAGCATGGCATAGGTCCTGCATGGGCAGCAAGCAGTTTTTATATACAATATAGGGGAAGAGAAGATCTTTTTCTGGAAGGGTGAGTACTGAGAGCCCTTGGTAAAGAAGTAGTTGCCACTAACATCCTGTTTCTTTGTGTGCCATGTACTTACTCCATGCCATGGGCTAATGACCTGCAAAATGTCAAGCTAAATAACTGCATTTTTTAGTTGGCATTGCACAGAGCAACATGTGAACCTAGAGGAAACAAACTGGTTTTGTGTAGTTAATTAAAAAATGCTCAATCAGTTTAATATGCATAAAGTTTATAGGGTATTTTCTTACAGGCTGGGAAGTTATGTACCCAAATTTCAGTCCAGAGTGAATTTTATGACTTCAGTTTCCAAGCCCAGAAAAGTCTCATCCAGTGGAAGTGCTGATAGTCCTCTTATCACAGACACTGTAGAAGGTGCCACTGTAATAATCCCTGCTTCTATAGTCATAGTCAACTTTTTTATACCCTATAGAAGTGGTAAATAATATTGGGACAAAATGAGTTAGGATACTTAGGATTCACTGTAGCAAAGAGAATCAGAACAACAAAAGCACTCTCACTGATGAAATTGGAAATGTTTTTTTTTAATTAACACTTCTAATTAGAATTTAACATCTCACTAGCTTCGTATGGGATTTTTCGCTTCCTTAACCTCACGGAAACCTATCTATTGGCTCTAAATAGGCAGTCACTTACCATGCACCACTTGAGGATTTCAATTAATCCCAAATCCTCTAACTTTGGTGTGTGAACTTGCATTTTTCTCTGCATGCCATTCAATCCTGTTTCAATTTTCTTACTAAGAACCTTCTCAACAGTTTTTTTCTTCTTCAATTCTTTGCCTCTCTGTTACCTTTCTATTTAAAAACTGAAATATTTTGATTTGAAAATGATGGGACAATGCCATATGTATGTAGGCACTGGTCAGGACTGCTTAACATAGCTCTGGACAGACAAGCAGCTAGAAGCTGTGCAGAAGCCAAAAGAGACTAACTTCTGTCAACTCTGAAGTGGAAAAAAAATGTAGGTGACTCGAAGATACTTGGCTAAATTAATAAAAAGGCACTTATTTTAAGCAAGACAAATGTATATGTTAATTTCATTTCTCCTTACGTGATAAATTTGAGTATTTTTCTACAGACATCTTTGGCTCTGATGAAACTTACCCCTCAACCACTAGCTAGGTTTTGGGTTTTTCATATATAATCTTAGTTTACTTGAACTCTCACTGTGAAAGAATACACTTTCTTTCATCTGAAATAGAATTTCTATTGCAAAAGGAAACAAAGCCATTAATAAACCAATAGAAAAGAATGGAAATGTAGAATAATTTAGGTTAGAATGGAATTAATTAATTCCCTGTTGTCTGACCATGGCCATTTTAAAGAAATGACAATCTTCTCATCCTGGAGATGTGATAGATTATAAATTTCCCTGTAGCAGCAGGGAGGAAAAAAAAAGACCAAAACTCACAGTTTCCTTGTATTACTAATTTACCTTCCTAACATGTTGAGTACTCAAGTGCCTCACAGACTGATCACTAGTCAGTCCTCTTTCTGTATTAGCTACTTTTGAAGCGAGTTTACTTTGATGGCAAACAAAGAAAAATGCTTGTGTTCCAGGGTTCTCTATGACTCATTATTCACAAATAGCCTGGAGTTTGTCTTGAAATTTTCTCATTTGTTAAAAATGTGACCTCAGTGGCACTAAGTAACACCATTGTAGACTAACACCTAGGGTCCTTTTGAAGTGATGTATTTTAGAAAATATAGTCTGTGTTATGGATTTTCTGTTTTGTTTTCAATTGAAAAACTCAATCATCCATCCAAGTAAACCAAAAGTCGTCTAATTATAAGCATATGAACTGCCAGCTTCAAAATTCTCCATAAAAATAGTTATGGGACTTCATGGAAATTTTTTTGCTAGGAATCTTATAATATATCCTGAAAATTCAAGAGGGAAAATTAACTACAGGTAACTGTCTATAAAACACTGACGTAAATAGATCATGAGAATGTGATTACATGTGAAATTTCTTCCTATGACAAATGGTAATCTCAGTCTGCTTGCACCTATTATAGCCAGAAAAATCACATGCAAATACATCTCAAATACTTATTCTTAGATAATGAAGAAAATCAAAAAGTGGGTGTTTTATCCTTCTCTTGTTAAATTGCTTGCAAGAGTCACACCAGCCTGGAGATTGTAGGCATACAAGTCTATATCCACACAAAAAAGTCTTCATCTGGAGTAATTTATCTGATGAAATATATCTTGAGATATACCTTCATCTTTCCACTGAAAGTGGAAAGCCACTTTCCTCAGTCTAGATCACCATTGGTCACTACACATAGAGATATACAAGAGATATAAAAGCTTTCTGCAAAATGCTATATTAGCCTTCCATCTTCCTGTGTTTCTTTTTGTTTTTCATGTACAGAGTACTCTCCGAGTAGGGCAACATCCATGTTCTTGTCATGAGAAAGGAAAGTCGTAGGATCATGTAACTTTACTAGTAATTTCCAATGCATTACTTTGCCTTGCACTAGAGATTTGGTTTGAAAACTTTCAAGTTTTAATTGTTTTTCTATGTAGACACATTTAGGCAGGCTGATCACAAGAAATGTTGCACTAAATTGTCTTCCATGTGGAGAAAGACCACACAGAAGTATGTGGAAAGCTGCTAATACAGTGATCTGATGGATGTTATACAGCCCTTTCTCTCTGACAGAGATGCATTACAGCTGGAGTATCATTTATTTGAATCTCCATGCAGTGCCAATTAGGCAACAAGGACAGACAACTGAGGCACAAAGTGAATGCTAGAAGACACTCATCAACAGTGCCACAATGATTTCTCATTTGTCTTTGCTACGCAGAGATATCCGTTGCAACTGCATTATGTGGGCACTCCATGTTTGTACGGAATCGTACCAAAGCCAAACACAAAGGATCCAATGGTCCAGATAACACAGTGAGGATGGTAAAGGGAGAGAGAACACCATGTCTTGACTAGGTTAACATGACTGATCTCTGCTGTTGTATATTCTCAATGCGTATGAAGAAGGTCTTATTCCATCTCTAGCTTTCAGGACGTTTCCCACAGATTGGTAGAAAGCAGCATTGGATCCAGCCTTTTTCAAAATTAGTCATAGGAAGGCACGAGACAAAGCTATACTGGGGATGACTCAGGCTGGTTTTTTTGAAAATTGAGAAACTCGCATAACCATGAACAGAACATGATATATTGATAAAGGATTATGATTGTTTCTTTTTTTTCCATCCTGAGGAAGCAACTGGATCATCTGGAGGATTATACAGACCAAAATAAGCTCTGGTTGTGGTGCGAGACAATTTTGTCAGGGTTGTATGGGGCTTTCAACTAACCTTCCATCATTATAAGCTTGGCATCTTCAAGGTTCTACAGATCTGTAAATATACAGAAAAGGTGAGGCATGAGACATTGTACTACACAGAAGATATTTCTCTATCTAGAGTGTTTGAATATTGGTCATGGGTACGGTGTTGCCTGTTCAAAATTGATGGTTGCAATGGTTACTTTGAATTTTCAAAGTGGTGTTCAAATTACATTAGCAAGCACAGTCTGATGCAGTTTGATCTGATGCAATATGACTGTCTATACCACCTCTATACCACTTACAGTTTATAATAATTATACAGTTCATGTACCACTTTTCTATACCACTTACAGTTCCTTAAGTCAGAGAAGAACTCTTCAGTGAGCATGGTTTTAACTGCATGCCTGTTCACCTTGCTGTCCTTTACTAAAATGATTTTGGCGTGAGATAATCCAAAGAGGTAGGTGCACCATATTTAACACTCTTTTTCTGTTCAGCTTGGATTCTCACAACTGACATTTAATATTAAAAGTCTCTTCTGACAGGTCATAGGCCTGCTAACACAAAACTCTTCTCTGAGAAACAGAGAGATGCCGGAAGTGCTAGCTTTGTCTCCCCCCCTCCCCGCCCGCAAAAGTGTATCTTTTAATCAGGTAATGAAACTCATATTAAATGCATGTTAATTGTATTTTCATGATTCTAGGTGTTTTCCAGCTAGCCATCACAAGGGTGGATGTACTACTTAGAGATAACTAGTCAGAGATGAAGAGATAGAATCTGCTGAAAGAAAGCCTTCAGCAAAGGTATGCTGGAGTCAGTCTTAGAATGAGCTTGGAATCAGCTTGGGAAAACCAACCTGCAAGGAGATCAGAAAGCACCTCCTTCTTCTCAACCTTTATCATCTCCACTCAAAAATCATTAATGCTACAATGCCAAAAAAGCAAAGGATTAAGAAAATAGGTCCAGTAAATCTTTCATATTGATCAATCTCTACCTAACACATTCTCTCATTCCTCCTCTTTCTTATTAGTTCTAGTCACTCTCCCTGTTTGCTTTCTGCTCCTCTTGAGGACACATAGACCCTCTTGTCCACCCATTCTTTCATTTCATTTTGCTTACTTGCAAGGAAGACTAATTTGCAGCTTCTTGTTGAGGACCTGTTCTAACTTATACTCAAGCTCTTCTAGGTGTTACAAGCATCCCTAAAGAAAGCCATCAGCACAGTAACAAATTCATTGGGCATGTAAAAATCAAGGCATGTAAGCCTGTATTGTCTACAGCTCTTTCGGCAGGACCTATTTGCACTCCATGGGAAGGCTGGGCCTGACTCTGTGCATCTGAAGGGCAATATTTGCGCATTCAAAAAAATGGCTTTATGCGGAATGAGAGGTGAGGGATGGGGACTGCAAGCTTGACTTGTCTCATATGCAGAGACTAGCCATACCACCACCTTTCCTGATTCGTAGGAGGATGCCTGTGCTGTTTACTAGGGCAGCATTTCAGGCCAAATTCGGCCCTGCTGTGAATGGGCACAACTCCACTAGCTTTGTACAAAGGCTGCCTTCCTAAGAGCAGAACAGGGAAAGCTCTTTGAACAGTGCCAATAATTGCTTCTCTTTTTTTTTTATTCATTTTTAAAAGACAGTGGAAGATCAGAGGCAGCAGCTACAATCCACAGTCTACAAATAGCATTAGTAAGAACACAAATGAAAGGCTTTGTGCCAGAGTTATATAGCACATCTAACACAAACAGCTAGGCAGTGAGTGGTTGTTGATTAGCTATGAAAGAGTGTAAAGAGCACAGGCGAAAGCTCTTCTGCATAAGTCTCCTGTGCTGGGGAAGTAGATGCCATTCCTGATGAGGGGCCACTGGAAGGATGGGATGCAACTACAAACATTGTTTTGAAAGAAACAGCAGAGGTTTTAAGGAAAAATCTTTCCCTTGCTACTTTTGGAAGGGCTTTGGACTGTGTTTTATTCAGGACCCGTGTGAGAAAGACATGCTCCAGTTTAGTGAGAAGAAAGCTAGGGAAAAACTACTAGTGGGAAATAGGTGGAAATTCTCATTACACGTCATCCATATTCAGCTGCTTTGACCCAATACATAAATTGTGTAATGCATATAAGGCAAACCCAACCACACTGCTAGTGTAGCCCACAAATCTATTGAGGGCAGCTGCACTGAGCTTTTCAAAATTGTTTAATATTTGACCTTAAAATAGCCAATCATTCTCCTTTTGCACAAAAAGTTAGTAAACCTGAAATGTTTCCCCTTAAACAACATTGCAAATGTGTTTGTTTTCAGAAATAAAACAAACACTCCACAAAGTTCTTTAGGGTAATGCTCTGTATCTCAAAAAAAAAAATGGCATTATCATGAAAAATTAAGCATGATTTTATGCCTTTTTTATGTCAGCCAGTGCATTATTTTGTGCAGACCTTCCTCATTAAAACCACCCTTACAATGAACTTTACATGGGAGTGTGTTTTTATTTAATATTATAACTTTTAAAGGTTTAATTAAATGAATACATGCAACAGCTCTTCATCTTTATATGTTCATCTTTTTTTCAGCTTTATTTGTTCTGCATGCAGCTATTCCTCAATCTGTCCCAGACAAGTGGACCTAGAATCTGGAATCTCTCATGATTTTTGGTACTCTAATTTGCTGGAGTTCAGAACTCTGAAAATTTGCTACAACCCTTGTTAGCAGGTGATTTACTGTCCTGCAGTTTTCTCAAACACTTTGCTAAAACATGCAAGGTAAAGCATTGTTTATCACAAACAGTGATGCATAATAGCAGGGGCTGACCAAGTTGTAATTATGTCACCAAAAAATCTTGAAAATTTATCAGACCATTAGTGATGGGACACATTTGTCTACTGTGTGTATTCATCTGCCACTGAACTCATATTTATAGGATTGCTTTTTAAAGGGAACATAAAGAATGTCCGGGAAACCTGCACTCAGATGAAAAACTGCATGATTGCTTTCATTGTTGCCAGCTTCCGAACAGTGGACATCCCAGATTTTCATTCAAAAGCAGCCAAGAACTCTTTACAAATTTACTCACAGCTAAGTCAGGGTTTAAAGGAAGATTTGAGGGTGGGATAAGTCATGGCAAAGTCTTCCTTTTGGGAATGAATGACCCAGTGTCTTAGGCAGCAGAGCTCTGCAATTACACTTTTTATGTGCGAGCCCGATGACTTAGTAAAAATTATTTTCTCCAGTCTCTTCCAACAGATTATTTATTTGTGGACTTGCAAAGAAATAAATGTATGTTTATGCTGCATATAAGATGTAAGAAGCCTCAACCCCAGTTCTATTCCAAGTTAATGGTGCAAAATAAACAATTAGATGTAACAACATCAAACAGTACCTGATATGGGAGGAAAAAAAAGACCCATCACATGCTACTTCTGCAGGAAAAAAGATTAACACCATCTTAAAAAGCTATAAATTTTTCCAATTTAGTTATGCTGAGCCACGTAGAACACAGAGCTATCAGAACTTAAGTTCTTCTGTCCTGGAACATTTTTTATAATAATTATATATAATGCAATACATTGGAGATATAATGATACATTTTGATGCCAGATCATGCTGAGCCTCTCTCTTCCTTGCTCTTTTTGTCTGCTGTTACTTCCTGACTTGTTCATCACACGCTCACAATCCTTTTTCTTACAGGTTTCAACATTCAGCAGTAACCGGGCATATTGACTCTGCTCTATGCCTCCTGTTTGCTTTGAAACAGCTTCTGCTAGTTTGCTCTTGCCATAGCTCAGCCCTACAGCTGTAGCAAGGTATCCTGTGTTCAGGTAACACTTGCATTTTTTATCTCCTTACCACGGCAGATATTTGTATTACAAATACACAAATACCTATAAAGTTAGGATTTTTTTTCAACAGGGCAGGAGATTGGTTGGTTGGTGCTTCTTTTGTTATATAGTATACCATGCTGAGCTATATGGTCCTGTGGGGAAATTAAATTATGTATATAGGATTGGTAAGTGTGTTAAACCTCTTCAGAATGCTTTGGATGTGCTCTCCTTCATTCTCTGTCCCTCTGGATGTTATTATTTTGCTTTTAACAAGGGCCTGTACAGGTTGCCTTTACATCTCAAATTCTCTCCAGCTGAAGGTGCTGGAATGTCAGACACTCACTTCCAGCAGGACTTTCTATTTCTCACTATTTTTAGGCTACAGAAAAAATATAACAGCAACTTTTTATAACAGTAACCTCATAGATAATCAGAAAATATATTACAGAATAATCTTGCTCTCAGGAAAGAAATATATAAACAGTGACAAAAGTGACCTTGAGGTCCTATGAGAAACTGAGCATACTATAAGTAAGAAAAATATGTATAAAGGAATTTGACTGGATTAGGATGTGCTACGTTTAACATCTTGAGTGAACGCATGCATCAATCTCTTCAGTGCTGTTTGAAAGTGTTGTAAGTGATAATAGCAATATTTTATTTTCTTCTTTAATATAAATGATGTAGAACTTTTGTGAACACTACTTTATTATGAAAAGTTGCATATCAAACTCTCAGCAGCCCAGAGTTGGAAGCTAGAGATCTAAATTCCTGTGAGACAAGCAAGTCTAGGAAACACATGAAAGCATTAAGAAAAAAATATATATTCTTGAACACTTCCAAATGTAGAAGAGTAAACACAAGTTCCATAGTACATGCCATGAGGTCTCATTGTTATAAAAGATTTGCTGATTGCGTGGGTGAGACCAATTTAGTCTAACTGGCAGACAAAGCTGATGTTGAATTTTGACCTTCTGACTCTCTGCAGCCAGTGAGGCATTAATGGCATTATTTTCTGTTTCATTAAACAGTAACTGTTGTGCAGTTTTTTTTTCCTCCTCTTTGTGAAGAATTTTTTCCTCCTTCCTGTGAAACTGCAAGAAATAACAAAAGTAAGTTCTTATGTCTCATATTTGGAATCTGTCCAGTGTGTTTATAATAGGGTTTATGACCAAGTCATGTTACTCTAACTAAATTCAACAGGGCAAATTTGTCAAGGTTATCACGCTTGTTGAAGAATGAAAATTTTTCTGGATGCATCAAATCCATCTCACAGCTTGAGACAGAAAAGGGGAAAAGTTCAGAAAGATTTACAGAATTACAGAATCACAGAATATTCTGAGTTGAAAGGGACCCACAAAGATCATTGAGTCTAAATCTTAGCCCTGAACAGAACATCCCCAAGAGTCACATCATGCGCCTGGGAGCGTTGTCCAAATTCTTCTTGAGCTCTGTCAGGCTTGGTTCTGTGACCTCTTCCCTGGGGAGCCTGTTCCTGTGCCTGACCACCCTCTTGTGAAGAACCTTTTTCTGATATCCAATGTAAACCTTCACTGACATGGCTTCAAGCTATTCCCTTGGGTCCTGTCACTAGTCACCACAGAGAAGAGATCAGTGCCTGCCCCTGCACTGCCCCTCACAAGGAAGTTCTAGACTGCAATGAGGTCTCCCCTCAGTCTCCTCTTCTCCAGGCTGAAAAGACCAAGTGACCTCAACCACTCCTCACATGGCTTTAGATAGAATAAAGCCTCTGACAGACTCTCTAAAAGAGTTTTTCTTACTTAGAGAGCATAGAAAGGATGTTCTCCAGGCTTTCAAAAAACTTACTAATGATTTTAAGGTAAGTGATTGTGGTATAAATTGCAGGAAAAATTTCTGGGAATTAAAACCCCATTTAAAGTGAACCAACATGAAGCAGCTTAAAATTGCTGCTTTTGAAAACATAGTTCGATGACGTCACACTTATGAGAATTCAAAGGAACTTCCAGGCTCTGACATCCAGAAAATCCCAGACATCACACTCTCCAACTGTAAGCCGCAGTTACATTAGCAATTTGGCTGTACTTGCACAGTGAATGCCCACAGGAATTCCATAAATACACTGTCCATCTTCAGTTGGACACAGTGATTCACTCAGTTCTTGGCCCGATTGTTGGAAGCAGAGGCCCTGTCATCAGTTCTGGACAGTTTATATGGAATTACAGCTCCTCCTTGGACCATTTCTCCCATTTGAAAAATTGCCATAGTGAGTTCTCCAGCTTGCCAAGTTGGCAGACTCCATCCTTGAAGCTGGAGAAGAGCCAGAAATCACTGCACAATTGTGAACCTCCAGTCTCAGTCAGTCATAGCCTCTATCAGCACTCTTGCTTATGTTCATGGAGGAACTTCCTGATCATAATTCGGGCTCAGCCAAAATCTGTCTTAATTTATGAAAATGCTGAGCGGGGTCCTATTAAAATATTTGGATAGACTTATACAGTAGACCTAGTCTCTTGATAGATTTCCTGGAGAGTAAAAGAGACTTAGTAATAAAATGTGCAGTGCATTTCTTTCTCATATCTTTTCGGCATGAAGGGACATAGTCTAAATAGCAATAAAGGACTGAGAAATTGCCTGCAACTATGACTCTCATCTGTTTATTTATAATAAAGTCAATCGGAAATTTTGCTAATTTCAGCAGCTAAAAACTTTTCTGGAACTTTTGCATGCCAGCTTTTCTAATTGTTTGGATACTACAGGGGCATGAAGAGCTGTTGGAATGCTAAGTGATACATAGCCACATGCAAAAACTCATAATAACCTTTTTCCTTATCCAGAAATGCATAGGTAATTGAAAAGGTAAGGCTTGTAGAAGATTAAGAAAATGGGTGGAATGGTGGAGATTACTAATAAAAAATAGTGGGTCTAGTTGAGAAACTGTGAAGTTGGAATGGCAGGTTTTCCTCTCTCTGATTTAAAAATGCAGGGAAAGGAATTTTCTGTGGGAGTTTTTTTCTCCGTTAATTCTGCACATCTGCTTTCTCAGAGGAGGTGAGGTCTGGGCCAGTGGATACTCTAGAGCAAACTGGTGCACACTTATTCAGAAGTCTGCCTCCACTCAATTCAGTGGCAAAAGTTCTATACATTTCAGTGATATCAGGGCCGCATTACAGAGTTAGGAGCAGCCACAACTGCAAATCAGTCAGCAGCCAGAATGCTGCAGCCTGCAAGTTATTTAACAAAACCAGACAAACAAAAAGATGAAGATTACTAGTGATTAGAGGCTCATTTCAACAAAGAGGATCCTCTGAGGCACATGGGCAAGTGAAAAAGTCCCCAGTACCCTGGCAAAAGGAAGAAACATAAGCCCTGCCCTGATCCATCACCGGGGTGATCAGACACACAGGCAGGGTGAGAGCCACCGTGGTGAGCTAATGGACACTGTCTTCCCAGGTGTTGTGGTTTAACCCCACACAGCTGCTCCCTCACTCCCCCACCAACAGGATCAAGGAGAGAATCAAAAGGGTAAAAGCTGGAAAACTCGTGGGTTGAGATAAAGACAATTTAATAGGGAAAGCGAAAGCCACACACACAAGCAAAGAAAACCAGGAAATTCTCTGCTTCCCATGGCAGGCAGGTGTTCAGCCATCCCCAGGAGAGCAGGGCTCCATCGCATGTAATTGTTACTCGGGCATACAAATGCCATCATTCCAAATGTCCTCCCCTTCCTCCTTCTTTCCCCCACATTTTATAATGAGCATGATGTCATATGGAATATCCCTTTGGTCAGTGTAGCGGGTTCCTGATCAGCACAGTTGCTCCTGTTTTCTCATTAAATTCCACTTCTGACTATTTTTCTTAGTGAAGAGACTCTGTTCTGTGTATGTGTGAGGGTGTGTGGGAGTCTGAGTATCAGTAATGGGTGTAAGACCACAAGTCAGAGGGAGTTGTGTGCCAGCAGCTGGAGAAACCAAGGGTGGGTGTGGGTGTGTGTGAGCAGAGTGGATGTGTCAGTGAGCAACCACTAGCAAACATCAAGCTGGCCTAGATGCTGAGCAGTATAAGAGGCTTAGGAGCCAAATACCGGAGTGACCACAAGTCTGGGACAGAGACTGGGGAAATCAGAGTGTCTGCGTGGTCCAGTAGGTCCAGAGCTGAAGGGACTTTGGAACCTGGGGTTGGCTACAGGTGACACCACAGTCTGGACCAGATACCAGAGAGACTGTTTTGCATGCCTGCTCATGAGGTAACCCTAGGAGACCAGAATATCAAGGGGGCAGCTACTGGCAACCTGGATGTCTATAAGTCTACTACCATGGGGTCTCTTAGAGTGCGTGTCTGTGTGTGTGTGTGCATCTGTGCTCACATAATTCTGAGTTCCAGCAGCTGCTCAGGGCTCTGTCCCTCTGGGTTCACAGGCTTGAGTCCCACCAAGTAGGAAAACTAGAATAAAGTACAAGTCTAAGGCCAGCTAGTGGATAAAGTGTGAGTCTAAGGCTAACTATTGGAGGAATCAACACCGTATAAATGTGTATAATTTCCACTAAGAGCCTATTGCTCTGATCAGCCAGAGAGGGGACCAGGATGAGGCCCTCGGTGCTGTTTTCTTGTGTGTGAGCACTGTGCCCTGTCCATGCTGCTCTCTGTACCTGGCTGTGTGTACCCATGCACTGAATTGTGGTGTGGGGCTGCCCGTTGGGAATACCTGCCCAGCCTCAGCCTTGTTGCTGGTGGGACCTGGATGCATGGAGCTGCGGCAGCCTAACCTGGGCAACAGTTTCAGCAAGTCCTGACAACTGGCCTCATGTTTTTATGTTTAAGCAGACATTACTGTTTACCTTTGGATGTGTGATAAAAGAAAAACCAATGAATAGCAACAAAATTATTTAAAAGAAACTTTTTTAAAGCCCCTTAAAATTACTTCATATTCCTACAAAACTTGTAATACATTACAACTCTAAAATGTGGTCAGGAATATACTATCTCACTCTCAGAGAAGGAGAGGAAGTTCACTGCTTGCTGCTGAAAGTGGCCTGTGGAGCAGAACCCAGGTAGAGCTTATTTATTCACCGATTTACTCATGCATGTCCTATCCTTACCTCATTTATCCACATGACTTTTGGCATTCCAATACACCAATGGTGCTGCCAAACAGTGAGGATGTTTTTCCAGGGCTAATGTCTGAATTTACAGCACAGCATGTGCTGGCTAAAGACTGACAAACTGGCACACTGGTAACTGATTAAAACTGTTACAAATACAAATGAATATCACTGTTATCTTGGCTGGTCCCTCTTCATGTTCAAAAAGAAGGTAGAAAACAACATAAAACTCTCATTTTCTTTCCAAACCCTTCTGCTGGAGGTAAAAAACAGGAGCTGTTCTTATGACCCATTTTCTGTGTCACTCCATTATTGTTTAAATTCTGCCCATAACAAATTCTTCATGCCTTAATAAACTGTCCAGAGCAATGTGTTTTTAACACAGTTATTACAAAACTCTCCTGATTACCTTTCAGCTACTGGAGTGGAAGAACACCAGTCTACAGAAAGGCTGGGATTTTCTTCACAGATTAAACACCTAAATCTGATGTCTGCCTTTGGGTGACGTGAGCTAGAGTATCTGCTTTGTTATAGGTAATAGAGAGCTTTTCTGAAGCTGAGTTATACCTCATCCACCTTTAAATACACCTTACATCCATCCAGCCATGGGACTATGTGCCATTACCTGTACATCTAAGTGGAGCTATATACCTGCATCGAACTAATTTTAGTCCTGTTTATTTTTTACCTGATAACACACGTCCTAAAATAAAAGAAATCATATTTGTTTGGTAACAGGTTCTCCCACGTACATTTGTCATTCAGCCCATTCACATACTCACTTTTTTTCCTGTTTCTTATATCTCCCAACCAAAGATACAAGCTGCTGTTATTTTTCCTCTGCATCTAATTGCTTTGAATCTCTTTTTTTCTTTTTTTTTCTTTTCTCTTTTTTTTTTTTTAATTCCTGCCCTGGCTTTACATTGGTGCCATTCAAGTTCTTAAAGAAAGTAAAATTAAGCAATATGACAGTCAGGCCTGAGACTGTAGTGTTCACTGGCACATCTCTCTTAACTGGATACAGAGACAGAAAAACTGATTTCACATTAGAGTTACGAGATTTATAGGAGCATGTTTTTGATTTGTGTGCCATAATCTTATACAATTTTCTTAATCAGGCACAGAACATATTTTTCATCAGAGTCTGCAAATTTTCGTAATGATTTCCTATTTTGTAGAAACAAAAAATGAATAATCTTTCCATATCTTTCAGTCTTATTCTTCTGCTGTGTCCTCACGTTCGGAAAGAGAAGTTTTAAAATTTGTCCACTTCCCAATTTCTGCTGCTTATGCCAAGGTTCATAATTCCATACCATGCATCTTGTGGTACGTCCGGCATATAATTCTATGACTATGATCTCCAGATTTCAAGTAAGTCTGTAGGTTTATTTTTCATGTTCATCATAATTTTATACAGATCCCATCTTCACATGTCAGGTAAAGTACCAATAAGAAATCTATTTGTGCCATTTGGTAGAGTTAAAGCCAAACAAATAACTGATTTACCAGGTAAAGATAGAATTATGCATTAATCCCTCCAGAAAACCATTTAATGGTTAATTTTCAAAGCAGGAATATTTCTGTATTTGCTTGTCATTTATTATGTTCTTCCAGGCTGAGATGGCCCTGTTTGGTCCAAAAGTCACACAAGAAGTCTCCAGCACAGTCAAGAATAGAACAGTCATCCTTGACTCCTTTTCCTGTGCCTTACAAGTATTCTGATATTTCTGACACCTGGCTTTCGAGTTACTTCCCTGCTCTATCCATACATTTTACTGAATCCTTTTATCATTTCTCAGCTTGCTTGCTGACTTGTTGTTGTTGTTGTTTTAAAACCTCTTTTCACCAGCTGACTTTGAGTACTTGTCAGGGTCATGATCTACCGATGTCATATTTTATTTTATAGTTAGTAGAGACTCTTTTTTTTTTTTTTTTTCTCTTCTGGGGCAGATATTGGTTATGGAATAATTCAGTTCATGACAATATTACCTTCATCATTTCTTTGACATTTCCATCTGCATTTGGGAGGCATCCAAGTATTCATGCCAGTTGTGTTCATTGCACGAGAATTTTGGCATCAAAACCACTGATGACACTTTTTTTTAGGGAGAAAAAGCTAAAAAACAAAACCTAGCCAGTTTGTCAGTAGGCTTCCTTCTTCTTATTTTCAGTTCTGGCTGTCAACCCATAATATCATCAAAGTAGCTAGGCCTGTTGAGGATCGAGTACAGAGAGAAAGAAGTCAAGAAGCTTCAGAGGAATAAAAAAACACAGTGCAAAGCTGCCCAGTCCAAAAGATTGGGCTGGAAGTTTAGAGAAGAGGGAGCTAATTATATTCCCAAGAAGAAGAAAGGAGGTATGGGTCACAGTCTGGGAGATGGGGCACTTCCCTTCCCTTGCCTTTGTAATCTGAAGTCTGTGGGGACAGCACAAGAGCGGAGTGTTATTCCAAGTAACTGCATTTTTTAAATATTTGTAAATGCCCTTTGCTGAGGTTTCTGACTCTAGGCACTTCTGTTTGGCTGCCAACAGAGATAGCTGACTACAAGGATAATACAATATTTAAAGCTGTATTGCCAAATTCCCTTTCACCACTTTCTTTTTTCCCTCTGAAATGAAGTGTACAAAAATTACAACTGTGTTGCCAAACTATGCTTCAGTGCTTCACTGTAAGTAAATCTGGGAAATAATATCTATTTTCCATTCAAATAACATTCTACAGCTTTTTTAAGATTATCTGGAGTAATAACTCCATTTCTTTCTGTGGGTGCATTGACAGTCTTACCTGCTCAGTAGTAGCTCAGCACCTCCATTTTGAAGATGGACATTTTCTTCATGGTGCTGTGTGGTGTCCCTGATGCTCATTTTCTTTGTCCTATGTTAGGTCAGTGACACAGGAACAAGCTGTTTTGGAATAAAAAAATGCATCATGCAGAAACTCAGTCATGATAAAATTTTATTTGCAGGTTCCTATCATGCAGTAAATGTCAGTTAATCAAAGTAAAGGTAGAGTTTCATGAAAAATCACCAGATTCATACATTATGATGGAGGTAATAAAAATTTTTAGGCTTTTGAAATTCCTAAGAGGCTGTTCATCTAAAGAAATGTAGAATATAGCAATCCCTGTGTGAGCTAGGTTGTTTTATTGGTCTGTCACTGATGGAGTCTCTGATCCAGCACAGTTAATCTGATTCTGCAATTGATTTATGTATTTGTTCAGCTTCATGTTGTCCTGTAAGTGTTTATTTCTTTCTTTTCAACAGAACTGCATCTGTGGAAACTACTTCTTAGATGGCCTTTCACATTGTAGAAGACGGGGTTTAGGTGGCTTAGTGCTCTTCTAATTGGTCTGAATCTTTCTTTGTTAAGAAATGTAAGGCTCTCTTTCTTAATATTAGCAAACTTTTCTGCATAGGACACATATTTATTTGTTCTCAGTACCTCAGTATTATCCAGGATTTACCAAGAATCTCCACATTACATTTTCTTAGAACAGCTGAATTTTTCCAAGTTTTAATTCTGAACTAATTTTTCCTATTTGTTCTGAGGTTCTGAATCAGACTCCATTTTAGGGCTTATTCCTTTCACTTGTAAAAACATGAAAATGACACTTCTCAATTGTTTTCTGAACTGAACAGTTTTAAAGATGTTACAGCATACTCCTTGGGCATTTCTGTAAACTCATGAATCCGAAATTCTCTTGAATCATCTTTCTAATGTGGATGTCGTTTTGCAAAAAAAAAAAGAAAAAATAAGGAAAAAGGGACATCTGCATGTGCCAAATTTCTTGAAGAATAAACAATCACTTGCCTTGCAGGGCAGTAAAAGCACAGTTTCTGAATGCCTTCTGCATTTTTCTGTCTACCTGAACACATTTGCTTCCTGCAGACTGATGCATCATGTTCTTATTGCAGCTCTTGAATGGCTCTGGGATGTCTTTTGAGAAAGCATTTATATTGCATGTTTTGAGGTTGAAATGGGCCTCAAACAATGTTTATTTCTGGATCCTCTCACTTTGCATACAACATGCTCACCAGTCCTGTTCTTAATCACTTACTCTCCCTTCAAAATGACAAAGGTTTGCTAATTTTCTTAGGTTTTTCATTTACTTTTCTGTGTTCCATATCCCTTCAGAATCATCAGCAGAAGACAGGATAGAATGACCAATGGTTTGAGAATACACAATTTCATAGAAGTATCAACTATCACATCAAAAGTTTTGTCTGCTGGTGTAAAAAGGCTTGTTTTGACAGGCAACAAGTTACAGGTTTCAGTTCCCATTACACTAAACACTTTTTGCAGCTTTTCCCATCAACATTAGTTATTTCATACTGTGCCAGCCTTTTGACACAGGCAATCCACTACTCAACTGAGCTATCAAAAAAATCTTTATTCTTCAAAAACGAGAGAATTTTAATTTTTTCCCCCCAATCCATATGGTATGTTAAAGTCCCAATGCTGCAACATGCCATTTTCATTCCACCGTACTTTTGATTTGGGACCTGTACTGACCCTGGAGAACATGAGTAACACTACTCATTCTAGAATCCACGTAGCCACATTTATTAACTACATTCAAGTACACAGACCGAATTTAATTGGGATTTCATTAGACAGCAGATTTTTATGTATAGCAATCAGTTAAAAAAATCTGAAGTTATTGATGTGCCAATTACTTCTTGTGGTATTGTTAGTTGCTGATATATGGCTAAAGATAAAATCTTATCCTTTGAGATTTGTATTAATTTAAATAAAACATCCTGGTGCAAAACTGTCACTTAACATGACCAAACATCATTCAAATAGACTCCAGCTGACCAGATCTCTAAGGCCTTGGAAACAATAGACATCAACTAAGTTGATATATTTGGGCTTTCACTTTTGTTTGCACGTATGTGCATTTATGTTTGTGCGTGTATTTCATTCCCCTGCAGCTTTGGTTCAGTGGGACTTCTAGTGCAAGCTGATTCCCGAGGACCCCACTGCAGCTGGAGGGAAAATTATCTTTGACAGGTATTACTAATGGATTAGGTAAAAGGGAGAGGCAAGCAGATGCCCATATTAACAAGTCATCATCAAAGAAAAGCAGCATTGTTCTTCTGTTTAGCACAGGAGGACAACAATTCACTCTAGTGTTTGTGCAAGGCAAATAGGGGATATATATATCTGGGAATATGGGCAGGAGCTGCAACAGAGAAGAGTGCAATGGAAGCAGAGGACATCTGTGGAATGGGAGGTGGTATCAAAGACAGACAACTTACTGAGCGTTTCTGGTGTCATTTCACCATTTTTTGCTCCTGGATAACTCACATTTTATTCAGGTATTTGGTTGAGAGTGTTATATGTAAGACAGTATGCTTTCAAGCTGCCTGTGAATTAGTGCAACAGGGTAGAGAGGAACATATCTAAGGGAAACAAAATAAAGCAGAATGCATCTTGTAATCTATATGCTAAAGGCAAGGGTAGCCACAAAGGCAACATTGTGTCACTGCTACCTGTTTGGCTAAAAAGTAAGGCATTAGAAACTAATAAATATGCTGATGGAAAATGAAGTGAGTATACAGGAAAAACCTATCTTGTAAAGACAGAAGTGTGCTGGGGATTTCTAGAACCCATTAGAAAGAGGTATCATCCTTATATCTGAGAACAATAGTATTTACCAGTTGTTACCATTGCCATGAACATACATTTCATGGCATTTAGTGGCTTCAGAACAGAGAATAGTGTTTGTCTAATGTAAAAGATGTTTCTAACCTGTGTTTGATGCAACTATGTACACCCCGAGATGCCATAGACACTTGACAGGAATTGGCTGACAAAAAAATTTGAGAATAGTACAGATAAGAAAAGCTCAGAGATCTCTAGCCAACAACCCTCTCTTCCCAGGAAAAAATTAACAAACCAACCACAGTGTCAGGGTACAATGTATTACAAAGCCTGTAGAGCTGTTTTGTGTCTCCTGGCATGAGTTCCAGAAACAAAGTCCCTGTCCATTTGAGCAAAAAGTGACCTTCTGATACGTTGAAAAGACAAAGGTTTGGTCTTATTGCTCTTGGG
This sequence comes from Dicrurus megarhynchus, assembly GCA_013399195.1. Lineage (NCBI taxonomy): Eukaryota > Metazoa > Chordata > Aves > Passeriformes > Dicruridae > Dicrurus > Dicrurus megarhynchus. The sequence goes on from VXAD01009143.1 coordinate 1,229,359, forward strand.
TATATCAACTGTAGCACAGTAAAAGCAGTTCAGCACTATTTGAAATTGTTGAACTTCTTCATCATGCACTGCAGACAGATGCGTTTACACACATCTGAGATTTTTAGCTGTCTGCAGCTTTATAGATATATCTCACCTACAGTCCAGTGATAAATGTGCTTACCTGAAACTGAAGGACAAAGAATACACAGGGATTAGAACCACAGTGTTGGACTTAAAAAACATTTTCACAGTCCTGAGCTCATGAAGTAGTCTGAAAGATCAAGAGAAATTTTATTAAATATTATATTAATACTAAAGCAATTAATATTCCCCAGAAAGTCAACTTAAACATATACAAGAGCCTGACTAGAAGTGATGAAATATAGAGCAGGAAATAGAACCAGGAACTCTCTCATCTACTGGTCACTGCAATAACAAGTTCTATACAGGGTGGGAACTGAGTGAAGGAACAGAAATATTTACCATTTCGACTGTTTTTATACACAGACGTCATTGTGTTAGGAGTTGTACAAAAACAAAACAGGTTGTTGTCTATCTATTCAGCTCCATTTTATACATGAGTGTGCATGGGGATATAAGTAGACTCACACGTATGTGTATCTGCAGTCGTATCGGAATGATAACATGGAACAGCTGAAGCCCACAAACTAAAGGCGACCACGAGGCAGTGATATAAATATGGGAAAAGAGATAAGCATTTTAAGACACAGCACACCAGCTCTCTGGCTGTTGATGGTTTTCTTGATGGTCACCTAAATATAAGGATGGTAATCATGGTGATCTCATATACAGTGTATATAGTAGTCCACACCTGAAAGAAGACTGTGTGTTTCTTGCCCAGCAAGAAAATAACCTCATCCCTGGCACAAAAAGATGAGGTGACTTCTCCATATGAATCATACAAAAATATGGCTACTATTAACATATGGGCTTGTCTACAGCATTTCTTCAAACATCTTTGCTCTTCAATCCCGTTTAACAAAATGCAAGCCACCTACCTATTTATTGCTTTGTATCTGCTGTCAAGCATCACTCTGCTTACAAAGATTTGAAAATGGATGCATAAGAAAAGCTGTGTCATAATTTGACTCTGTCACATAATAGGGCAAAAGTGATATGTGCTATCAAGGATGGGGAATTTTTCTGTGTGCTATGTTGCACACTGCATTAATTCAACTAATTGAATTTTCAGAGTTTTCTTATGCTAACAGAGAAATGTGAAAACACACTGCCTAATGAAGAGAAAGACTGCATACATTTTAGCAATTCAGGCTATTACAATTCATATCAAATTTACTTCAAATTTTAACGTTGAAATCTTTTAAGCAATTGAAAATATTTAAGGCATTTTCAAAATAAAACCAACTTCAATAATATGAGCAAAGTTAATAGGAGTTCCTAGGTTTGAATGTTTTTGTTGTACCATAGCAAACAATTCAAGGTAAATGAATGACCTAGATAACTAAATCAGTGCCAGTCATCATTAAAAAGGAAAGAACAAAGGACTTCAAGCTAGAAGGGAAAGTGAGGGTGAAACAAAGGAAAGAAAGAGAAAATTACTTTTGAAAAGAAAAGATAAATGCCAATAAAATGTGGTATTGTATGGATTAGATGCATTTTATTTTTTTGCACAGTGTTTTATCTTTTCTATCTGGTTTATCAGTGCATGAGTCACTTTCCTCAAACCTTTGTTTTCAAATGTCCTTAACTTTATCTTGCTTTTGCCTTGAAATTGGACTGTTACTATTTCATGTGACAAAGTTTCTGTTTATGTGATAGTCTATTACTTGGCTGTGGGCAATTTTTATCCTTCTAATTTAAAAATATGATTTTCCTTCTACCCTTGCCGTCCTGAGGCATCTGGTCTAGCTGTGTGGTTAAAGTTGTCATTCACCCCTGAATCAAAAGACCAGTGAGAAGACAAAGTACTTCCTGAACTGACTTTATGGGCCAAACAGAAAAGATGACAGTAAGGAAAGCATCAGTCAAAGATAACATTTGTGTCTATGGCTGTCATAAGAAAATATCTTTATATAACTAGAAAAAAAAATAGGTCCTTTGCTAGAGTTAGCTGAATAATTCATTGTGAATAAATTATCCAGCAGATGTACTCCCCACACACTGCTTTTTGTTTGTTTGTGAATGGTTTGTGAACAGACCTTTTCTTCTGCTAATGTATTCCTTATTTGGAAATGTTCACCAGAGTCTTTGTGCAAATCAAAGATGCTTCCCGAAAGGTATTTTGTAGTGGTGTTATCCCTCTGTGTCAGTCACATGGCTCGTCTGGGTCAATGTTGTATCAGTGGCCTCCATAAGAATGTTAGAGTATAAGGAAATAACATGGACTTCTCATTGAGATTCTTCTCTTAGTAAACCAGTGATTTTCAAACTTCCATGAGGGAGATTGCATCAAGGTTTCTTAGCATAAGTGTTTGTATATTCATTTGCCATGAATGTGCCAAGTTACTTTTTGGCTCACTATGGCTAGGATTTTTCCTGTTTAATTCCACCACCAGTAATCAGACATGCTTTTCCTGTTAAATTTGCTGCTTGGTCCATTTGTCTATTGTGGACAATCATACCATGTTCATAGTTTTTGTGATGGTCACTGTCAAGCAATCAAAAAAAAAAACAGTTACTTACTGTTGAGGCCATTCATCCTCATCTTTTTTTCTCGGTCTGAAACTTTTCATATACCTCAGCATTTACCCTTTCGGTTTTCCTTAATTTAAATAGCTTGAATCTGTCATTCCTTTTTTCAGTGGTCCTCTTTGCAGATTTCTTACTTTTCTTTCTTTATTCCCTGTTCTCTCTCTGATGTGGTTCAGCAAGAATGTTGACCAGAGCTGGACAGAGTACTCCAGCTGAGGCTCTACAAAGTGGTGCAAAGCTGAAGGATTTGCTCATATGTTTTGCAAGCTATATTCCACTTACACATCTCAGTATGATGTTTGCCATCTTCAGAACAGCATGATATTTTTGATCATGTTCAGACTGTAAGCTAGTTAATTCCTTGGATCTCTTTCCAAAAACTGCTATCTAGCCAGCTGTTCCCCATCCTATGTTTGTAAAGTTGATTATTCTTACCTGTTTTTAATACCTCATGCTTATCCCTGTTGGGTTCAGAACAGTTTTCCGAGACCTGTTCTCTAATTTACAATGACCATGCCCTCTACTCCTCCCTGGGGGACCCCACCTGCAGTGCTGCATCCAGCTCTGGAGCTCCCAACATAAGGAGGATGTGAATCTGTTGGAGTGGGTCCAGAGGAAGGTGACAAAGATGATCAGAGGGCTGAGCACCTCTCCTAGGTAGATAGGCTGAGGGAGTTGGGGATGTTCAGCCTGGAGAAGAGAAAGTTTCAGGGAGACCATATAGCACCTCCCAGTACCTAAAGAGGGCCTACAGGAGAGTTGGAGGGGAGCTTTTTACAAGGGCATGTAGTCACAGGACAAATGAGAATAGCTTTAAAATGAAAAGGGTAAGTGTAAGTTAGACAGTGGGAATAAATTCTGACCAGAGCAGCGGTGGATGCCGCATCCCTGGAAATGCTCAGAGCTGTGTGGGGCTTTGAACAACCCAGTCTAGGGGAAGTGTCCCAGCACACGGCAGGAGGGTTGGAAGTAAACTGTCTTTAAGCTCCCTTCCAACACAAACCGTTCTGTGATTCCATGATTCTAGATTCTAGGTCGGACTCCTATCTATTTCAGACATTCTCACCTTCATTTCACATGCAGATTTACTAATCTGTTATGGCTTGTTTGTTTAATTGTTTTGGTTGAGGGGTTTTATTATAATATTGGCTCTCTGATCTGTCATACATTACATATTATACATATATATTTCATATACATACTATCATTAGTAATGGGTATTGAAAGGATTTATAATCTGGACAGACCCTTTACAGAAATCTTTAAATCCTCTGCTTGTGCCTCCTTTCCAAGCAAACAATCATAACATATTTATTCTCCTCTTAAATCCATCCTCAAGTGAAAGCATTGAAAGAAAAAATGGATTTAATCTCTCTTCATATGGAAGCAATGATCTTTGTTCAACTTCTGTGATGCATTTTTAGTTCTACAGGATCCCTTTACTGAGGGGTAGGTTGTAAAGAATACTAGATATGCTTGTATAATTAATTTAGATGCTACATAATCCAGCTTCCTGTTTAATTCTTAATCCTTTTTTCCTAAAAGTCCTAACATATATTAATATTTGTGTATCATACCATGCAATACTGATGTTCTTAGTGAGCTATCACAATGGCTCTTGGTCAATAATAATGTATTTGCATCATATACATTTACCAGCTAAGTCACTGGATGCTGTTTGCTGTGCTATCTGCTGTTGTCCTTGAATCTCACTGATTAGTCCAAGTCCAAGCTACAGCAAGAGATAGCTGCACAGCTCAGATAGCTTTCTCTGAGCTTAAACTGTAAAAAATTGTGCTTCCAGTGCTGAAATTCTCAAGTAAAACTTCTCTAGGTCTTCCTCTCTCTTTCTCATATACTCAGTCAAAAATTATTACAATGAAATTACTGCTTTTAACAAATGAAAATTATGAAAATTAGTATTGAATAGCAACAAAGATAATGATCAAGTTAGTTTCCTGATACAAGAAAAGATCCTACCAATATTTCTAAACACAGGAAACCACCTTCAAGTTCAGTCAATCACTTCAACCAGGCTAAATGTGCATTTAGAATTAGATTTATTCATGTATTTATTTTACCTTTTGACAAATTCTGTTTGGTTCTCATCCTGAAGGTTTCAAGCTAAGTAGTGCCTGTCATGTGTGGGAAACACAAATACATACTGTATACATAATGTTCTATATGCAGCAATCAGTGTAGTTTTGAAATCTAACCCTAACTAGTAATGGAGTAAAAATAAAAAGGATTACAAAAGTGGTGAAGGGGAAACCCCACTGCTGTCCAAGAGTTGGTCATAAACTAATACATTCTGGACAAACTGAGACATATAACTAAACTCCTAAAAGTAGTGCTGTTTTACGAGTATTTTGTTAAGTTTGGTCTTATTATTGAAGAATATTTATGGTAGGCAATTACCATCTATTAAAAAAAAAGTACAAAAATTTGTTGAATTATTTGGAAAATATTACCCCTTTTAATTGACTTTTCCGAACCAACTGGATACTTTCACATTTTTACATCTTTTGTCTTTTTCTTTAATAACATTTGTAGTAAATTTTCTGTATTTTCAGAGTAACTGAAAGAATATTAGATTTTTTTTTCAAGTGAAGAGTGGGCTTAAAACTGTTGGTACAAATTTACAGTGTCTTGCTAAAAGAAGTTAGTATATGTTTTTGTATCTTTCTATCAGTGCCTTCTGCTTTCCCATGTCAAAATTTATGAAGTGTGTCTGAGGAAATCAGTGACTGGTTACATACAGGGTAAGTTAATGCCAAAATGTTAGTTCTCTAGTTTGCGTTCCATTTTCAAAATCCATTCCTCCAAGTATTTTCTCCCTTGCGAAATACCTTCTAATATGATATCCAAGAGGAATAAATATCAGTAATGTGACTCTTTCAGTGCCTATGTTGGTAATTTCTTCATGTTATTTCTTCAATAAAGAAATAGTTGTACTACCAGCCACAATGCCATATTACCTGGCTGCTGTAAAATATATCATCTCCTATTCTCGAATATTCTTTTTGGCCATGGCCAACACAATGATTGGCAGAACGAGAAGAAAGAATAATTTATCTTGATGTATTGCCTCTGCTGTCATCAGGCCCTTCAAGCTGGTATCTCCTTCTATATTTGTCAGCACAGACGTTCTATCTCATGTAACTAATTCACTTCTAGTAGCTTCGATGAATATGTAAGAGAAAATTATTATATTCCGCATTGAATGGCAGTTTTTGAAGTGGCCTGTTAGCGTGATGCTCGTCTGATTAAGCACAGTTGTTTTACCATGGAACTATGTACATCCTAATTAATAATCTTAGCCGGTCTTTACACTTAGTGGACAGTAGTTCTTGGGACCTAAAAATGTAAATATGAATATCTCTAAGTAAATAACTTTTTGTGATCAGTAAGAACAGACTGGTTTTTAAGGAGGAAGATAGGATGAACATCATACCATGGCGTTGACTGTTGTGTACTGAAAAGCAGTACGCTTTACGGGTACCTAAAGATGAAGTTTTTGTATGAAATTCACACAGTGTTAAAACCCAGCTCATATCTGAATAAATTACATCAACACACCTGTATTGATTTAAAAAAAAAAAAATCAAACAAGCAAAAGAAAAGAAAGTCTATTAAGTTGTTACATCAGGGTTTAGCAACATTTATTACTTTTAGGTAGCCTAGTTGAATTTTATGAAACTAATATAATGATTACACTCTGCTTTATCTGCACACACCTTATTTGTAATGATTTCTGAATCACGTGCTATATTTCATTAAATTCAATGAGTTTCTCCATGTCTATTAATCTACATGTCTCCCAAAACAATAAGTGATTTTAATTTAAATATGACTATAAAAAATCATAATTGCAATTGTTTTTAAAAGAAAGTCTCAGTGTAGAAGACTACATAGGGTATTTTTATATTTGAGAAGTCTTGTATTCACAATATTAAATTTTTCAATGCTGGTCTTTATTTTCTTATGCAAGCTGTTGTGCACTAGCTTTCTACTTCACTGGCAATGACATTGGTTTTAAATGCCCTCTGTTTCAGAACTGCATTGCAATAACATTTTAAAGCATTAATTTCAAGACCTATTGATTATCACTATATCAGGTAACTCAACTCTGGCAAATAATTGGGAAGAATTTCTTCTTACAAGTCCAACTTCCAAGAGGTCATAGTTTGCCTTTTAAGAATGGAAACAGCAATTTAGTCGCTTTTTCAAAACAAACAAACAAATGAAAAGATGGGAGTTGTGGAGACCTTTGTATTCCAGTGACTAGTGACCATGAGTAATCTGTGTCCGTGTTGCTCACACTGTGACCTTCCGTTTGGGTTGAATCTGGACCTGCTCCTTCCTCACTGAGCTCTGTGGGGCTAACTGCCAAATGAGCTGCTTCTGAGAAGCTGGCAAAGTCAAGCTAATTCTGAGACTGCTCCTCCATGGTGTACACTACTTGCAATAGAAGAATTCAAAATAATTTTGAATGTGGATTTATACTGAAATAAACCAGCTCTATTAATTTCAAGTGGAAGTGAGTGGAGTGGAAGGAGAATCTAAATGCTTATGGCTTTGGAAACATGACTGAATATACTGTCACTATTATTGTAGAAGCTACAGAACTGTTGGGTGCTACATCAGTAATAACCTACTTTTTGAAGTTTCAGTGTGAGGTACTAATAGATTTGATTTATCCTAAGAACTTCAGAATGCTTTACCATTACCTTATCTGCCACTTGTAGCAAACACTATGTTTTATGTATTGAAGAGCTACTTTGAAAATACTTCTCAGTATATTTTACACAAGAATCAAAATAATTTATAAAAATTTCAAAAGTTATTTTAAAATATAGGCATGCAGTATCTAAGAAATCTTGTTCAGGTAAATTAAAGAATTTGCCTTTGGAGACCAAATCAAGGATACTCCAGTTTAAGTTTGTTGTTCATCGCTTCCTTGCTTTTCAACATCAAACAGTTATGTCAAAACATTTCACTGTGATTTTAAGGAAGAATCAGATCAAAAAGATGCTGCCATTACACAGTTCCCTCCATCTCTTTAGCAAATGTATTTATGACAGGGTTTTCTGGTTTTCAGATCATCAAATTCCTTGGTAAACATTGAGTATTCACTGATGTAAAGTGAAGCAAACACTGGATACTGATGTGATCTATCATTCACCAACATAGTATCCATGTACAAAAATCACAGCTTTCTATGTGCTATTTGTCTTTCTCCTCCTGCTTATAAATGAAAAGAAACACAATTCTGAAGATAAAGGTTTCTAAGGTCAATAATGCAGTGAACAGTATAAAGTATTGAAAAAAAATTTCTTTCTGACATGGAAGTGACAGAAAAAGGGTGAACCTCTGAAGGCATCAGCTTCATTCTGGAGTAACCCACTCTGAATGAGAAGCAATTAGATATGAAAACTTTTCTTAAGCTGTGTATTTTTAAAAAGTAAACAATATGCTTACTCAAAAATTACCTACAGACCTACAACTTTGAATATATTCATTGTAACAGACAAATTTTTACAATTAACAATTAAGTGAAGGAAATAATATTATTATAAATGAAATTGATCTCGGTCTACCTTAAAATTTAAAAAGTTTGCTTCATAAAAGTAAGGATTCTATAGGATGCTCTTTCAAACTACAAAAAATATATGCTGGCACACCCTATAATCCAACTGGTAACATGTTTGTTTACTATTTCCTTTTAGTAGAAAATCCCCAAATGCAAACAAATTTCTGACACTATCCAGTTAATGTAAATGAAAAATCTTGCTAGAGTGTCATCTTCCAAAATGCTCTAGTATTTAATCCACTCTGCCAGTTTAGTCATTTTTATGGAAATGCATCGTAACTGGTTTTCACATCATCCCTAAACTATGTTTTACTTTGAGTCTTAAATATCATTGAGTAAATATATTAAAACTGATGCCTTGTACTTGATAATAGAGCAATCAAAAATTGAATAAATGGTGTGTCCAGCTAGGCATATTATTTCTTTGTTTTCTTATCCTTTTGTTGTGCTTCATTTTGTAAGTTGTCTGTACAGCTGAATAGAAAATGTTATCAATAAAGGCAAGCCATTAATCCACCCATGACAAAAATTAAGATATATTTGTCCTTTAGGGCTGACTGCCTCTGTTCTGTTCAACTATGGAGGTCAATAACCTGTAAGTGTTTAATGAATATTGCTATAATGTTACTTTCATTATTGAATTAGAGTTGGCTTTGAAGAAGACATTATAGTTTGATCTGTTTTGCTTTATATTTATTAAACTTTAAAAATCTATGATTTGTATTTCTTCAGTTAGTATTTTGAAAGAGGATGAATATTTACGTGAGATTTACATAAGAAAAAACATTTAAAATTTATAATAAATAATAATCTTTCTATTAATGAATACATTTATACTATTGTGAATTCGAGCAAATCTGAAATAGATTTATTACTGTAGACTATTTTACAGTCCTGGGATTAAATTATTACCATGTAATTTTATATAAATATTTTATATATTCATTATATCATGTTAGTTAGTCTTCATTAACAGCAGATTAAGAAAATGGAAGGGCCAATTAAAATCACAAAGATGTCACTGTTAGCAGAATAAAAAACTCAGATTCAAGGTCCATACAGAAAATTAACTTAAACCCAGATGTAGATGATCTGTTAATGAAAGCTCATAAAGGCATCAAACAAGATACTTTCACTTCCAGTAAATGTGCAGTGAACATGTCTGAGAACAGGTTTACCTCTAGCCATAACACTTTTACAGTGATCTACAGAAACTACCCTCATTAACACTTTTCTAAACATACCAGACAACATATTGAAGAATGTTTCTGGCCCTCAGCCACTCAAACTGTATGAAGAGACCAAACGCTGGTCTCTGAAATTGTCCTAGATATTTACACGGCTACATATTTTGCAAGTTCCGACAAAGAATGAAAAGGAGGAGTCTCCCTTTCTTCTGCCTCCATCGGGATATGGATTTTGCAAGTTACATAGTTGTATTGATGGCAATTTCTTATAGGAAATATGATTATATAGGAGTTTTCTACAGAAAATCTGGCATTCCAGTTTTCCTAACAAAGCAGACAGACCTGAACCTAAATTTTTTAGAAACACCAGTTGTACTGTTCAACTCTTTTCAAAAGCCTTCCCATATGTTGAAAATGAATAATTCTTAAACAAGCTATTAGATAAAACTGCACAATGAGGACATACAGAAATCTAAATTATATTTTAAAGCCTCCTCTACTGTCATAAGTTCATGTCCAACACTGCTTAGAGCAGGCAACATCACAGTACAGGACATTGAACAGATATATAACAGAAGATTCTTTTTCGATTATATGTATTCTTAAAATAATTATGTACAGTCCTCAATTCTTTTGTGTTTCACAAAATCTCTCTTTTTCCTCTATTCTACAACGATATATCAGATACAGGTTAACCTAACTCATGAAACCACACAGAGGTATGTATTGAAACCACTACTGTTAGGCAGCTCCGCTGTCCTGTTATTTTGCTTGTATGACAATTTCATGGTTATGTTTCTGTTTAATAGTTCTTTTCCTTGAATTAGAGTTAAGCATGTGATAATGTTATTCTACCATTTGAGTCAAACTATCCTGAGATAAATATGCCCCATAAAAAACAAACATACATATTCCAACTTATGTTAGATTAGAAATATAAATAAATAAGAAAATTAAATCATGGGGTTAAACAAAAAGAAAGCAAAAACACCCAACACAATGGAACAATAAAATTAAAATTATTCTTGTAGTATTCAGAAAGAAGTTATATACTAATATGTCATGCTTGCTCTCCAAATGATATTGTAAACACTTTCAAATGGGAAGGAATAGAAAGGGCGAAAGGAGTGCCATGTCTTAGATGCTGTTACCAATACTTCAACATTTCCATAAAATTTCTCCTGTTGACCATTAGATATATGTAATTTGAATTTTAAAAATATAGACATATATGTTTTAAAAAATGTTGTCAAACTACCAACAAAATTAATGTGAAGTTCAAATTTTTGTGTGTGTATGAAAGGACAATAATTGCAAGTCAGTTTCTCAGCACTGTGACAGGTCACCAATCTACTCTCCTTGCAGATCTGTCTTTTAGAAATTGCTGTTTTATTTAGTAGAATGTTTCGTAGCTGTTATGGTTGCAAAGAAAATATTTGTGATGTGAAAAGGGTATTAAATGGAGCAGTGTCCTATTTCCAGACATAACGCCAAGTGAGATCCATTCATCAAAGGAGGCTATTAACCTTTATACCTAGAGCCTCACTTGTCAATATCTTTAACTTTCATTCCCATGATCATTTTATCAGAAAATCTGATTCTTTTAGTCCCTCATTCCAGACGGCCAATCACACCTGCCAAAATATCTAGCTTTCTTGATGGCCTTCTTAATGTAATATGTTGTAAACATAATGATCTTAAATATCTGAAACTGTGGAAGAGTATAATTTAAACTGAACAAAATAATAACATAAATAACAGTGCTTCTATTTTTGCTTGATGCTGATATTACTATTTACACTGCTATGAAGCACTTTCTATATGATTAGTCAAAATCTTCAATCCTTCAGTTAATGCATTCTGCCACAGAAGTTCTAGTTTGTCATTTTATAATGCCATACAACTCAAAATCTACATCTCTAAAATAGATGATTTATTTCTAAACATGCAACTATATCTAAACATGCTATTGTGTGAAAATAGTGCTAATATTTCTTAATGTGTTTTGCTACATCTTTTACTGTCATATTTTTCTTCAGTGCCTGAGCTTGTTTCCTCTTTAGATACAAGTTTGTCAGTAATTCCAATGTCCTTTCTGACATACTTTTTTCAGTCCTACAACTCCTTAACCTTTCTTAATTCATGAGATTGAATTCTACTTGCCCTGACTTAAGGGATTTAGTTCCAGAGTCAGACATCAGAATGCAGATGTCTACAGGTATTGGGGTTTCCTAGTTCAGTCCCTGGCAAGCTGTATCTCAATTTGATTGATCATGCAGATATTTCTAAAGCCATTTAAATACCCTGTGGTAACCAAAGTATTTACATGGTAGGTATTATTAGAGACCTAGGTATATAATACAGTGATATGAAAACTGATGCTCTTCTGCTGCTCACTTCTGGGCCCTTACTACAAGAAAAACTCTCTGAAGCAAGTCCAGAGAAGGGCAACAGAGCTGGTGAAGGGTCTGGAGCACAAGTGTTATGAGGAGCAGCTGAGGGAGCTGGGTTTGTTTGGCCTGGAGAAAAGGAGGCTCAGGGGGGACTTTACTGCTCTCTATTATTTCCTAAAAGGAGGCTGTAGGTGGGGGTTGCCCTTTTGTTCCAGGCAACCAGTGACAGGACAAGAGGACACAGCCTCAAGCTGTGCCAGGGGAGATTCAGGTGGGACATTAGGAGGAATTTCTCCACAGAAAGAGTTGTCAAGCAGTGGAACTGGCTGCCTAGTGAAGTGGTCAAATAAACATCCCTCAAGGCATTTGAAACACATGTGGATGTGGCTCTTGGGGACGTAGTTTAGAGGTGAACTTGGCAGTTCTGGGTTAAGAGTAGGACTCAATGATCTTTTCCAACCTTAAAACTCTATGATTCTATGCCAGAAAGGATTTGAAAGAGCATCTCAAATAGCACTCACATTTAGGTGACTGAGATTGGTTCCTGCTTGACTTAAGCATTGGAATCATAAAGCAGTTCAACTGAATGAAATAATATATCTAGTATGAGGAGATAAAAGTTCTTTAAGTCCTGCTGGTGGTATTGACCAGCTCTACACTGACTGCAGTGGATGCTTAAGATTCCTAGGGCACATAATGATGACTATGAATAGACATAGTCAAATTGAATCTCACCTGTGCTGTTTGTTTCTTTTTTCTCCTGATATTCTTTTATAACCTTTTCCACCCCTGGCAAATAATCTTTTAATTCTATTTTCCCTCACATTCATTTATCATAAACCTAAATACTGATCTTCTTTTCTCTTAATCTGTTTTTGTTTCCTCCTGGTTTTCTGTTGTTTATATCTTTCCCAAACAAATTACTATAGCTGTGATCCTTTTGCTCAGAGTTCAGTGTTTTCAGTGTAGATATGAAGTCTACAGTTCCATCTTTCCCTCACTTTATAGTCAATGTAGGAAGGCAAGAATTTTTAAAAAGGGGTTCATGGATTTCCTTTAGGTAGTAACTCTAAGATGATAACAATTAGGCATCCAAGTGCCTATTTTATTCCACTGAAAATTTATATTTAGGAAAAGTATTTGAACATGAAAATGCAAGTTGAATAAGTTCTGGAAAGTTAAGGATTTTCCCTGTTTTATCAATATTATTTACTGTTTAAACCACAGATGAGCTATCTATTTCTAATGTAATGCTAATTATCTAATAACACACCCACTCATATTTTACTTTTATACATACAGCCACAGTGCTTCACTTACTAACCTCATGTGTATTTTAAAACATTTAATAATAAAAATAAAAAAGAGTAAGACCCCTTGCATGCAGTTGATGTGTATTCGTCTGTTTGTTTTGGCATACTGAAAAATAGAAGAGCCCAGGGAAAGCTCACTCATCCTTTGCAAACTTGCCACTTAGCTGCCAATATTTGATCTCCAATCTTACATCTTGTTTATTTTGTTTGTAGTGAATTATCATTATGGCATTGTGCCTTTTAAACAGACTTCATTGATATAAAAATGTGCTCTGATCTGGCCAAGTGAAAAATATGTAATGTCTTCTAGAAATGTTTCCAGTGAGAGTCCTTTTAGGACCCCTTTTAAAAATAATTAGATGGACTTAACTCCAAACCAAAGAATATTCAGCAGTGTAGCCATCATCAGTCCAAAATAGCTTGCAATTTAATAAGAATGAAAACCTATTCTTGATCAGCTTTTGATTGTGATACAAGCAACTCATGTACAAGACCAGACTTGTAATTTGCTTACTGGACTACAGATGGGCACATATCTTGTGGCAAGTCCCAGCTAATGGGACAGTGTAGAAACATAGCTAACAGTGTAAAAAACATAGAAAGACATTAAAATTGTGTGCAGAAGAAAGAAATTATAAGAATACATTAAACTGACATTTTTCTATACAATTAGAAAGGTGTATCAATAATTCCTCTTTACCTCTATATAATGTATAATTGACAGGCAATTTGGGAAAGAAATACCCCAAATCCACTGTAGTTTGTTTGACTGTAGATTGCAACTTGTAGTGATGTGTAACTCTGTTTCCACAATACACAGTAAGTATATGTCAAGGAATATATTAATTTAGTGTTCAAAGGAACATACTAATTTAGTTTTAAATTCAATGTAATAATTCACTATTCTTTCAGGTTCTAATACTTTAAGAAGACTTTTGCAGACGTTTGAGTTTGACCCAAACTGAGCACAATTCAGGTTGATGGCACATGCAAGTACAACCAGTGAACTCTAGTGTTGCATAATCTGGAAGCATCCCTCAAAATAGGGGAAGGAAACGTCTCTTTCTCGCTTTTCCTCTTAGTTACCTCATGCTCCAGACTTTTTCATCTCCTTGGTGATGCATAATGGTGCAGGGAAGTTATGGTAGGTGGTGAAAGGACAATTGATCCAATCCCAAAAGAGGATGATGATACTGTCCATAGCATAAGGAAGGTGTCAATTCAGTCCAGTCCTAAGTACTTTGGAGAGAGCATGCATCTAATTGTCACAGCGTGGTTACAGACAGCTGTAATAATTATAGAGATAAATAAATTAAAAAAAAAAAAAGAAGAAAAGAAAAAAGGAAAGGTGCGGAAAGGT
>VXAD01009143.1:1245321-1383070 GCA_013399195.1 Dicrurus megarhynchus
ATCTAGGAAAGGAAAGGAAAGGAAAGGAAAGGAAAGGAAAGGAAAGGAAAGGGAAAAAACCCCCAGGAAATTAACACAAAAGATCCACATTCTTGAGAAAAAACCCCACATTTTTTTAGAATTTGTCTGCACCTCTATGTAATTTGTGATTAGACATCACTGATTTACAGATAAATTATGTATTTATAGGATAGCAGGAAGGTCTGATCCTAGTAGCTTAATGTAAAATAAATTGCAATATTTTAAATTACTACTCTAGGGTTTTGGACAATATCAGACTGTCAGCAATTACTTAGATATTGTATGGGGATCAAATAATTTCATATTTACTACCTGTGAGTTGGGTGTGCGTGTATGTGTATTTTTTTGAACCATCTGGCACCAGCTGAGCACAGGATGACCATTTCAGCCAGGCAGTAGAGAGGGTGAGCATGTTATATGAACCCCGAGGGCTCTAACATCTTTAATGACCGGGGTGATGGGCAACAGTGCACCCTCAGCAAATTTGCTGATGATATGAAACTGAGAGGAGCGTTTCACATACCAGATGGCTGTGCTGCCATGATTCAGAAGGACCTCAAAAGGCTGGAAAAATGGGCTGACAGGAATCTGCTGAAGTTCAGCAAAGGAAAATGACCAGTCTCACTTCTGGGGAGGAGTAACCCCAGACATCAGTACATGCTGGGGGCTCACTGTCTGGGAAGCAGCTCTGCAGAAACTCAAAACCCAGCAGTGTGTGGCCTTTTGGCAAAGAAGGCCAGCTGCCTCATGGGCTGGAAAAGTATCACCTGAAGGCTGGAAGAAGAGGCCCTTTCCCTCTTCTCAGCCCTGGTGAGGCACATCTGGAGTGCTGGGTCAGGGTCTGGGCTTTGAACTACAAGAGAGGCATGGACATGGCATAGCCTCTCAGCAAAGTGCCATGAAGATAATTAAGGAACTGGAGAATCTCTCCCTGAGAGCTGGGACTGTTCAGCCTGGAGCAGAGATGGTTTAGAGGGATTTTTTACATGTGTATAAATACCTGAAGGAGGAGTAAAGACAGTGGAGCCAGGATTTTCTCAATGGTGCTCAGTGACAGGATGAGGGATGATGTGCACAAATTGTAGTTTAGGAAATTCCATCTAAACATAAGAGAAAGCTTTTTTTTTACTATGAGGGTGATCAAAGACTAAAACATCTCAGCAAAGTTGTAGTCTTCATCCTTGGAGACATTCTAAACCAAACCAGGCATAGCCCTGAGCAACACACTATAGCCTGAGCAGGGACCTCGGACTAGATGATCTCCAGAGCTGCCTCCCAAACTCAGCCATTTTTTGATTCTGTGATCATACTGATGGTAAATTATAATTATAAAACTTATATATCTCATTATTATTGTCCTAAACAAAAGAGAAAGAAATCTAGAAAGCAACATGCATTGCATTTCTTTATCTGAAATAAAAGGGTTTTCTTCTGAAATTTTGATGTGAAAATTTCCAGTTAGTGCAAAGGAAATTTTATTTAGGAGATTTCTTAAATAATTACTGTAACAAAAATCATTGTAATGAGTCTGGTTGGGATAGATTTTTTTTCTCCACAGCAACCTATATGGTGCTGTGTTTGAGGGTGCTTTTTTGTGATACAACAATGGTGATATCACTTCAGTGTTACAGTTTTGCTAGTTAAGCTGTCTTTATCTCAATCCACAAGTTTTCTTGGTTTTGCCTTCCAGTTCCCACCTCCACCCTGCTGGGGGAAACTGAAAGAGCAACTGTGTGGGGACTTCTCTGCTGTCTGGGTCAACCCACCACCACAATCATTTAGACCATTTAGATCAAGTACAGATATGAGCTCACACAGTAATCAAACAACAACTGAGGCTAAAAACAACTACTGTAAACACATTAGTATTTGAAATTCTGTTATCTTAAGCAAAGACAGAAATACCATAGAGAATTCATGACACATGGAGTTGTATTTTGTATCTGCTAAAGCAGGATTAGTGATATAAATGACTCTCAATCATCAAGATTATTTAGATATCAGTCACAAAATTGCAGCAGTTCCAGACTTGTGCTGTTTGAATATCTTACGATAGTATTCTATTTAATTGACTGTACAGAGCCTAAAAGTGGCAGTTTTGCAAAATTGCTTTTTATTTCACTTTACTTTGGCATCTGAGAGATCACAGAGACATGAGCAAAAGGGTAGTGAACAAGGCTTGAGGAAAATTGCAGGAGACAATCTTACTTCTGCTGTCATCTGAGTTTCACTGGTAGTGCCTGACACTCATGGGGGAAACAAATTCATTAAATAGGTGTAGAACTTACAGTTGTATTTAGCACAAGCAGTCTACTTGTTATGTAGGACTGATTTAGGTTTTCTGATTCTTCTATGCACTCGTTCCTCATATCCCCTGAAATCACTTTTTCCCTAAATGGATGTGCAGCTCCAGTATTTGATCATTTGCTGTTCTTCACCTGGTGCCCGAAGTCAAAGGACTGAGTTGTACTTTCAATGATGGACAACTGCAAGTGAGAAGCAATGCCTCCATCAGTTTAGGACAAAGGTTTTTGCAAAATGTGTTTCAGATCAAGCGTCCCAGTGCAGCATTTTCTCTGTTAGGAATTAATATCAGCTTAATAAAACAGAGTATCTATTTGGTTTTAAAAGTCACAATAAGAATATTTGAATATAAGAGTATTCATTAATGTGAAGTACATTGCTATTGTATACAGGCTAGATACTAGTACAAAATATCCTGATTTATTGAAAGCCTGGACCTCATGCCAGCTTTCTAGGCAGTTCTAGAAATGAAGACAAAGGTCTCATTTTTAGAAATGACAGAACTTTTCTAACCAGATGCAGCTGGAACAGCACTGATTTCCCAGAGGCTACTTAGCATCCCATAGTTGATATTCAAGGCACACTTTTGAAAATTTCGACTGGAGGATACTAACCTCATTTGTCCTTGTTTTTATATTTGGAAATATCAGTGAGCAACATGTCTCTAGCCTGGTGGGCAGGTGTAGAGATGCTTCTTTATTCATACTGGTACTGTTTGCTAATCCAAGAGCAAAAGGTATGTGTACATCAGCTCCTGCACACCACTCTGAAAATACTAAGTATCCACCACCCTGAACACTAGTTTTTGTTCAGCTCAGGATTTATCAAGCATTAGGTACATTGCTTAGAATGAGCTTTCGGAGATTAATTTTCCCATTAAAATTAATTTAATATAAACACTTAGTAACATTTGGGTAAATTCATTGCTTTTTCTAAATCTTCTCCCTAACTGGCTAGACTACATGACACAATTTAAGAAAAGCTATTGCATGGGAGAGCAAATCCACCCATAGGAATTCAATTCTTTTTAGTCACCTGTATGTTCACAAGACATTTTTAGTTACTTATGCAGCTCTTACTGGTAAATTTGAAAAACTCAGGACTAAAGAGATTTTTCTTGGCAAATGGTTAAGTTTTATATTTCACCCTTATAGTTACTCCTACTGTGCTTCCCTCAGTGGTAATGCTGAAATAGTTCTGAACTAGTAAAATAAACCTTTAAAAACTTTCAAGCAGATTTTCTTGATTTAAAAATGATGATTTATGATTATGCGAACTAGGTTTAATATGCATTAGGAATTCAAATGCTGTTGCAATAATTTTTTAGTAAAAGCTGCTTTTTAGAACTACCTTTGCACATTCTCTCCACAAGCAATAATTCTTCATCTATAGAGTAATTTATTTCTTCTGGTTTTAATATGTTACAGATGAATGGTTGTATGTCTTTCCTGTTAGAGCATTACAAGACAGGCCACTTTTGCATTAGGCTGGTACTACAACAGATACCTGTGGTGCTCTTCATGGTTCATGTGGTACTAATTTAAATGGGAAGTTGCACATATTTCATTGAAACACTTGGTAAAGCCAGCTTTCACAGAAGGGTGCAAATGATGGACTGTTCTCTGTGTGCAGCTGAACTGCTCTAAATGTGTCAGTGAGGGTTATGGATCATTTCATTCACCCATCAGCTCTGGTCCGCTGTGTGTACAAATCACAGTATAGTGTCATCCAACAGAACATTCCTGACAATACTAGAACATTTATAGTACTGCCATTTTTAATAGGAGTTCTGCAACCCTGTTTAAATAGTATTACTTCTTTAACTCTTTAAACTCTGAATTTAAAGTAATTTTTGGTTTCCTTCTCTGTTAGCTGCAGTGACCCTAGTTTGGATTTTTTCTCCTTTTTCTTGACTTCATGGCTAGTGGGAAAGGAAATAAGAGACACTCAAGGTTAAAGGTAAGTTACATCTAGGAGCTACATACATGAAGCTTTCAGTCTCCATAAATGGTATGTTATTTTCTGGGTTTTTTTGTGTTTTTTTCTTAGAAGTGATCTTTGGATAATTCAATATCCCCTGAACATACAGTGCCTTTAAATATCAAACAGTCCACCTTCATTCTCTGTCAGGAATTGATTGAATTGATGATAAATGTTACGTGATTAATGAACCTTTTGTCTTTCCATTGTCAGGATGAAAAACATTTTTGGCAGTTGCACTACAGTATTTTCCCATTACCTAAACTTTGCAGCTGAGAAAAGAAAAAAATTTTAATGAAACCTTGCAGTGGCTTCTTCTCATGGATGTAAGAAACTGCACCAAGAAACCTAGTATAATTACAATTGTTATAAAAACAAAGGCATATATGTTTAGGGAGTGGTCAACTGTTTTAGTGCTTAAGTTTTTTCTCTTACTTCTCCTGTGTTAGAACTGATCCCTTCTATTCCTAACCAAGGGTTGTGAGTATTCATCTTTTCCTGATGAACTTATCTAGGTGCAAGGGAGATTTTCACAGTGGTGCATTTAAGGTGGCTTATTCAATGTACTGAAGTTTTAAACTCTTGTTAAACCAAAGCCAACCATTACTGGACATTGCCAGGCTCCTAATTCAGATTTTCAGGTTTCTCCATGGACTATAGAAAGACTCATTGTCTATCCTGGGGACCAAAATTAGGTGTTTGAACCTACACAATATGAAAATTGCCTGGCTGTCCAATTGTGGATTTAGAAACCTATATTTAAGAAATAGGGTTTGAGAAGCTTTAGTTCAAATTTTGACAATTGGTATCGTCCCAAATCAGTTTACCATACTGTAGCCCTCCAGAGTGGCTAGTGTTTGGTCAATGACACTTTGTATACCTAATTTCTGAGTTTATACAACACACTGTTATTCTGCATATCTCCTAGATACGCAGGGATTGCTCTGAAAGCAGCACTTTTCATCAAAACAAGGCATAAAACAGCATTATTTTTTTAATTGTACAACATAGGATTTTTTCTGAATGTGACGAAGACTGCAAATCTGTCCTGGCTGAAGTTAATAATACTGGAAAAATTTCTAACACCATTAACCATTTTCTTTACTTGAAAGTAGGATCCTGGATCATCACTGGCGAACACTGTACATATAAGGATATTAACCACTGAATATGGGTTACTTATTTCCTTCTAGCTGTGGTAGAAAGTACTCCCCCATGGACAACACAGCAAATGTCGACAGTGTTTTATTTTTACTGTTTCAAACAAAACCCCATGCTCATGCTCTGTACACACATTACCAATGCACCCACAAATAGGACCATGATGTCTCATGTGGTTTTTTATTATTAATTTGAATGTATCTTTGTTAAAATGTCTCTTAAGCTCTTCACAGAAACTGAATCTTTAAAGTGCTTTTAGGTATCAGATTAGGGGTAGTTTGGGGAGGCCACTCTCCAAAGCCACGTAGTGACATCTTCCTTCTGCCTTTTCTTCCCTTCCTATTGACAGGAAGCAATGGCAGCTCAAGAGGTTAAAGAAATAGGAAAATGAATAGGACTACCTTCCAGTGTAATTTTTCCTGTTACAAGAACTACTTTATTCTCATATTTCATGTCAGGGTAAGGGCCAAGTACTGCAAGGTTGGAACAAAATTCCTGTCATAATTTTTAAATTAGAGATAATTAGCATGCATTTTATTTGACTTGGGAGTATGATATAATTACTCCTTGCATGCTCTTACTCCAGCAATAGCTTTTGCTTCTAAGCTTTTGATTTTTCTGTAAATTTAAACACATATTTGCTGAACATATTTGAAAAAAAAAATCACTCTGTAAAAAAAGAAAGTTATTAAGTTCATTGTTAGGATAGTTTTGAACCTAGTTTTCCTCTTATGTGTATGATAGAAAGTTTTCTCTTCTATCGTTGACTTCATTGAGAGGAATGTGAATTACTATTTCTGCTTATGTAAATTAATGAAACTCCATACTGGTATCAGTAAGCCTGTCAATATAAAATAACTAAAGGGTTTGATCATATTTGTGTCTTATGCCCTGTGAGATTATTAGTCCTTTTTTTTTTTAATCTTTGTTGGCAACATCTCTCCTCTCAGAGCTAGAGGGCAAGGGCCCATTCTTGGCTTTTGGAGATATGCATGCTGTGTTATGGAGACACTCCAGCTTCTCCTTAAATAAACCCTAACAACACCATTCATCCCCCCTGTAAATGAAAAGAAAAGCCATTATACTTTCCAATTTCTGAAATTAAAGTTGACAGACAATGGCGATATGCTCTGAATATATGATTGAAATTATTTGCAAGATTAAAACACATAAATTACTCCATTTCACACCATGTGTAAATAATGTTTCTTTCTGCCCCTTCATACAAGACTGTATGTTTAGGAACAGTCACTTTTTCTTTAAAAAAATCTATTTTTCAAAAATGAGACATGATTTCCTGCCAGGGAAGCTGACAGAGGAAAAAAAAAATGGTGATGGAGAAGATTCTTTTCATCTGCTTCTGAATGATCACTGTGTGATGCTGCTTCCTAAATTCCCTAGCTAAAAGCCAGCCTCACTACAGAAAAATTACTCATATCCATTTCCCAAATTGAGTAATGGCAAGCAGAGATTCTTGGAATATGTCTGTGCTTCACAATGAAAGGCTGTGTTGGACGTACTCTCGCGTGCTCGGAGCAAGCTGCCGAGTCTGTATAGCGAGGATACAAGCATGTGACGCAGAAGCCATAAAACCACATTAAAGTAGCATAGCCCTGACAGACAGGACTAATAAGCCCATATGTGGTACCTCCTGCTCCAAAGATAACCCACTCCCAAATTGCTTGGGTACTGCAGTGTGGGACTTCACACACAGACAGTCTTGTCAAATGCCACACAGGAATTCTATTCTCTTCCCTGGTTTCTGCAAGGGGAGGCTTATGGCTTCATCTTTAGTCTTTAGATCAGTATAGCTGGGTATTTGAAAGGCTGTACAGAGATGGGGCAAATCAAGAAAAGCATAAAAGAAAATTTTGCTGAAGGGGGAAGTTCAGCACGGCTCACTGTTGCCACTGCTCTAAATTGCAATCTTTCCCATGGGGAGCTCTTTTTTAGGGGGCTTGAAAACTGATGATAACCATAATTTTTTTCAAAAGGTTTTGTTTGTTTTTATTTTTTTCTACCAAGTGTGTACCCATGTACTGTGCACCAAGCAATTGACCTACATAAACCTGTAGAGAAACATGCTTGCCAGTGACACGTGGTTGTAAGGAGTTCGACATTATCTTGAATATGTTGTCATGATTGCTTGACAAAGCATTAGTAATTCAGGTTGTGTTTGACAAAAACAATAATGATGAAAAATGTGATTCAAACTTTAAGAACTGGGCCACATTTCACAAATACTGATTGCTTAATCTCCACTTACCCATTGACCAATATGAATCTAACAATGAACGTTTGTTTTCAAGGAAACATGACAAGTTCCAAACTGATTAACAAAACATTAAATGAGTTTTCCCTTTCCCATTCCTGTGTTCATTTTTGGGCCCCAGTACATCGTACTCCTATATGTCACACAGTTATGCAATGTGCAGGTTAGAATTAGTGGAATTCCTAACCCATGAGAGAATTGCAAACTCTTTTCCCATTGATATTCCACAAAGGAAGTGAACTTGGAAACTAATGTGGTTTTGGGGGAAAACCTGAATAGAGGTCTTAGTGGTGTTCAGTTTTCAGGACTTGGCATGTTGTTCAGTTTTGTCCAATTATCAATAAATAAGAGGGATTAGCTGCTGGTAATGGTGCAGTGGACAAAAGATGCAGGTCACATGCAGTGAATTCAGAAAAGTGAGAGTGTACTTAGGAAAAAAAGCTTTTCTAAATTAGCAATAAAAAGAGATGATTAGGTTAACTGTTTAGTTTCTAAAGTAGATAAATCCTGATGATATGAATTCACTGCTGAATTATACCCTGAGTGATATGTCAAGGTTCATCTAACTTTCATCTTCTTACTACAAAATAATCATTTAGCTCTTCATCTAACTTGCTGCACAAAAAGCCAAGCCTTTGGAAACCGATGAATATGACCTTGAGAACTGAAACTAAAAGAGAAGACAAACAGAAGAGAAGTGAAACGTCAACTGGTTAAAATGTAGATTAATGATTTTAGAAGTTTAAATGTCACTCTGTCTATTTTCCTGAAATTTGTCCTGAAAGGAAGACTAAAAATGCTTAAGTCTCTAAGTACAGAATTTGAGCTTTAACAGAAGGTGTTCAGTACAGAAAGTATGTTGATTTATGTTATGAACAGTTCCCTAGCTTTTATATTCCCTCTTTCAGTATCAATTTAAGCAGTGAGGTAATCAAAGTTAATTAAGAAAAGTTTGGTATTTACAGCTTAGAGATGCAGATGCTTTGAGACTGATATTTTACACTGTCCAGAAATCTGAGAAACAGTAGATCAGGATTGATTCACACTCACAAATTAGTTTGGAGGCTTGGAGCAGGGGATAGAAAAGCATCTCCTACTGAGCACACAGAATCTAGGTATTCAGTAAATCTTTGCCACACTAGTTCTTCAAGTGAACAGCAGAGAAGGACACAATAGGGCATGCAAGTGCTCTGCATCAGAAATTTTAGCCAGTGGAACATTATCTAAGATATGACATTACACACTATGCCATCAGCTGATAAATCCTGCTGGACAACATATTCCCTATAGAACATCATACACAAGTAGTTTCTATCCAATTCATTATATGTCTGAGTGAATAATTTGTGGAAGAAGTGAAAAGAGAGCTTATAGTATTTGCAATGTATTTTAATTTTAAAACCCCATTTTTTCTGCAAGCTGGCATGATGGACACTCAGTTTCTCTTCAGTACATGGAAATTGATATTTCAAGTTAGTTTAAAGCCCTAGGTAACATGACAGGCTCAGAAATGTCCACTTGTAGTTCTGTTGTTTAAAATAACTGTCTTAGGTGCCTCTTAAACACCCTTTCATCCTGCTTGTGCTGAGAGTGCCAGAAATAGAGATACCGCTGTCTGCTTTGTGTATTACTTTTTGTCAACAAGCATCAAAAGAAAAAAAGACATGGCTGGGCAGCTTGTTCTGTGAAGAAAATAAGCCACCAGCATCTTATAGGTACTCTTTACATGCCTTCTGTGTTCCCAGCACAAACATTCAAAGTTTGAGGGTATAGCGTAGATTAAGTGCTGGGAGTATTACAGCAGAGCTCCCCTGTTTCATCCCATGGAGCTGACCAGAGGTGCTTAGGGGTTGTGCTGATGAACTTCCAGAAGTTTACCACTTTCCCAATCAGCTACCATATGGTATTAAACCCAATACACATAGCAAGGGATGTTGTTCGGTTTTGATTAGAGGAGGTTGGAGACACATATTCCATTTTATGAACTAAAATACCTGCTGCACTTGGCTTGTGCATTGTACTTTTCTCAGGTATATGGCCTGGAAAATGGCTGATCTGTGCCAAGTAAGTGATGTTTATCAACTTGCAGTTTTTTATGAACACAGGGGAGAAAAACGTGTATAACAGGATTATAAAGACTTGAATCAAATCCAGACAAACTGTTCTTGTTTTCTAATCTGCAAACGTAAATACTGTTATAGCTCTGAAAGCAGAAAAAAAGTGTAACTTTCCATATAAAATTCTATTAAACTCTGCAAAGTTAATTAATGTAATAAATATGCCTGTGCTATATTAGGCGACAAACCTAACACTATTATCTCTTCCTATTTTCTTCCTGAGTAACTCAGTACCATCAGTATTCTAAGGCCTTGAACTATATACAGTGCACTCACATAACTATCTCCACCCAAAGCCAAGTATTTCAGGAACACATAGCAGCAAGTTATAAACAAAAAGTGGTTATGATTATATTGAGTAAAGTTTGGAGCCAGGATTTTCTATTGCAGTTTTATAGTAGAATATTATATAAATTCCTTATTAAGAGGCTATAATTGCTGGAAGTGGGATAGAATGTTTGTTTTATGGGACTATCATTCTATAATAAAGGTGGCAGTAGAGGAGATGACTGACAAAAGTTAATGACACATATAGTTAAGAACTACATTCTCAACAGTTTGCAGATCGTATCTTGTGATGTCAGCTAATCTTGTCACTTTTTATTCAGGCTCCACTGATAACTAACTCCTTCACTAACTTGGAATACCTTAGAATAGTGGATATTTCATTAATTAAGTTGCCCATATATTTGAGAGAGGGAAAACTGTACTACTTAGTATATCGGTTCTGGATGTATAAATTGCTTTTTATCTGAATTTCAAAAATTCAAAGATCAGTCTCTTTTCTCACCATCTCACATATTAAAGATATTAATTTTTTTATGAAATATCTTGCTTGAGACTGCCAAAAGTCACAAATATGAGCAGTCCTTTTTTTTCCCCTTTTGAGGAACAAAAATAGATTCATCATACTTGCTACAAGTTTCTGGTGCTTTTGTCAACGCTGCAATGCCAGCAAATGGTCCATCCTAACAAGTTGTCATTATGCAACATTTTCTCCCACCAAGCCTCTAGGACTTGAGAATAATGTAGTGCTAGTTAAAAGTAAAAGCATTCAGATCCAGGCTCACTACCAAAATCTCCTCCTCACTGGCTGATGGTGTCACTGGAAGGCTGTCTCTGTGATCAGAGAAATGAGGGAAAGGGAAGCAGGGTCAGTCTGCAAACTCCAATCTGTTAGGAGGGTTCAGGGCCTAGTTTAGTGACTTGCAGGTACAAAACAGAATATAAATCAGCGAGCTGAAGTATTTAAAGAAAGGTGTTTACAATTCAGTTCATGTTTGTGTTTTGATTCATTGAGGATTTCTTCATATCCAAGTATATCACAAATCTAAGTTTTGTGTCCTTTGGCTCCTAAAGTCTCAATAAATGAGTAAGTTCCAAACTCAGTGCTTCCCCAAAGTTTCCCAAACCTTATCCCCACTAATGGGATTCACTTCATGCAGTAGTTTATTTACTTTCTGATATTCCCTATTCTCAGATGTGCTAAATCTGACCCATACTTTCACTAGGCTTGCTGTTTCAAATTTTACATTGATTTTGTGAATTTCATTTGGACTGACACCATGGAATAGCACAAAAATGTGGTTCTATATTAATTAAATATCTAGTACACTGACAATATTTTAGTTATATTGGGATATAGTGACACCAATAATATACGACTAGATATTTACCTTGTTCTTGACAGGGAATGCTGGATTACATGTCCAAATGGAAGACAGTCCTTTGCTCAGCCTGAGCTACTGCCAGCTATCTCTGCTGTGGAGAAAAGAAATAGAAATGTAATTTCTTCCTTTTTATTGTTGCTATTGTTGTATTTGAGAAGGTATTAAAGGGTTGTTAGGGCTCTACTCCTTTTTTTTTTTTTTTTATTTACTACAGTGGTTGACACTCCAGTATCAATGGCTGGGTATTGCCATATTAAGAAATCATACATATGCAAGTAGTGGAATACATTTACACACTTAATTCTTCACAACAATTTTGGCAAGTAGTACTTATGTTTTATCTTTCCTGTAACTAGACTTTGTTTTCAATACACTACATTTCCATTTACTTCTGAAATCTCCTCTAAAAGCTGGGTTGAATGAAAGGCAAAAACAGACCCTCTGCTTCAAAAAGTGCGTGAAAGAAGAATGAGCAGAGAAAATATATATAAAAGAAAAAGAAAGGTAACAGATACATTTGTGTTTGTTTCCATGTGCAACACTGTGATATGGATATGCTTTTTCATTCATTTGTTTAAACAAAAAAATAGTCTTTCAGGCCAGACTTTTTCTTTTACGCTGATGACAATGACACCCAAGTATATGCGGGGTCTAATGGAACAGTTAATCTATCTCTGAGGTAATACATTAATTATTGTAAGTAAAAGTGCAGAATTTAGTGCTCTGGGCTTTCATTTATTGTTCATTATTCTTTTTCCCTTTTAACAGTTCTGTCTCTGCTTATGGATATACACATGCATTGCCTGACATTTCACCGTATATTGACTAACCACTATCCTACTGCCATGTAAGGTGTAAAGACCCCAGCTTAGAGAGGGTAGCAGAGCCAACTCAAACTAAGTTCATTCTCCAAGGGCTAAAGATAAAAGTGATTGGGTTGAAACTGTAATTGTCCAAGGAGACTTTAATTTTTCTTAAAAGAATAAAAAAATTATTTTCAAAAATTAAATTCAAAATTCAATTTTTTGCATTTTCATTAAAGCTGTTTCAATAAAAACAATTGGGCATTTTAGGTACCTGAGAAGCAGCCTATGCCCACACTGCATTTCATGCATCACCTCACAAACCCTCTGATCCCCAAAACCTTGCATCACCCTTAACAAACACATTTCAACATGTGCATTCCATTTGTTCCAGAAAAACATCCCTTAAGCCCACCACACTGCATCTGTGTGAAAGATTTGCAAGCTGTGGATAAGCATGCTGTGATTGCTGATACTTGTGAGGCTGGAGGGGTATAAAGAAGAGCAGAAATCTTCAGAAACTTTTAGAAGAAACAACTTCCCTCACCAGTTAAACAGAAGAAGATAGAGGATTGGTTTTGTGTGACTCAGAGACAGCTGTGAGTCCCTTCTGCAGCAATAGGGACTGCATAGAACCACAGTTGAGGCATGGCTGCACAAGACAAAAGATTCAAATGGGGTGAAAACGTCAACAAAGATGAGAAAAGGTTCAGCTCTGAAAGTGCTCATTCACTCTTGCATATCTACATAGGATGTTCCTCAGCAACTTGATTAAAACCTGTGGGTGTAAATATCCAAAAAGGTAAACCTTTCTGCACAGAAGAGGCTTTATCCCAAAATTTCTGAGCAACTGATGGTGCAAACAGCTCTACCACAGAAAGAAGCTTCGGTGTCAGATAGCTTCCTACACATTGGGCACAATTCCCTGGCAAAGTGCACATCTTCCCAAGCTCGAGATGTGGAAGAGAATGATGGAAGTCCATGAAGAGTTGGTGCTCTGTACTGAGAGAAAACCTTCAGCTCTGCAACCACATCAGGTTATCACCATTATCCTCAAGGCTATGAGAAAAGCATTCTTTTTTATATTAGTCATGTCCTTCTTTCATCCATAGGGTCATGTTTCAGCTCACAGCCATGCACTGGCTCCCTTGTACATGTCTCCTGGAATACTGTCTCTTCCCCCTCCTGCAAAGACGGCTCCCAGCCTCCTTGTTGAAAATCCCCTCCAGTTTGTAGCAGGGGTTCCTGTACATGAGGGATGGAGCACATGGAGAACATGAGTGGTGGAACATGGATCTGGCCACACTGCCTGGCGAGGCGTTTGCTTTTGGAGACAGGAACTTCAGGCAGGGACCTTCACAGCTCTGATCTTTCCAGACTCCATGTGTATATACCCTCCAGCACACTCACAAACTAGAGGTTTTTCCTTATTGTCCCAAATGGGACAGGTTACATGCAGCCCAGAGGATGTTTTCCACTGTGTGAACACTCAGGGAAAGCCTAAAAGTACATTCGTGCTGTTAGTCCATGAGATATGGGGTTTATGGGGTAACACATGTACTTAGACGCCTAAAGATTCTTTGATACAAGGGATGCAGATGTGTCTGAGAGATGATGGAAGTTTAAATGTGCACTTTCATACCTCTTCCTTACCAATCACTTTCTGAGTTCCCCCCTTCTGATCCACTGATATGTGAACAAGTATGCGTATACTGACATATATGTGTATAATTATATAAAAACTTTTTTATATATGTGTCTATATATGAACTTGAGCTTCTTTTTCTCTGATCCTAGCATGAACAATTTATGGATAAGTTACACCCCTTAAAATTGCTGAACTTGTCCCTGATAGACATGGATAAAAAGATCGCTAGCTATATCAATTGATCAGAGAATCCTGTTCTTGCTAAATAGATATAAAAACAATATCAAGATTCAGTATTCCAATCTGAATGGTTTCAATTGAAAAAATATCCTAATGCTGGAAGTCTAAGTAATACAGAAACCCTTCAGAGAGGCCTGTTGTGGTAAATGGATCTGCACCTGTGGGAAACATCAAAGTCAGCATGTCTTTTCCTTTGAACTGAATTCTCTTTTATCATCCATTTTTCTTCTATGTGTTTATATATAAAAATACAATATTATTAACTCTGTCATCCTTCCACCAATATAATGAGTTAATCCAAGTCAGAGCAATAGATAAATTACGTTTTCTTTGGATATATTGGTCCAAGCAGAAGGTATTTATTTACCTGTTCCTATCCAAGAGCATGATGGCAGAATTTTCAAATGTTTCCTGCAGAGGTCTGCTTCCACTAAAATCACTATTGCTTCAGAAATTCATACAAACTCTGCTGCTTCCAAAAATCGCACATAAATTTTCCATTAGGGGAACTTCCTTCTATGTTGTCTTAAGACTGAGCAAGATATAGATACTGTAAACAGATACAATAAAAACTGAATTCAGAAGTTTTTCTTGTTCTCTGACTAACTAGGGGTGGAGAAAGGCTGGGTCACATGTATGGTACAAATATATTCAGTGATACCAATTTCCTGTAGTGTTTACCCAATAGATTGCTCATAAATATTAATATTTTTTTCAGCTGGGTTTTTTTTTCCGTGTTAGTGGTACCGTTTTAGGGAATAGTAATAGATTAAAGGCCACATTTTGACAGTCTGGCAAGCAAATTATTCTGAAGTCTTTCAAATATTAACATCCTTAAAATGAAGCTAAATATGAATTCCTTATCCATAACCCCATTATTAATTAAACAGTATTGTTGGAGTGTTCCTTTTCAGAGTCTAGGAAAGTAAATTGCATCAACTTTAGGCTAAATTCTTCACAAAAGGTAACAATGTATCATGAAGGGTGACTATTCATCTCAAGAAATCTGTCAAAACCCCTTGTACTCCTTTTTTTCCTCTAGGCACATGTATACTGTTAAAAATAGGAACAAAATATTCAACAGAAGATAAAATTGAAGCAAGAATTGCCCATAATGAATAAAGAGAATACAACTTATGAAATCAGTAGTACTGAAAGCATCTAGGAATAGCATTAACAATATCAAACATATGAATTTTGAAGACACTGTCAGAGCTCATCTGCCATCTTCACATACCTTAGTCTTAGCAGGAAGCCTACGGTTAAAAAAAACCAAAATCATAAAATTCTCTGCATAGCAACATTAATGATGGGAATCAGAAAAAAAAGGTTGTATGATTTCCCCTTCTCCTTTGCTCTGCAAAACTCTTTTCCCTTGAAAGGGAGTGTTTTGGACATACCAATTTAGAATAACTTTTTTAAGTCGTTCTGTTGGGAAGTCACATTTTCATTCCATGTTTTGTAGTGAGCAATCTATCTGTCCAGATCTTGAAGGGAGTAATTTATGGAAACATACAGAGCATGCAGAGCAGTCTATCACCACAAGTGGAGATTTTGAGCCTAGGAGCCTGGAGAAAATGGTATCATTTTTTCACAGGATACAATATACTATATCCTATAGTCATTGTATCTCTCTCTGCTAGAGAATGAGGAGGAGCTCACACACCCTGCACACTCCTCTTAGGAGTTTTAATGCACATCTTTAGGAACCTTGTGTGAGAACATGATGACAGTGGTGTCTTTGTTGTTACCACAAGCCTGACAATGGTCACAAGAGAACATGTCCTTCATCATTGCCTGTAAAACAACAATGTTTTATCCATGCTCATAAGTTAAGAGAATAGTGAATACTCCCTGTGCCTGCAGCTAGGTTGGAAGTATTAGAAGATCCTTCTTACCCGTATTTGTTTCTTGACTCCTTCCCTTCTGTAGTATTATAGACAAAATTATCCATGAAGACACAACCCACGAGGGTGATATTTGTAATAGACTCTTACTGAGACTTCCTCTGCACTCTCTTCAAAAAAACCCAAAAAATTACAAATATAGAAATTCCTTGCATATAGAGATACCTGCTCTGTCTTTATTTTTGTTCATCTAAGCTTTAAACAGCCTCAGTTTGTGATTCTGAGATCTCTAATTACAGACACATCTCATTACTTCCTGACTGGAACATTTTCTTCAGCTAAATCCAAAAACACTGACCAGAAAAGCCGCACTCCTCTAGCAGACTGAATACTGCTCACTTATTTGGAAGCTTTCACTTGGGGCTCCTGAGAGTGTGAGCATTGTACCCAGTTGAGCTATTAAATGACCTGCATTTCCCAAAAGAACGTGAAAGGTATTTATGATATTTGCCTTATGCACTTGCGCATGTACAACTGCATGTTTTTGTTAACTAGAGCCATGAGTTTCTCCTTTGTTGCTATCCTTCTGTAATACCTGCTGCACTGCTGCCACTCTGTGCTGAGCTCTTTGATATAAAGCATCTTTCTACTTTTAGCTTTATTGATGTGTATTTATTTATTTTAGATATAGTTAGTGCTAGAACACATACACATATATGAAATAAATAGGTGCACTTTAAAGAAGCTTAAAGAATAAAATCCAAATGTTGTGCGTTAATCTGCATATTGTGAAAACAGGCAGTAATTCAAGCTGAAAAGATGACCATAGAAATCTTTGTAAAATGCTTTTTTCTTTCTTAGGAAGATATGGAAA
Organism: Dicrurus megarhynchus; assembly: GCA_013399195.1. NCBI lineage: Eukaryota > Metazoa > Chordata > Aves > Passeriformes > Dicruridae > Dicrurus > Dicrurus megarhynchus. The sequence goes on from VXAD01009143.1 coordinate 1,262,259, forward strand.
AGAAGATATACATTTATGGGAATGTTTCTTAGTAAGGTTAATAATATAACAAGGGGGAAAAAAAGAAGGATCAGTGATTCACTAGAAACTATTTTTCATTCTTCTGAAATATTAAAAGAGAAAATGAAAGAAAACACAGTAAAATCTCATTTACTCCAGAGAAGCATAGACTTGTCAAGGATATTATCATCAGGATTTGAATTTCCTTCCACAGTTAACAGGATTTCTTTTTGGCTAAAAAAGAATTTCAAAGCATCATTAAAATAAAACACCATCCTATTAAAAAAAAAAAAAAAAAGCCTTAATTCATCTAGAATGATTTTGACAATTAGAAAACATTTCTAGAGGGCAAGGTCAGCAGCTTCCTTGATTATTTTGCCTAGTCTAAAGGAGGAAAGAGTAAAATAGGTACACACTATGATGCTTTAGTAGTAATGAATTGTTATTATTTAATTTTCTCATGTTTAAAGAACTCTCACTGTAAGAATATCTTTAACTAGGAGTAAGCACTCTGGAACATTATGAGGCAGATACATACTTTGCACACTTTAAGCAGATTGCAAAGATTTGAAAAGTTTTGTTTAGTATTCATTTTTGATGTTTGACTTAATTCTGAAATAAGATCACCCTTTCTCAGATCTCAGAAACTATAACTGAAAATGTTGAGAAGGACAGAAGAAAAAGATGATTTTGCGAGTAACCTTCCAAAATACAAAATACGAGGGCTTTCCTAATGAAGTCATTTCTCCCGGAAACCATCATGGTAAGGATAGCTGAGTAATACAGTATTAACCCAACAGTACAAATTTCCAATGGCTGGTTTCTCTCAGGATTGAGATTGAGGAATTTATGCAAAGTGATGAACTGTGGGGAAAAATGTGGTTGGGTAAAATACCAAGTATAATGCCAGTAATTTCACAGCATTTTTTTAGGGTTTAGTTGTTTATACACAGTTCTTATTCAGCACAGTGTCTAATGGAAGATTATTTTGACTGGAACCAGACTTGGAACTTTTTATTAAAAATGTCTAAATGGGATATTTGGCCACTTAAAAAGTCTTTGTGTCTAAGACTTTGGAATCAGAAAGTTGTTCAAAACCACTTTTTTCCTACACACAGTTTCATTTCAAACAAATTGACAGTTTCTAATGAAAAAAATATTATTGTTAAAGATGGTTTCTGAATACAGAATTTCTTTAAGTCAAGAAATACAGGTTACTTCAGACACTACTGTAGGGTTTTAACCTTGTTTCTTGAAGAGATTTTGAGGAGATAGCCACTTCCAGTGTTTGCAAGGCTGCAGTATGACTTATTTATCTTTCATTCCTATTTAAGGGTGACCTGCAAGCAGGACTCTTAATGCACATCAATAGAGGATTCGTTCTGGCACTTGTATTGCCTTCAGCGCTGATGGCAGTGGTTGCTACTGTTATCTGCACGAACCTACGATGGGCTGGTTGCACTGACTGATAGAAAGCAGTCTCTCACCTTGAGCTTGGACTCAGCACCTGGTTAGATGTTAGGGCAGCATTGTAGAATGAAAGCTTTCCTCAAAAGGACAGATTTTTTGAGGATGTTGAACACTGTCACAGGGGTTAGGTCACTTGAGTAAATATTCTAGGGTCTCCAACAGTGATGTCAGAGCATGTAACAGTCTCAGCATCTTCAGTCTTTCCTCTCTATAATGTTGTCGTTGTGGATATTGCATCTGTTAGACCTTTGGAGTATAGTTAGATCAAGAGTAAGACATGCCTGGAGCAGATGCTGCACAACTGGGGAGTAAAAAAAAACGGTTTCTATGCCATTAAATGTTGGAGTTGGATTTTCTTAATCCCTCTGAGAAGCACCTTTCTATGAGTAACAGCTCTGACTAGAAAATGTGTAAACTACATGGTCAAGACAATCTGGGCAAGGTTAGAAGCATATATGAATGTGTATATATTATTTATACATGTAGAATTAGGTGTTCTAAAGAAATATTTTATATTTCAAAGACACCATCAATGGTTAATATCCTGAAAAATTAAACTGTGCAATTTTTAAGGCAGAATATACTTCTCAACCTACCCACCAAAACAGTCAACCAGTGGGACTTTATTTATCACTGTTGCAGTCTATTCAATCAGTTGCCATATCTCCCCCTCTCCACTACCTCACCTGTCACTTCCACCTAGCAGACACACAGCTCTGCACACACACACAGAGAAGCTCAGCATTTTCTGCAATCAACCAAATAGCCCGAAGTGAAAGACAAACACGATGCCTGAAGCAATATTGCTTGATTAACAATGAATAGTTCTTTAAAGTGATCACATGAACTTTAATCTGAAAGATTGCTTTGAATTGTTAAGGGTGGAATCTGTAGCTATGAGAGTTGTCAAACAACTGTGGTGAATTTAATGTGTAATAGATGATAACCTTTGTCGGTTTTAATATTGAATTCCATGTTACTGATCCTAGTAAATAATCCTTACCTTCCCCTAGTGAATACCTGCTACATCCCAAAGCTCTACACAGTACGCAAAGACATTTTAGTAGAGCGTTTTTCATGTAAAGCACACACACTGTATAGATCTGACCTCATCACTGGTTGCCTCAGGCTATCTCCTGTATACCGTCTGTTTTCTTGATTTTCTCCTGAGGTTGTCATTATCTAAGGTTTGTAAATATTTCAGAAATTTGAGACTTGTACAGCAATTGAAAATGCCATATTGTTGTTATACTGAAGTTTCAGTAGCATTCAGACATTCATTTTTCTCTATTTTATCTATTTTAGTTCTGGATGATACAAATTCTACAATGCATGATTTAGCTGTAATTGAATTTGCAATCTATTTACAGTCATTTTAACCAAAAGACTCTAGATAAGCATAATTTTAATCTCAGTTAACAAAGAAACAGTGGAGGTTGTTACCTTATATTGTGCTATTTTCTATTTGTCAAAGTGCTATATAGATTTTATGGATATTTTATGCAAGTTTATGCGTGAAACTCAGCTGTTAGTAGAAACTGCTGACCTCTCCATTGAAGGGAAAAAAACCACAAAACAAAAACTGAAAACTCTTTTGTCCTTTAAAAACCCATAGGAATGTAGTATGTATCATTAAGGACATGTGTACTCAAAACAGATTAAAAGAAGTACGGAACTGGTTCCTTCTCAGAATCTTAGTATATATGAATTTCTTTGTATTAAAGCAGCCATCATTTACTGAATGTTTTTGCTTTCATGTAATTATGTACATATACTTAGCAAAGTATCTTGTATAAAGCAGAAAGCTACAGAAGCCCTTTAAAATCTGCTTTGAAAATCATGTGTGGCATGAATTTTGGCAGCGTTATCATCACATTCATTTTTGGAAGTATACTCCAATTTTTATATCAGCTCCTGTATTGTAGCAATAATTTACTCGGATATTAACATTAGTATCCAATTTTCACATCAGATTCTTAATTCCAGTATAATCTACTTCAATATTATATTGCTAGCCATACCTGCCTACATTGTTCTACTTTTGTAGTTGCCTTCAATACACTTCTTTTTAACATTCATTATGATAAGACTGTGATGATACACCACCAAATGGGATAGAGAGAAGATGTGCATAGTGTTAAAAAGATCTATTGTGATGATAGGGAGGCTTAAGAGTGTTGATGGATTCTTAAGATCCTGCTAAATATTTTTATAATTTTTTAATTAACTCATTTATACTAGGATCAGAAAGTTCTTTTGCTTTGCACTAATACAAGCTTTACAGATAAGAGGGAATTCCTTGAAATTTTGCTTAGCATGTTCTTATATTGAGTCATGTGCATTTCTATACTTTATATGAAACATTCGAAGTGGAGGCAATAATTTGTAATGACATGAGAAAAAGAAATCACAGTATATTTTCTTTTCAAAATATTTAGTGTCTACAATTCATCTGTGAACCAAGTAAATCACGGCTTCTTCAAGTGCAAGGATCGAAACCAATTACCATTAGTGACCATCGGGTGCAGCCGATCCTTTCTGTCCTGTTGCCTGAATCTCAATGATCTCCCAAGTGTGCCCATGCAATTTAACAGGAAGATCAATACACCGCGGCAGTTAGCAGCAGCTCTCTTGAAGTGCTTCACAAAACATGCTACATTTCTCTACCGAATAAATGTCAAAACATTCCAACAGCTACAATTCTTGGGAGAAATTGTTCTTGTGAAACATTATTGACATACTTTAACCCACATTTCCCGCTGCTCTCCAGCTTCCTACAGGCCAGTCAATTCTGATTTGGCAAGGGCCACATCGACACATGTCCCCTGCTGACTTTGTCTGTAGGCATGAAAGATATCACGATGCAATGCAGAAGTCCTGACTGTCAGGGGTCAGTGGTCCAGCTCTGACCCAAGGTCAAGGTGACAACAACCTGTCTCCTGGGACTTGTCTTCATCTCTAATATGGCCTTGGAAGCAATCAATATCATTACAGAGCTTACTTTTCTAACACAGAGTGCCACCTGATCTAAGCATTTCAAGACGATGACTTGCAAGCCTTGCTGCTTGAAAATGTCTTCATTTTCCCACTATACTGCAAAACATCTGTGTTAGGTCTGGCATTGTTTTTTTTTCATTTATTTAATGTGATAAATGAAATTGATTCTTTTCACTTTTTAATGGATTTCTGCAGCATGGACTTTCTTGGTCTTTTCTTGTATATAGGTAGCTCAGTACTTTCTCCCAGCATCCAATCTTTAAATCTTGTTTTTCTTTTTTTTTTTTTTGCTACTATTTCTCCCTCCTATTTTTGTCCCTATTGTCTATTAGTAACCATTTTCTTCTTTATTTCTTTCTAGCTTTCAGGAAAGGAAATCTCAGTGCTGCATCTATATGCTGGATTTACACACACACACACACATACACACACACATATAAAACCCATCTTCAAATATATTCTTAAAAATAGAAATAAAATGCAACATCCTTACCAATTTTGTCAGGCCATAGAGGGTTAGTGCATTGTAAGAAGTAATTATGCACATGAAAAACCTGATAACCACCGAGACAGACACTTTTATCACCTGTTTACAAGAGCTATGGTAATTTCCAATGCAACAAAATGTTGCTTTCTTCAGAAATCTCAACCATGATGACTAAGTAAAAATTCTGTATAGTTAAGGAGGTTTTCACCTCTTTTAATGTGTTTTTTTCTTTCCTCTAGGAAATGAAAAAGTCCCCAACAAACACAGGTGTCAAACTAAAGCAAACTATGGCAAATTTAAGTATTTTTAAAGACATGTTTCTATTAATTGAGCAGTGCTGCAAAACACTATCAGAATTGGCAATAACTTACAACCAAAACATTAGAGGAGGAATAGAACCTACATATATTGTATCATTAAAATTACTCAGCTTTCTCATCACACACAATATTAGGCTTCAAATTCCCCCCACAATGGACAACTGAAAGTGAAACCTGAAAGCAAATATTTAATTCAAGAAGATCAAGGTATCTTTACATCATGCCGCTATGGAGACCTTTTGTGTCCTACAGACTGACAGATAAAATCAAAACCAAACAAAGTAAAACAAAATCCAAAGCCATAAATATTGCTTTAGATGTGAGTCGCAGCAGTCCAATATGTCTGTAATGTAGCTAGCACACTTTTGAGGTCCTTCAAAACAACAGCATTTTCAGAGAGAAAGAAAGAGATTTTTTTACTCTAATGGTTACATGCATAAACTTCACTCTAGTTTTTTTGTATACTAGATGAACCCTGATATCCAACTCAGTGGATAATTCCCTTTTAGAAATTGCAGATTAACTGTTCATCAACTGTTCCTAGCTGCAGAAAGGAGTTGAGGCAGAAACTGGAAGGATGGGCTTCCCCCTCTTCCCTCATCAGTTTCCTTCTGTTTATCCTTTTGCACCCAATTTTCTCCTTGGATTTATGAGGCTGATGAGGCAGTTTCATTCAAGATGCAGTTGAATGATGACATTCCCAATTTACACTCTGTAAAGAAGAAGGGAATCAGGTTCTCTCTCTACTCACAGCAGTTCACAAGGATGTTACAATCTCCAAGTCCCCCTGTTGCTGCTTGAGGACGTTCGAGAGAAACAAAAGGGCTGGCGGGATCTTAGGTGACTGTGTATGAAAGCTGGCACAAGACACCCCTGAAGCTGAGTATATACCTGTAGAGAAAAACTGGAAAATCTCTCACTCCTGTTTAAGAGTTCCTGCAAAACTACCTCAAGCCTGCACAAGTGCAGTTTAGCATACAAGCACTAGCTAGATATCAAGGGCTCCAGCTAATAATTACCCCAGGTATCAGTGTCTCCTCTTTCCGCACAGGCCTTCAGTGCCTCCTATACACAGATTGGTGGCCAGCACATTCTGTGCAGCCCATTCTCAGCATTGTAAAATGGCAAAATTACCCTCTTTTTACCTGTCAGGCAGTGATCTTCTACACATGAGGCTATAGCAAGGAGAAGGGAAGTAACCTATCATCGGAGAAGTAACAGGAATAACAAAATTAGTGTGTTCCATTTAAACAAGGGTCCTACATGGAAGAGGCTGCAAAGACACTTTTTCCTTAGATCAGAACACTTGTGGGCTCCCTTTACCTAGCTCAGTCGTTTTTCAATGCTTCTTTGGAGTCATCCAGCAGTGGAAGTGCTGTATCAAACTTCTGCAGCCTTGCTGCACCTTGCTGGACATTGCTTCAACCTCAGCCTCCTGGAGCTCTGACTTGTCTCCGTTAAACCCGACAGCATAACTGCAACTGTACTTCCTCTGCACAAAGTGATAGCTACTAGTGGAAGAACATGATAAGGCTTTAACCTTACTTTAGGCTTCTTTACCAAGATGCAACTGCTTAATAAAATCCAGTAGTATGAAAATCTGACTCTTTCTTTTCCCTGTTTACACTCTGAATTTTCAAAAGCTGTCTAGAATAATTTTTTTTGCCTTTTCATTCCTGCACAAATGCTATAACAAACTTTTAGCTATGATTGGTAAGGTATGTTACAGACTTCTTTCTCTTCTCTGAAGTCAGGGCAGCTGCTCTCCTCATCCTTCATATCTATTTTTCTATTTATTGACCAAGGAAACTACACAGATCTGTCAGGACAGAAATTGCCAACCCAGGTGAAAAAAAACCCCACCAAAAAACAATCAATTTTGTGAAAGAGAATTACAAGTTTTCTTTGTTCCTTCCTAATTTCAGATGAAAGAAATTTTATCTTTCTGTTGAAAGAAAATGCAGGATATTTCTGTTTGGAAACAACAAAAAATCTTTAATAGGGAATTTTTAGTGGATTCAAGTTCAATTGTAGGACATATATAAGGACACTCCAGTGTGTAGTAAAATCAAGTAGAAGAAGAAGATTTATGTTGCTAAAGAAATCTGGATGGTCAAGTAGATTTGTCTGTAATATCAGTTCTATGTTATGAGGAGAAAGTTTTAGAGAGGTAGAGAAAGGTAACAGTGGAAAGTCTGAAAAAACGAAACTGTTTAATAGAGACCTCTTTTCAAAGTGACATTTGTGGCTGACATAGAAGTAAGGTATTTTATGCTGCATCTTGGAATACAATGTGGTGAGGGGATCTTTGCATTCTCTCCACGTCGCCACATAACATAAAAAGCAAAATATATGCAGATATGAAAGCTCAGTATTTTAAAAAAAATATATATGTATTTCAATTGCAGGGGCTAAACAAAATGTAGCAAACGTTCTCAGTGTAAACATCCTTTCCTTCTCCTCTGCCTTGGAGAACTGCAGGAAATGGTGAATTCATCTGTGGTAAGGAACGGACACCTTTTTCATCATTAGTTGGAAGAAAGATATCATCTATTTTAGCATTCTTGTCATATATATCACTCTCCAGTCTAGTTGGGAATGTGTCTTCTTATAAGGACCATCATCATTTGTATTTTAAGACTAAAGTAGTTTAGTTTTAGAGTCTAAGAAGTTACTGAGACATCCAGAGCTAAGCTCCATTAAACTCTTTGACCTAAACCCTATGAAGAGCCATTAGTTCAGCAGGAAGAACATTATTGTGCCAGCACACAGTGTGAGTACAAATCCTCTTCCGCCTCTGTCTGCCAGCTTCCCTCCCCCTAAAGTATTATGCTTTATATGAAAAAGCAGAGAACTATGTGAGGCCCTAATGGATTATCAAATGACATATGATCACCAATGGTTATGTATTATAGTTAATGTTTCATTAGTTGTAGTAAGAGCAGAAAAAAAGGTTGGCTTTACTCTGTGAAAGGTTGGCTTTTTTCTGACTTCAGCTCAGTTCTGCAGAAATTCATTGTTAAATTATTTACCTCCTTAATTTTCAGTGTCAAGTTGTTTTTATCTTTCTATGTTCTCTTGTCTTTTACAGCCTCCCCCATCTTCATTATAGAAACAGAATTTTTTATGGGAGCCATTGGATGGAAGACGGAATGAATGAAATGGTTCATGAGAAGGTAACTGCTGTCCAGTAGTGGGTGACATAGAACAGAATGACCCTGATGTCATGAATCTTGCTTAGGAAAGGAAATGGTGTTTACCTGTGATTTTACTGAGATGTCAGTCAAGGGCTCTATCACCCTTCCTGGGGACCAAGTGTGAAAGCTTATTTTAGGTGCTCTCTTTCTTTTCATAAATCCTTATTGTAGAATAGAAGATTTTGGTTTATTCCATAGCTGAAGTGAACACCACAGTGTTTTGTGTTAGCTGTTTACCCAAACACCTCTCTTTCGTATTCACCTTTTGCAATTCACATTATTTCTCCTGAGAGCACTAGCCAGTTCCATAATTTTGGGGAAAAAAATGCAGACTTCATTCAGACAAAACATACATCCATTCTAAGGGATAGGTATGACACTTCTTAGTCTGGTGATTCCCTGCAGGAAAGATCAACATCTGCAACCGGGTGATTCCTAAGGTTAATGTGTTTGCATTCACTGTTTACAGCCTGAAAACAGGACAATTCCATACTAATGACACTAATGCACTCACGTAGTCTACTACTCAAGCAGAATACTCCTCAGGAAGTCATCAAACTTCATAGAATCACAGACTCATACAGTGGTTTGAGTTGGAAGGGACCTTGAAGATTGCCTAGCTCCAAGGCCCATGCCGAGGGCAGGGGCACTTTCCACTGGGCCAGATTGCTCAGAGCTCCATGCAACCTGGCCTTGAACGCTGCCAGGAATGGGGGACACACAGTTTCTCCGGGCAACCTGTTCCAGTGTCTCAGCACCCTCACTGTAAAGAATTTCTTCATTGTACCTAAGCCTGCTCTCTTTTAGTTTACTGCCATTATTTTTTGTCCTATCATTATGTAACCTTCAAAAAGAGCCTCCCCAGCTCTCTTCTTGTCCCGTTTAGGTTCTGGAAGATGCTGTAAGCTCTCCCTGGAGCTTACTCTTCTCCAGGCTGAACAAGAGAGGTTCTCCAGCCCTCTGATCATCTTAATGACCCTCCTTTGGTCTCAGTTATGTTTATGTTGGGTGCCCCAGAGATGGACTCCAGGTGGAGTTTCTCATATTTCTTCTCTACCCTGTATTACAATGGCATTATACAATTATTTCAGCTGTGCTGCTGAGACTTTATTACTGATGCAAAACAGATTTCAGTTACAGGAATTTTCTTCTGTGACTCTCAAGTAAGGCTGAGGCCTGATTTTAGTGTAATCTTCTCTAACACCACTACCAGCAGGTGTTTCGCATTCTGTAAAGTGAAGAAGCCCCAGAGAAGCTCAAGAAAAGTAATTTGCACTCTGCCCTGGAACCCTCTGGCTCTAATCAGGTCCAGAGCATTGGGAACTTTGTTCATTTGTGCTTGGCAATTTATTATAAACTTATATTTGAAGTCAGCAGTTGTGCTTCTCTATAAAATGCAGAATTTCAGAATTTGAGACTTATCACCTGCAAGCTCAATAACAGCCTGGCCTTTGAAATATCACCTTGTTCTGGATACTAAAATTTAATACTTTACTTCAATCACAAGGGACATTGGCCTATGATGTTGTCAAGACCCATGATATAACAGATGCAGAAAGGCTGACAACAGAACAGCATGTTGCTTATAAAATCAAGCAAAGCACTTTTCTGTTTGAAAAGAACTAAGACAGCAGGTTTTTCTCCTCTTCTCTTTTAACAGTTTTCAAAGCATACTCAAATACGGTTTGAGTAATTGCGAAACTTTGTAAATACATAGCTTTCTTCACAGTGAAAGACCCTCTAGAAATGCTTTCCATGTCATTTTTCCTCAAATAAATCTTAATTTCAAGTGTTTGATGATTTTTTTAGAGCATCCAACAGTTCAACACTGAGCAGTAGGTAGAATAACAGGTGGGTAAATTGATATTTAACAAATTATTATTTGAATCAATTGTCCAGTGTAATGCTCTTTTCAGTATCTCCTTTTATATAGTAATGGTCTTGGTTACCAAAGACTGAGTGCATTTCAGCATTTTTATGAGCACTTTTCTTAATCCATTCAGTTAACAATGTTCCACTCCAGTGCTGGTGACAATATAGTTGCTTCAGCAAACAATGAGGTCAGAGACACTTGCTACTGACCTCAGCAAAAAAATCAGATAATCAATTGAAAGGAGAAAAACCCAGTTCTATACTCATCACCATAGTATTTAACTGTCATATATAAAATGAGAGTCACACCAATTAGCTTTGTCTATTATCTCTCTCCGCTCATCCTAAAGACCAAATTTCCCTGATCTCTTTCAGGTGCACAATTCCCTGTGGGCTAAATCCTTCATGTTCAGTCTGAAAGAGTCACTCTGTATTGTCCTGAGCATGAGGCAAACTTTATTTAACAATTGCATTTACCAAACAGAGATATCCAAAAATAATCCACAATCTGTGCGTAGTTTTGGGTTCTTAACCACATAATCACAGGGAAATTATGCCAGTCCCTTAGTCAAGATGTGAGCTGCACTGAGAATGGAGAAAGGAGACCTAATTTTTTGAGATCCAAGGTTTCTAAGTAGGAACCCCGGTGCAGCTCCAAATATGCAGCTCATGGGTTTCTGCTGCAACTCTTAATTATAGAATTAACAAATTATAGACTCATTTAGGTTTGAAAACACCTTTAAGCTCATGGAGTCCAACAGCTAATGAAGAAACACAGCTCAAAAAAATGTTATGGGGAATGGGCAGAATTAAAACCTCCTGGTCTGAGACAGGTTGTCCTTTCCCAGTAAAATTGTCTGACCCTGACAAAACTGTTGATGAACTAACCAGCAGACTAGCCAACTTATTCTGCTCAGCACACACACAGCTTCTAGATTTTAGCGAGCTCCCATTTGTGCTGGATTATAAAGCCAGATAAGAGGACTAAAAAGAAGGTCAAGCAACTTGCCTGCAGTCACACAGCAAGTGAGTGGCTTAACTTCTATCTGATGACAATTAAATGGGCACTAAAAATACAAGAAATTCAGACAGCTGAAAAATAACATAAACGCTTGAAAGTACAAAAAAGAACTGTTAAGGAACCTGAACAGTTTTTTGCTTTACCCCTGAGGTACTAACCATTTCCAGTTTCAGTTCTTTGTTCTTTTATACCTAAGTCACAGATGGTATAATTTTCAGATCACGATATTTTTCACAGGCCTTTCAGAAGTCTGCAGTCTCTGGCTACAGAAACCTGAAATCTGAAGGAACAGGTACACATGTACAAACCACAGGTGAAGTGCTGAATATGTGCATGAGTTATTGTATTTTTGAACACTTTAATGATTATGTATGTCTATGGATGTGTGTGGTGCTTCATCAACATACCCACCTTTGCTGTTTTCTAGTAAGTGCTATAATTTAATGATGTGGTTTTAGGGGTTAGGAAGTTTGTGTATCTAAGTACACTAACTCTGTGTTTAATGACACTTGTATAAATGGTAGCACCTGGAGTCTTCGCCTCAGTTTCAGCAAGGTACTTAAGCACACGCCTGGCTTAAAGCAAGCAAGCAGTCCCATTGAAGTTAATTAGACTTCCCTTGTACTTAAAGTTAGGCATGTGCTTAAGTACCTTGCTGCATTAAGACCTTAATGAAGATTGGGGTATAACTGCCTTTGTTGCAGTGTGTGTAATGTGAGTCATTTAGTGCATTCAGTGTGGAGCTGGGAGTACAGTAAAGCAAAGCTGAGTGAGTACAAACATAGAAAGGTTAGGATATAGTTTTGTAGCTGTTGTGGTCACTGCTCAGACTCAGCTGCTTATTTTAGGTAATGGTGTCTCCCTAGGGCTCGTTTTCTCCTTTTTTTTCCCCTGCAGCTGGCAGGACTCACAAGAAGTGTCTTTGTTGTATTTTAGGGGGTTTAGGTACCAATACTGATTGAGAGATACTGATTTCAAGAAGTTCTCCTGGCTGGTTTAAGCATGCACGAGTGTTAACATCTTTTCCCTGGGGGACTGGATCTGAGGCCTTCTGAAGTCAATGGGAAGGCTCTCATCAGCTTTAATGGGCTTCGGATAAGGTCTTTAGGAGGTGAGAGAATTTCTTTGAGATCTATGTTTTGTGTCTCAGCCAGAAGTCAGCATAGCACAGCTTCTGCTAGGGAAGCAGAGGATAGAGGTGAGGAAGAGGGTGAAAGCACACCTTGTACTGAGCAGTGGCTTGAATTTCCACCACTCACTGCTGTAGCACCGATCAGTAAATTCAAATGTGGACAATTCTCACTGAAGAACTGACTCAGTCCCAAACTAACTTATGAGAAGTGTGTGTATCACAGCACACTGTGATATAGCTTCAGGCCAAAGCTGGAAACTTTGCTCTTTGTCATTTACTGTAAAACATACTGAGATACTGACTCTGCTTTTTGTTAAAAGGAGTTTTACAGGATACAAGGATAGAAATAGTAAAAGTGAAAGTTAATATATAACAAGTTAATATAACAGCAGTTTGTTTATTTTTCTCATTCATATTTCTATACAGCAGTTTCCAAGAGCTTTACAAAGAAGAATCCTGGTGCCAATCCTGCAATTGCTGTTGGTTAGAGAAATAATACCATGTTTTCTATAATCGTACTCTTTAACTACTGCTTATTATAGATGTGGTGGAAGGTGGTGGAGTTTATTTCTGAACGAACATAACAAACACACCCTGATATCAACATAAAAGTAACCTGTAAGAAAATTGCACCTCTACAGCCAATTCTCATTGGATGCATATGAGTGTGGCTTTTGGACACATTGTTTAAAAACTAATTTAAAACAGTCTGGAAGGGAAGCAATGCCAATATTTGCTTGAGGTCTTTTTAAAAATTCTGTTAATTTTGAGGAGGGTGAGGCTTAAGGATGGCAGGAGATAACATGTACAGGTCATGAATGCTGTGATTTGAACAAAGGAAGTGAGGCAGTTTGAAAGCATTAAACATATATAGAGCAGCATACATTAGACCCCATCAGACAGAACCTTTAAGATCCTGAATTTATCAAATGACAACATTCATTTTGTACTATGTAGAAGACAACAAGAAAGTCAGCAACTTCATGTGCTGACATTGCAGTAAAACATGATTTTAATTAGCTCACACAGAGGACACATTGAGGAAAAAGTGACATTTCATTGAGGAATATACTATTAAACACAACCCTCCTTGACCTGCCATTTATCAGGGTGCAACACAAAAGTCACATGACTCATCCTGTCTTTCTCGTTGTCCTTTGAACCCTGGAAATTCATGGTTCATTTACAGTGACATGGGATCCTCCTGGTTTCTTGACACACAGAAGTATCCGCTGCTTTTCTGTACAGTGATGGAGAGTGAGAGGCACAACTCTTTATAGCAGTGGCCAGTTTGAACGCCAAACAGCTGCATGACAGGCAGTTTAATTCTTGAAGTCATCAACTGAGAGGAGTTGGGGAAAAAATGGAATGAAAAAAGAATCTTCAGAGCAACACCAGATTGTCCTCAAATTAGAAAAATTAACCACAAACAGAAGCAAAAAATAAAAATAAACATAGAGAAACTAATTTAGGATTACTGTCATGCCAAAAATGTGTTAGACTTTGGCTGCATGCAACTCTAAAGTATATCAGTGCTTTTTATTAGAAACTCTAATGAAAAAGGTGTGCTGTATTTATACCCCCATTTAGACCTCAGCAATGAAGAAAAGTGCAAATAGAATTTTACCTTTTTTTCTATGTACTTAACAGCTGCTAGACCTAACACTGGGAAAAAAAAAAAACCAAACCAGGAGTCAAATATATCCATGACATTCTGCTTTCTGTATTTCATCAATCTCATTAATGCCCCTGGAGGGAAATTTCTGTGGTTAAAGTTCAGGAATGGAACTCAGGGGCTTGTCCAGTCCCTAATTCTGCTAGATTCTCCTTCTGAATCTGAGCAAGTTAGTGACCTATTAGTTCTATATCTATAAAATGGGGATAATAACTTTTGTATCACAAAGAGGCGTTGTGAGGGTAAGTCTGCTAATACCTCTAAGATGCTTAGATATGAGGGTGACGAGTGCCATAGAAAATCCTATAAATAAATAAAATAAACTGTGAGAGCCTGAGGCACTGGAAGTTGCTGCCAAGGCTGTGCATTTCCACACTCCCCTTACTGCGGGAGATGTGGCTCAGAGCCAATATGCAGTCTGAGAGCAGCTCCTGCATTACTGAAGTGTGTGTGTTGTTTGTTTATTTGGTTTTCACAAAGGGTACCCACTACATAACCAAGGTAACCACAGTCTGTTTAAAATGGGCTGCTGTTGTGATGTGGTGAATCTGCTATGCCTAGTTTTGGTTGCTGTCTGCTTTTTTCTTTCTTTTTTTGAGTGACAAATATATTTCCTAAAACCCTTCAGGACTCTTTTATTGGTGTGGGTGGGTTCAATTGCTCTTATTTTCTTTGGGATTTCTGTTTGTTTGTTTGCCTGTCAGGCTGTGCTGGCAGGTGTGAGGGGCTAGCCCTGCCACCCTGCAGAGCTGCCCCAGCCTGTCCGCAGCATAGGGCCTGAGGACAGGGCCAGTAGTGGGAAATGTTTTGCCAGTTTCTTTGGCAGGTTTTTGGGACTAAGGTCCTGGCACCAACGTGGCAGTGCAAACACAGAGAGGGGAGCTCCCATGAAGGAGACGATATTTTCTATAGCAGCTAGTAAGGGACTACTGAACCTTCACTGTTGTTTGGCTGCTTTACCCCCTGAGTTCTCCTTGCTAATTGGTGAGTGGGCATCATACCACACATACTGTGGGCAGCAAAGAGACTACATACATGCATGGTCTTTGATTTTCTTGGAGTCAGGATTCCCAGCTTGCAACAGCCAAGTGCCTGTGCAGAGACAACATGCTGCAGTAAGGAGAACACCGTGTTGTTAACACATTCCCAGAGTGGATTAATCTTTCAGGACCAGTTAAACCAGTTCCTGGCACCAGCTGGCAAGCAAAAGCCCATGTGAGAAGGCATAGGGGAGTAGCAGTGCAGTCAGGGCATTCTCACAGAGTCTCAGGGGAGAGATGAGAGGAAGGGCTACAACATCCAATCCCGTATGCCTGCTGAGGAAATGCTGGCTGTTTGGAGCCAAGTACATGCTCAAAAAGATCTGTGAGTTTGTGTATAAACTACTGTAAAACCCGTATCAATTATGAAACAGGAAAAGAAGGATCAAACATGCTAAGATAGGGCTTTCCTATAGTCTGATCAGCAGGACCTGTGCTTTGTCCCAGGGGAAGAGACCATCACAGGAGCAGGCAAAAACACACTCTAGACTAAATCAAGACTAGGAGGAATTGATAAACTAGAGGGGAGAAGAAAAATCTTCCCCCTCAACCCTCCAAAAAAAAATGCCTTAAAAGACAAATGTTGTTTCCTTGCAGTACTCCTGAGAGGCTGAAGTTTGAAACCAAGTTCTTTGCCCTGAGGTAGTAAAGGGGATGAAATCCAGCAGTAGTGAAAATAAGCATAGTTTAGATTCTCCAGTAATAAATAATCCATGGTTAAGCTGCCACCCCCCATGCTGTTGCAGAAAGAGGCTGTCCACAGTAACAGCTGGGGCTCAATGGGCTCCTCTTTGCGTTTCCCTCAGCAGCAAATCCTGCTGCTCTGTGGCTGATTCCACTTGTCCACCTTGCAACCCAAGAACTGAGAAGACCAGCAGGTCTGATCCCTTGCATTCCATCTCTGAAATCCCAGAAGAGGAATAACTGCCTGTGGGAGTCTCTAGCTCCAGGGTTTTCCTCCCTCTTGAAAGACAGGAGGGCACAAGAAAGGAGAAAGTTAAAGGGAGAGGAGACAGAAAGGAGCTAAGACAGAAGGGAAAGAGATGCACTGTGGCTGAAGAGACACAGAAAGACTGGATGTCTTGGAGTGGGGCAAATAGATGTACAGAGAAGAAAAGCAAGAGAGCAAGATAGAATCAGTGTCATGGAAAAAGGAAGGGAAGCCCCCCCGCCCCGTTTTAAAAAAAGGAACAAGGGGAGAGACATGTAATGGACATTTGAAGTAAATGAAGTGAAATAAGATATTGGAGCAGACTCTGTGCAAATGTCATGAAAGTGGGGCTGGAGGGTGTTCAAGTTTTCTTGTTGACCATGTCCTTCCATGAGTCCCTGTATCCACAAAACTGTCTCTCCATGAACCAAAACAACTTGCCTACAAAAAATTCTGATCCTTAAGCAGAAACTTTCTTGTTGGATTTTGAGTCCAGACCTTCTTTTCAGCCTGAGCAGGAATATGATTAACAGGGTTTTCCCTTGTTCTTGGAAAAACATACCATAATTCCCTTCTTTATCATCTTTAGATAAACTAAATGCATCCAGTCCTTTTTGAAGGTCTTTGCAGGCCTCTGATCATTCTTGTCAAAAAAGATACATCAGTTCTGAAGTGTGATATTCAGGAACTTTTATTAATGCCTTCACAACATGAAGAAAACAGAAAGAATTATTTTGTATTAAATATTATGTATATTTTCTCTTGCATTTGCACCACAGAATAATTTTTTTTTTTCTTCAGAAATTTTATGCTCATAACACATCAAGCCTGCTGTAGGGATGATCCATATAGCTACTAATTTCTAAGAAAAATTTCTGTCTGATCAGCTGCACTCTATCCCGTATTTATTGAACATTTATCTTTTAAGTAGTGCTTTGCACTTGTCCTTCCTGAATTTCATACTCCCTCCCTGTATTCTTTTCAAGATCGTTTTTCAAATCTGTCAAGGTAATTTTGAATTCTCCGCCTTTCTTGCAATGTGCTCTGGTTCTTCCTACCTTCCTGCCATTTGCATGGTCAGTAAGGATATTTCTCCGTTCCATCACTCTTTGTGTGTGTTGCTATCCATGTACCTGTATGAAAGAAGAAAACGGGAGGAGCGTAACTTTCGTGTATCTGATGTTGGTTTATGTGTCAGAAGCAGAATGAGATGACAGATGTCATCTAAGTGACAATCTTGCTCTGCACCATTTTTTCCACTCGCTGAAATGGATCATACTTGAGGAAACCAGTGTATCGATTATTGATCAGTGCTGGTAATCTTAGAACCTACCGCCTTAGTTCATGTTACCTTGGTAAAATGAAACTAGAGTAAAGAGCAATACATACATATTTACATACATTCTAATATATAATACACCTAAAAGTGCATGCATTTGTATGTATATATGTATGTATTTGTTGCTTAAACTGTTCCTATACAAGCAAATAATGAATAAGGGAGCCAAATAAACTAATAAAATAAAATAAAAACTCTTTGGAGGGACTCCTATATTTCAATGGAAAATTCCCATAATTTCTGACACAGTGATAGGACATCATCTTTCAAAATCACACTGTGTCTTTTTGTTCTGCACAGAGCTGAGACCTAAAAATGAATGTACTGAGGCCTATATCCGTTGCTTTTGAGCACAGGCTTTTTCATTTACTTCTCAGCATAACAGTTGGACTGCACAGAAGCACTGGAGCTTAACAAAAAAGACTCTCATCTCAGACAAAAACTGTAATTATCACAGGGGAACAAATTAAACAGAAAACCCCGCTGGAATGAGATTTCCACATATTTAGAGTGTGTTAATACCAATAATATGGTACATACTAACAATAGAATCTTTCCGCAGCTTTTGTAGTATCAGATATGAATAAAAATATGTATGATTACACTGCCTCAAAAGAAACAAGATGCTCTAACTCTTTTGTGGATTATTTTTTAAATGTTTAGGAGGTGGGGAAATTAATTTGAGAAACTTTAGTGTATTTTGTTTATAAATGTTTCCATTTTAATCAGTACTAATCACAAAGGTGTTGATCTAGACAATAAAAGGGAATTAATTTCAAACACATTTGCTAAAGTACAGCATGCTATGTACAAATATACAGTTTTTACATTTATTTATTTTACCCTTATTTACTTTATTCCTATTATTTACAATTATTTTTCCACCCGTTCTGTCATCTGCCAATCACATATATTAGGTGTCCATTAAATTGTCCCTCTATGAAAGAAGCAGACTCAGTATATCCATCCTGTATTTCCCTACGGGGAAAAAAAACAACACAACAATGATTGCAGATAAACATATACATTTGTGTATGTATGTACGTGTGTGTGTGTAAAAGACCAAGGTGTTAATGATGGAAAATACAGAAGGGAGTGTGTCAGCAAATTTATTCATGCCATAGGCCTTACAGACAATAATTATTGTCTCATAGCACTATCAGAGTCTTATGTAGCAGTATGTATACAAACAGTGACAAGATTTAGTTTTGCTTCAAAGTTCAATGATCCTTCCCCTAAGAATGAATGTCATGTGCATCTCTCTTTCTAGAATTTGAAACTATGGCCTGTATTAAGCCTGCCTACAAGTGTGCACATATATTTGTGTATATAAATCTCTTTTGTGTGCATGCAGGTTAATGTTACAGTGTCTTCATCTGTTTTCAGATGCACTCAGACCCTGAAAGATTGACTTTTAATCATAGTGTTAGATAATACCATTCAATTCTAAAATAATTGTGATAAACGTATCATTTTGTCTCTTCTCTCCTGTTAAAATTATTCTACTGGAAATAGAAAGAATCTTACATTTCCATTGAAATAAATAAATTGTAAAGGTCTGTAAACAGCAAATATTTTTGTGATGAAAATATCCTGTTTGAATCTGCCCAGAGCATATTTAAGTTATTTTCTTTTTTAAGGACTTATCTCTGTAACATAATTGACACATTTGGATCAATACATTTAAAGGTTTCTCTTTTTTTTCTTTTTTTTTTAATATCAAATACTGGAATGATTTGTATGTTTACCTTTATAATATACACTTGTCTCTTTAAGGTGACAGCAGATGGTCCAATAAGAAGTGGCAGAACTAAGTGCTGAAAATATAGCAGCCCATCTCAAGCTCCCTTAACCGTAAAATCTATGAATTTATGCTCAACTGAGCGATAAGACATAGTCATGAAATGTCCAAGGGTGAATCAGGGTGGCTGGAAGTGTACATACTTCCCCTGCACAATGAGAAACCCTTCAATGCACTGTCTAAATGCACAGACAATATTTAGTAGCTTTATTTATCAATTAACTATTTGCATCACACTCAGACTGTGTACATCAGAGTACGCTGCTGATAATTGCTGTACAGCTTTGCCTTCCAGGTTTCTGTGGGCTGTTTTGTTAATGCAAGTTTTGTAGCTCTCCAAGGTTAGTTTAATACTGGCATTCCAGCGTGAACAGTTTGATAGTCTGGGGATTAAATCTTCAGAGGATGTAAGTCAGTGCAAATCCACATGGCATCACAGTTTGCATCACAACACCATCAGGTCCACTACTTAACACACAATTTCAGGTTATGTGTGATTTCCCAGACAGGACTTTATCCTTCTTTGTGTTTGCATTTGTCTCTCTGTCATTCCCTACGCCTCCCATTGTAGGTTATACTTTCTGCTCCACCTGATCTGCAACACACAGCCAAGCAGAGTAGCAATGGTCTGCTGTGTTAATCAGATGAAGAAACTACACCAGAAAAAATATTCTAAACTGTGGATTTTCTTCTGAACCAAGCTATGTCAGCTCCATGTCCTCATCCTCAAATGATGTCTGGTATCGAACAAGCTGATTGCAGATCTGTTCCTCTACAGAGGAACAGCAAAACCACGTTACCTGATTAGCCATTACCTCTGCTGTATCTATTTTCACCATCCTTGAGCTTACTGGAATGCAAAATAATTGCCAACATCATCCAGATCATCCTTGGACACACAAACTAATAAATTGGGTATTTTGAAAAGAGTAAGAGTATTTTCTGAGGAAGCTCAGAGAAAGTGAATGTACCATTCGATGTGAATAAAGCAGGCAGACACAGCAGATCAGCATCCAGAGAAAGGGAAAGATGCCATCAGAGAAAAGGGACTACTTATCATCCTTTTCTGTCAAGACATTATGGGGCTGGCTGTGATGTAGCATGGCCATTTTCTGCATAAAGTTAATTTAAGCAGTCCAGGACAGATTATTCCCCTGCAAGAAATAATTCCTGCTTATTCTCCAAGCTGCCAGTGTAACAGAGGAAAAGAGCAGAAGCAACGGGAGGGGGTGGGGGCTGTTGTACCTAATGCACTGTGTCAGTCCTCAGCCCAGGCATCTGAAGTAGCTGCATGGTTGAGATTGTTACAGTTATTTTACAGGTGGATAGTTTGGGAAACAAAGAAGTTCGAAGGCTTGAACAAACCAAAAAGCAATCACAGACACTAGGGAACACTGGATCTCCATTCTCTGCTTTCTGAAGGTAGGAGTTGGAGACAGGGAGAGAGAATATGCATAATGTATTTTATATGCAAAACACAGTACAGTATAAAAACAAAGATCACTCACAGTTTTGCCATACATATATATAGCATAACATTAAAGAAATTGCTCATCAAAAAAAGCGCAGTGATTACACAATAAAACATTTCAAGCAACAGAGATATAGCCTGGGCCATTCTCCAATGAAGAATTTTAAATTAACTAATGCAATTATTTTGACAACTGTAATTTCAGTAAAATTAAAATTCTTGATGTTGTATTTCATCATTAACACATGGTTACAAGAGCCATATATGCCTCCCTTTATATTTGTCAATGAATTGTTCCAGAATGATACAAAAATATCCTTACTTCCTGTAGTTGCAATTTAGTCTATATTTTGCTCATTTGCCAGCATGTGAAAGAACTAGTTCTCAGTCTGCCTTTGTGATTTAGAGTCGAATGTAGTGTTGTACAGGGTCAGAGAGTTACCAGCTCTGCACTTTGGTAGTTGCGGTAGACAAAAATACATCAGGAAAAACTGTATGTCTGCTTGAGCTGTTCAGAAAGAGCATTGGATATTACACCATCCAGCCTCTCTGTAAGAGACCAGCCCTGGGTGTGCATCACATTGCTGGGCTGCCACATCAGTTGTGTGCACTCCTCACACGCCCCTGGGACGCAGCATCACCAGCACCAAAACAGAGGCTCCAGCCCTCCCAGTGCCCTGTTGCCCCAAGAAGTGGTTCTGACAGACCAAGTGCTGCAGGAGCAGGTTGTGCAGCTACTTTTTCCCTCTTTGCACATCCATTCCCTTACCCTTTTCCAGGTCTGTGACTATTTCTAGTGGAAGTCCTAAATGAAGTTTTTTCAAATGCTCTAAAACCTGTGTA
The DNA here is from genome assembly GCA_013399195.1 of Dicrurus megarhynchus. Taxonomy (NCBI): domain Eukaryota; kingdom Metazoa; phylum Chordata; class Aves; order Passeriformes; family Dicruridae; genus Dicrurus; species Dicrurus megarhynchus. Next base: position 1,283,855 of record VXAD01009143.1, read on the forward strand.
AAGCCATATTCTGCTAGATAAGGAGGAAGGGAAATTTATTTAGCTGGTAATCTTTCACTTCTAAAGAACTTTTAAATGAGCCAAATATCGTCAGCCAGGTGACCACCCACTTGCGGAGGGAGTAAAGGTTAGTTTTATTCCCCTTCAAGGTCCACTTTGCAAGTTTCAGAACTGCAGTACCAAATTTTAAAGAAGGAGGTACTCAGGACGGAAATCTTGGGAAAAAACAGCCAGAGGCTAGAGGAAGAGCCTGTGAGTAAAGAGGGTGATGAGGGTCAGCCTTTCCCACATGTCAGCAAAGAAGTTTCCATTCAGAATGCCTGAGGTACCAAGAGATAATGCATCCTACGCATCCTTTTCTTGTGTGGCTTGGGGCAGAGACTGAGAATGTCTGCAGGATGTCTCTTCTGGTGGGCCACAATTTAAAAATACTATTCCAAGAAAAACAGCTGTGATCCCAACAGAAGCAATCTTCCTACTCAGTGTCCTTATGACATTACAGTACATATATTTAAATCAGTGAAGCTTTAATTCTATCCTATTCTATCCTATTCAATCACCAGCTTAGGTGAATATCTATTCTCCTGGAGTCAGGCTCATTATTAATTGCATCTTCATTCTATGCAACAACAGACAGCAGAGACTGCTAGGATAGTTAGCTGCTGCTGCCTGGTTTGCAACAACACTGTTTTTTCAGACCTGATTAATAAATGGAAACTGATTGATTAAATTAACTTCAGTACTTTCACAGAGTTCCTGAAAATAATTTTTTAAGTTGCAATAGGTATTTCTAAAATAATATATCTCTCTATTGGGAACAATATCGGAGAAATCATGTAACTATTGCAGACCAAAAAATCCTGCTTTAACAATCTGGAAGGCAATCTGTGCAACTTCTTTTGATGGAATAAAGTGAATGGTCCTTGGAGGAACAACAAAAGGATGCAAGGGATCTACTCACCTAAATTCTTGTATTAAATGAGCTTAAGAATAGAAGTCTGAAAAATTACATATCTTTTATACTCTAATCATAAATTAAAAGCAAATGCAGAACAAGCAAAATGAAAACCTGATTTTTGTCTTCATTTTGTTGTGTTCTTTCAACATTTTTAGATGTATTTAAAGCTTAGTATATCAGTGAAAATAAAAGCTTTCGAGGAGCTTTAGATTCCTAACACAACCATAGCTTTTATTATGTCAGAGACACACAGGAGAAATTCATGTGAACTGTCTTGAACTGGGATTCTCTTTCCAGGATCTTTTTACTAACAAATAAATTGTACAGTGGACATACATTTGGAATTCCACTTTGCTACATAAACCTTATTTCTTTGCATTTGCCCGCTTTGGGGTCCATTGATCCCTGCAACTTGTTTTCATCTCTTGCTGATATCTTTCTCCCTCAACATTGCAACTGCTTGCATGGATTGCTCCCTTTTGCCACCCTGTCATTGCCAGTTCATTAAGTTGCTGCTTCAGTTTTTTCCTAGGTGCCCCTTTTGCATGAAAGCACTGACTTCCTGACCCTCAGCATCTGCACACTTGGCTACTCCTAAGCTCTCTAATTCCCAGCCAGAGCCAGTGCCAGTGGTGTGGGTATCCCTCAAGAGTTCCTCTTTGGGAGCATGAAACTGTGTAATTCTGGACATACTCACAGCATCTTTGGAGAAAACTGCTGGTTTCCTTTGTGATACTCATCAGAAAGAGCAAATCCCAGCTGACTTTACACTTGTGGATTTCCTAAGTATTATTTTTCTTCACTGTCCCTTTCTTCCCACCAGGTTCCCTTCCAGCTCTGAAGGATAAGAACAGCACCCATTTCTCCCACAACCTAACACAAAGCAGGCTGAGCCCCTGGCAATGCAAACCAGCCCCTAGCATATTTTCAAGTTTAGAGATCCAAGCCTTCTTTGCAAGTTCAACCTCGTAAACAACAAATAGGATAATGCTGATGATTTTTCCAATAGCTGGTCTTGCCTTTTTCTCAAACACAACTCATGTGAGCTGAATACTGCCATCCTTTCTGCCTTTAATTTTTTTTTTCTTTTTCAGGGCACTCTACCTTTCATTTTCTCTCCTTCACCACATCACCCGTATCTTCTGCAGTTGATTACACATTCATTTGTCAGACAAGCTTAACCACACTGGCTGAACCTTGCCTTTCTTAAGATAGGCATGTAATTCCATGAAATTCTTTTCTGAACAGTGTTTCAATAGTGACAACCTTTAGCAATTTACAGCCCTATACTGCTGTGCAAAAGGACACAACAGTCCCCTTCATGCAGTCAGCAGGTTCCTAATGCAAAGATATTCTTTCTCTCTGGTTTCACATAAACTCTGGTAATACAGATGCTTTAGTCCTTCCTTCATCATCTGAGACCTCTTGACTCCAGTACTGAAGCATGCCCCAGGTCTCACTCGCTGCCTGCTGCAGTGAAACACACATATACAGAGACCAGAGCAACTTTGTTCTGGAGGCAGAGGTCAGCCCAGACAGCATTTGGCTTATGGACAGCTGTGCTTTGTGGAGAACCTGACAATATAAGGCTTCTTTATGTTCAGGATGGTGCTGGAGTGAAACCCAAGCTTAGGCTCCATTGAAGTCACAAGTTCAAATGTACTTGTTGATATAGAGAAATTTTGGTATATACTTAAGTGCTCCCCTCAGCTGAGCCAAAGTACATAATTCCCTTTTTTTTTTCTCTAATAAATATGTTTATTTTCTCCTGTCCATCTGTCTGTCTCTCTATTTCACCTTCTTTATTATATGTATTCATCTCAAGTACTGATCACACTGATTTTTATTATTAATTTTTTCTATCAGTTTATCACATATTAGAGGGCAATACAAGTGGATGCTGAACTCACCTGGTATCAGTTTTAAGAACAGGTCATAAAATAATGTAATGTTCTGTAGAGATTCAGATCATGTTTTCAATTGAAGATAAAGTGGTTTTTACCTCTATCACTCCAAGAAAATTAATGTAGCCTCTACTTGCCTCTCTCCACCTTGGTATCCCTTATTAAACTTAGGGCAATTATGATCTGAACATTTTCAGTATGACAAACATCAGGGATCACCCGAGGTTAATGTCAATTAATAGGTTGTGGCAGTTATGGAGTAACTGGCAATTTGGATGAGAAAATGAAAGAAACAAAGAAGCAGGAAAAGGTAGAAGGGGGTAATATTGTATGGCTTAGAAATCAAATATAAAAGTTCAGTAAATACTAATCCTGATAAAGGAATCATTAGAAGTTAAATTCCATAACCTCTGCCAGTCCTTGCTGTTATGTCACACTGATAACTGCAGCACATGAACTACAGAGTCTCTACAGCCCATATTACGTCAAGGAGTTTCACTGGGCACGTGGGGGCTGTCAAGGCCTGGAAAGGTGATCTGTCAGAAAGATGTCTGCAGCATTAAGTGTTTAATGCCATTTTAATAAGACCTGGAGCATCTGCTTTGCAATTCCTGTATGTACCTGTGAATGGCTGTGTAATATTTTAAACCACTTCTTCCTTTTTATCTTCAGGCGCAATTGAGCCAGATCCTTTACAGACATAATTTGCTATAGTTCTTTTGATTTCGCCAGGATTGTGCCATCTGAAGCTGAGACCCAAGAGATTTTATATGCTCTCAGTACCATATATCCTGGAGAAACCGATTTATGTAGAAGATGATTTTCAGCTGGCATAAAATACTGTGAAGGAAAAATGAGAGACAAGAAAACAAACTGTCTGCTTTCCTAAATTAGAACTTTGTCCATTCCAGTTAAGGAAGTAAATAATAAGACATTATCTGTTATTGTATTTGTCTATTATTGATTTAACTTTAAATAAAATAAAAGTCTTGATTAAAACACATGGATATATTTATGCATTTTTATACATATGATATATAAAAAAAATACACATTGGATCTGATTTTTCAATTAGACACACATTAGAATATAACAAAAAATAAGTGTGACACTGTCAAATTTATATAAATTTGCCACAATTTCATATCTCATGGAAGATCATGGCCTGTTTCCAAATCTTACTAAGTATGATTTCAGGAAAAAGGTCTTATCACCAGTGTCACAGTAACTGCACCCACAAATCAGGCAGACAACTGAGCATAAAATATATGTTACTAAGAAATTTGGATTTCAAACAATTACATCTTCTACCTAACTATCTTGTAATTTCCATATTATTTTTTATCTGATATTAAAGGCCATAGATTTCATGATGTTTCAAAGATGTCCAGTGCCATTTTTAGCTTCCTGATGCACCCACGTATGAAATGCAAGGTAGGTTATGAAGAAAGGGTAAGAAGACAATCCAAAGTAATACATAATTATGCTCATACAAGAAATACCAAACTCTCTTGGATTGCACCAGTTGTATTCCAAAGACTTTTTCTTTCTTTTTTTTGATATTCCTCCTTTCATCTCAGACAATATTCAGGTACTGCCTAATAACCATTATTCAGTGCCATTGCAATGTTCAGTGGTGAGGTTTTTGTTTCATTGTACTATTACTACTTTCTTTTTTGTTTGACTTCATGAATTTAAGGCTTGCAATTTATCCTAAAAGCATGTAATGAGAATCATAGCACCATGGAATATCCTGAGATGAAAGGGAGCCACAAGGATCATCAAGTTTAACTCCTGGCCCTGCACAGGGCAGTCCTAAGAGTCACACCATGTGCCTGAGAGCACTGTCCAAATACTTCTTGAACTCAGGCTTGGTGCTGTCACCTCTTCCCTGGGGAGCCTGTTACAGTGCCCAACCACCCTCTGGGTGAAGACCTTTTCCTAATGCTTAACCTAAGTCTCCCCTGACACTGTTTTGTGCTGTTCCCTTGGGTCCTGTCACTGAGAAGGTCTCCACAGAGAAGAGATCAGTGCCTGCCCCTGCACTGCCCCTCACAAGGAACCTGTAAACTGCGATGAGGTCTCCCCTCAGTCTCCTCCAGACTGAACAGACCAAGTGACCTCAGCTCCTCCTGGTCTAGAGGGCTTCCCCTCTAGACCTGTGTCTAAGAATGAGTTTGTTCATCTTCCATGTGCAGATTTCTAGGGAAAATCAACTAACTTGGTACCCTATATCCATAGGATTTAAGAAAAATAACATCCTCTACCTCTGATAGGCTGGAAGCCAGAGCAAGAGTGTAAATAGAAACAGGGAATCACGTTACACTTTACTGACTGCTTAGTAAATTAATCTGTAGCTACCTCTGGGACATATTTTAATTTTAAAGCTGGGGAATATGGTGAATGCCATAAAAAGAATGCCCTGAACACAGCTCCAACATATTCATGTGTGTTCGAACATTAATGGTGTATGTCTGTTCTTTATGTTTTAAACTGCTATTCTAAAAGAAAACAAACAAACAAACAAAAAAGGTAAAATTTGAGAGAGCAAAGAAATTCCATTTTATCTTACCAAGATGTAACATTTTTTAATACCCACTTGGTAGTGAAAAGTAGGAAGATAATATGTGGATTATTTAAAATTATTGCATATCTTCTTACTTAGAACATAAGTAATTACATTAGTACAGCTGACTAAAAAAACAAGCAATAAATTCACATTAGTTTGTTGAATCTGTGTTAGTGGACATCCTCGGTGTGTAATTCAGATTAATATTTATAGATCTGCATGAATTTGTCATACTTGGCTCTGTAAATTTAGCTTGGAGGACACCAACAACTGTGCTTAGTTTTGTGATGCAATGAAAAAAGTCCATGTTGATTGAAGTCCAAAACTATTTTCAAATATAAATGTGTATTTGTGTTTCTGTCTTTCCAAAGTGGCTGAGCTTAAAAAAGCATTCCAAGTTGTTTTTTTTTTTTTTAAAAAAAAACCTCTCAGCTTCAAGATACGGTGTTCCTACATTACAATGTGAAAGATGAAATTCCGCATGCACATGCGTCATTTTCTCAAAGCAAAAATAGCCTCTTTGAACTTTCATCTTAAAATCTAAGTCATGGTTTAATCTCTTAGAAAGATTCCTCATCTGTTAATTAGAATTCTGTCTCTGAATTCATAGTTTTCCACATATTTTCAAATGCTGTTCTAAATATTTTGCTTTCTCCCAAGTTTAATATTTTTAATTAGCAAGAGAAGTCTACTTTTTCTACTTTTTCCATACTTTTCTGTATTCAGAAGCTCTGAGATTTCAAAACTAATCAAATTGACAGTGTATTGGGGGCTGTTTGCTGAAGCAAAAGGCAGCAGTACTGGTTACAAAGACAACCACTTTAGTACCTGCAATACCCATAGGAATGTTGGATCAAAAAAATTATCTCATATGAGGGAAGGTGGGCTCTTGAGGCAACTAGCAAATTATCCTCCACCAGATGGGATTTTGTGCTAAAATTTTCTTTGCAGATAGCTAGAATTTGTGAAGGAAAACATGTCCTTTTAAATAAGAAATAGCTATTAGGGTCTAAGGAAAAATTTTAAACTAATAAATGCTCAGATTGATGCATGAAATGCAATGCTAACGTATTACTCATTATTAACATAAAAGGTATGGCCCAGATTAAACAAAGTCAATGTTTGTACCTAATTTAAGTAGACCCCCAAAAATATTTGAAACATTACGCCCCTGTCAATAGATAACACATTTTAAAGCCAATGTCTGTATTCCCACTTGAATCCATGGAAAGATGTTGATCTGTCTAGGAAATGACAGTGAAAAAGTCCTTCTTAGTCCAATTTAGAAAGCTACCTCTACATTGTCCGAAAAGAGGATGAAGCAGAGGAAGTACAGATAATTCATTTGCAGATTAGTAACCTAGTAAATAGAAAAATAGCCTGAGAGAAACAGGCATGACAGTAGACTGGATGGTAGGACAAATGACATCCTTTACAGCACTCTGTGGTTTGTACTAAGAATACTACCGAGTCTATCTCCCAGAAGCAAAAGTTGGAAGAAATTCCAGTTTCCAGGGTGTATAAGGATGGACTCATCCTTTAAAAATGGGAGCAATTTTATATTTGATAACTGAAGGTAATTAAATGACACTATATTTATGTTAATACTCCTTAAAACCTCTCTCTTATTAATGTCCCTCTAATTGGTGGTAAAATATTTTCCAATCCACTTTTTTACCAATAGTGACCAATGCATATTGCAATACGTATTCGAAATGTATATTACAAAAATGATATAAAAATGAGACAGTAGCAGAAAAAAATCACAAAGAATGCCAGTAGTTGATTTTTGTATCTTTCAATCACTTGAATTATCCATTTACAAGATTTCTAAATTCAAAAAGAAAGTTAAATATCCAGCTCCATCCCAACCTTGTATATATCATTAGCAACTCAGTAGATGTTGACTTGTCATTGCAGGGTATTTTTCATATATTACCTTAGAGAAAGTAAAATATCACAACATTCATTTTTCTGTTTGTTTAATCATACTATAGCATAGCTTTTTGATGCAAAAATTGTAAAACCTATAGAAAAAAAAGAAAGAGGGTCCATTTTAAATTTTGTACTGACCTCTGTGCATGTAGGATACAGAACTTTTCTGAACTGGAAAAGATGGTAATTAATGTCACAATACATAAAAATTTTACTTAGTTTGCCACGGAGTTTTTTAGATTGGTTTTGAGTTTTGTTTGGTTTTTTGCTTTCTTTTGTGAGTAGCAATATCCAGAGTAGAGACAACTTAAAGATTTTAGCAGTGTTTTAGAAATAATTCCTGAGTTTATTTTTCTAAACTGCACATAGAGGGTTTCCGACTTTACTGCTGTTATGTGCTGGTTTTCTGACATTAATTTGAGATGACGTAGATAAGAGAAGCGGTTCCATTCATGAAATCAAATTCTGCTTGTAAGTAAGCCTTTCAAGAAAAAGGAAGATCTGTATTTCTTCTAAGTGTTTGCAGGTCGTGCATCTGTGTTAACTCAAACAATGAAAGCCAGGATTGATGATTGGCTGATTCAGTGAAGCTCTTGCCAACAATTTTCAGAGATTAGGAGGTTGTTGGAAAGATATCAATGAAGGTTTAGGGATCACTGTCTGAAGTATTCTAAATTAACAGCTAATGGATGTTTTTAATAGCTCTTTTATAGATGACTGCAGCTGAATGAAAACCGACAAGAAAGCTCAGCTTTGCTTGGTATGAGCTTTAACTTTTTTTCACACATGATGACCTGTCTCTGCACTAGCTTTCTCACTTTGTTTCTGCATAGGGTAAAAATTCATTTATTTTATAGTTAATAAACATATCCACATGCACTTTAATCTTTTTGATTTTTTTTTTAAGTAATAGAGATTATTTTTTTCCTCAAATGCTGCAAATACCCAGTGCCGCACTACTCTTTTCCAAAGATTTGTTCATCCATCCTGCTGTTTCTGGCAAAGTTCAGTTCTCACAGAAATGGTGAGCCGATATGAAAAAAATGAATACACTTTGATTATAGCTGGTGTAATCAAGTTGTCTGACCTTCCTTGTGCACAAAGAGACCTGACTTGGGTATTCAATATTCAATTTCAGTGGCCCAAAGAGATGAATAAATATAAGGGAGACAGAGTTCATATGAAAGTACACCATTGGGACAGAAAATAAATGTCTTGAGGTTGTTTTTTACACTAGAGCTCATATGATTCTTATCATCTCCGTTGACGCCAACGGGCTGTCAAAAGACAGTATTTTTGTCATAGAATAGGGAGAGATGTGACATCATTGCTTCTGCCTAGTTCACAGGTGTTTAAAATTATCTAAGTGTTTTGACTCTCAAAATTTTGCCGAGGGATTCACTGGCTATGTCTTCCAATAAAGAACTCTATTTGTGCTTTTACATGTGCTTTTTTCCACTTCTGCACTATGAGCATATCAGATGAATAAGAAATGTAATTCAAAATTTTGCATTTACCTTAAGGTAGACAAAATATTCAGCAAGAAACATCTTTTCCTCATACTGAGGCTCTTCTGTTAATATAGAAGCAAAATTTGAAACATATCTAAGTGAAAACCAGTACATATCTCTAAAATGGACCTGACGTCAAAGAGATGCCAGTTAAACATCATTTTAGAACTATTTGTCAAATTGGAAAAAGTCTATTTCTACTCACAAACAGGCTGAGCAAGGAAAACATGATGTTACTGGATGTATATGTGTGGATTGCTAAGTCAAACTACATACTTCCAGTGACTGTACTTGTAGCTTAGATATGCAGGATCAATGTGAAAAATACATTTAGGCAATACATTTCAGTGCCTGAAACTGGAGTGGAAACCCAGTGTAAAAAAATTTTGATCATGTATCAATAAAATAACAGTTATTTCATTGCATTTTATCTTGTACTATTGTAGTACATTCTGTAACGGTGTATTCCAGGAACTAGATCATATGGATTGATACCATCCCACAAGAACATAAATTCATTGCTTTCATTTTTAATAATTGCTATGAGAAGCAAGAAATTTCAAACTTCTTATAAGCTTTCTAGATTAAACATCTTTATGTGAATCTGAGTAACATCTTAAACAGGGGTATAGGTATAGTATATAAGGAAGCTTTACGAAAGGTTTCAGTCTTATTATCAAGCCTAATTGGCCTACTATGATCCTTTATTTGTAAGAAAACATTAACTTCTTAATGCATTGTGGGCAGTAAGATTCCCATCAACATATTCTCTAGAATTTTTAAATCTTTCTTTGATTTAATCAATGAAAATAAAAAAAAGAAAAAGAAAAAGGGGTTTGGCTGACATTGAAAAGAAATCATGTATTGTGAGTTTTCCCCTGACACTATCACAACAAAAAAGAATCGAAAAATACAATCTTATTGAGGGAATATTTTAAATTATTTTAATTTTCAAATATACCTCAGTAATTTCATACAATATAAGTAAGGATATGTCAGTAGCCTGTGCAAGTGATTCCTACCCCAAGAAACCATCACATAAACACAGAGAAAGAAACAGCATTAGTACAGTTTGCATCTTCAGAGCTCTCTTCATTTTTCTTTCATTTTGCTTTTTGCTTTTAATATTTATACCCATTATTGTCAAATTTTAATATCATGATGTTGCTTTCTAAGGCAAAGAGGCTGACTTCAGTGATAGAGTTCTATGACCAAAGTGCCAGTCTGTCTTCAAAAAAATGTATATAAAGTGCAACTGAAAAGAAAATACTAACTAAGCGCAGAAACAGCTTCCTGCCAGCTAAGGAAAGCTAACTCCTCACATCTGTATTCTTAAGCTAGCACCAAATATTTTAAAGGAAAAAATCTCAGGGAGAAAAGCAGCATCAACATTTTTAACAGATTCAAGATTCCCATCAAAGCAAGCATTCAGGAAATTCGTTCTTTCAGATTGGACAAAAGTGCAGCAAAGTATAATTTTAACACATAACTAGGGAAGATATGCATGAATTCCCATGTTAAGCTCACATCCCTTTAGTTAGGCTAGATAACCAGCACGGTGGAAAGGACCACTGCCTACTTGGTGACAACTTTTTATGCCTTTAATTGAAGCAACTGAAGCTCCTAATTTCTCATCTATCCTTCCTTGAACTCGGGCTGCTGCAGATGATATTGCCTAAGTTTGGAACATTCTGGGATGCCACCAGGCTGTGCCAACCTGGGTCACTCACATAAGGATCTATGAAGTCAGGGATGAATCTCCTGCAGACAAAACCTGGGCAGGACTGGTATTGGAAAGGTTTAGACTGTGTGGCAATGCATCCCCTCCAGCAGGAAACACAGCTTCACTGAAGGAGTCCAGAGGTCCTGAAAGGCCTGCAAAAGTGCCTCCAAATGAAGCAGGCTGGCTGGAGCAGCAATCAAGAACAATCTAACAGAGCATTGTGGGCATTGTCATCACTATCACTGGGAGTCGTAAGAATGGTTCAAAGACATTTGTACTATCCAGTTTGTACCATCATATTAAAATACTGCAGTGCATAGAACTGGAAAATGGTATCTGGGAGTCATTAATAAATAGCTGGTCCAGAATAAGGCAAGGTTGTCACCTTTTTGTCAAAGTAATAGAGATACTTCTCTTAATGAATGGCCCCAGTCACCGTTGGACAATAAATATAAATGCATACAGATGGAAAGGCTTTTCAGACTGCAGAACAATAGCAAGATATTACTAGTTGGTTTCACTGACACAGATAAAGTTAATTATTAGTAAAGATTGTTTTTGTCATAAGAATTGCAATAAGAATGAATAGAAAAGGATATATCTACAAGAGCATTTTCATTTCTTAGACTCTGCTTCCAGATATGGGAGAAATATGTGGAAGTGAGTCTGTATTTCCTGACCTTGGCAGATCAAAACTCAAAAGGTTTTGCCCGCAAATGTCACCAGTGGTTTAGAGTGAAGAACCTTTTATTAACATTTTCAGAGTTTCTGGGTATATTACTTTTAAGAATTTCCTTTCTAAAATTTGCATGCTAAATTATTCTGCTGCCCTGTCAGATCACCTATGTTCCATTGAAGCAGGACACATTTTTGCTTAAGTTATGCAGAGGAACAAATCCTCAGTTTTTAGCCTTCAGTTGGATTCTAAAAAATTAGGGTGGAAGAAAGAAATTTTCTGTAATGTTCAACTTAAAAAAAAATAAAAGCAAACAAAACCCTTTTCATATTAAATATAACAATCTAGGCAGAAAAAATATATCAAAATAAGTACTACACAATGGCAGAAAAAAATCTGTATTTCAAAACTTATTGAAAGATTGTGGTGAATTGAAGAAAGTTTAAAATTTCTTGGCCTATATTTTAAAGAAACAGATGCAATCCTAGTTTAAATATTATCAACAAACTAGTCTTCTTGGTTTGAGAAATACTGAGTTTTCATCGAAAATGTTTAAAAAATTAACCTCTCAAAATTCTTGAAAAGAGCCATGATATCTATTAAGGTAGAACATGAACATACAATTAGTGGGGTTTATGTTTTATCTTGCTATTTTGTTTTGACTAAGAAAGCAAAGAAATGTTCCTTAAAAAGATTATGTAGTAGGCTGAGTAATTTCTTCAATCTTAAAGTAAAAATCTGAAATGGGTTGATGCATTTTACACAAATACCTCTAACTTATTCCAATAAGAACTGGGCAAGCAGATACCATTATGGCAGAAGATTAAACTTCATCAGTGTTGAGGAAAGGTAGAAATACCTTGGTTATAAGAATGAAAGAGTTTAGCCTGATTTGGAAATGCCAGCCAAACTTGTGTGTTTGTCTGTATCTCACCATCTCCTAGACTGTTTTTTAATAGAAATTGTTTACTTCAGATATCGAATAATTGGTTTGACTGACTTTTCCTGCTAGGCTGGATCAACCTAAGCAAACACGTATGAGTATTTAGTGATAGTCTATATATATAATACAGAAATAGTCAATTAAAGAAGAAAAGCTACACGCTACTGACAGAAAAAAAAATAAAGCAGCCAAACTACAAAATTATACTACAGGTGTTAAATGCAGTCCTGTTTTAAACAGACTGTTTGTAGGTGATGCTTTACATGCTGATAGCTGACAGTGGTCTTTTAAGCTTGCAGGTGCACACATTTTTATTTAGGTATCTGTTTAAAAATAGTCTGTCTTTAGGAAATGTCATTTGTATAAGAACTAATGCAATTTTTATTCATGTTAAGTGATTATTATTTTATGCATGAAACGTGGATAAAAAGTTATACACCTGGCTGCTGATCTGTACTTACCTCCGAATTTTAGCCTTGTGGATGAAAAACCAAAAGCTTAAAAAATAAGGAGCATTTTATTACCTTCATAACACAGAATTTGGGAGTATTTATATCTACTTTTTATATACTTGCCAGGAAATCTATATATAATGACTAAGTTTGGTAGCATCATGATGTCATGCATATCTTTCAGAGTTTAACATTAAATTTTGGGGAGGAAAATAGAACTTTATGAAGCATGAATTCTTGAAACCCAGTAATAAAAATTCCCACAATGAATGCAAACCCAATTACAGTATCAGTGCCAAAAAAAAAAAAGGGTGGTTTGCATTGGTGGTCCCTTGCCTTTATTTCCCTTGCTTTGCTTTGCCTTGCCTTGCATCCAATTCTCTCTCCTTTCCGCCCCTCCCCTTCCTTTTGTTTCTTAAGTATTTTAAGAAAAAACTATTGACTTACCTGCAAAACCTATTAAGCCTTCAACTCAAAGATGTTATGACAGAGTTTGTAGGCAGTTTGTCCCTTGGGAAAAGCAGAGATCAAAATTCCTCTAAGGAAATTATAGGTTTGCTGGTTAAGAAAATCTCAAAAGACTCCATCTCATCTGCTGTTAAATTTGAGGGATTCACTTTAGGTTCAGCTTTTGTCTCTAATGCATTCCATTCCTACCTCCAGAAAAGAACCCCACATGTTTGGATGGGGGTCTTGAGTAGTAAAATAAGGATCAAAGATATTTGTGGTTTCATCCAGCTGACCAAAGTAAATGGAAGGAAACCAAAGCCAGCAATATGGCCTTCTTAGACATATAGGACATCTGAAATCAGTCCACTAAGAATGCCGACCTTAATGCAATTTTCAGTGTGTGCAGAGGCAAAATGGAAGAAAAGCAGTCCAGCAGCAAGAAGTTGTAAAGCTGCTCAAGAAATGCATTTTAAGATGCCACTGTGAAAGATAGAAGCTGTGGAGGTGTATTGGGTCCGGCTGAGCTGGAGCTCATTTTCCCAAGAGCAGCCTTCACAGTGTTGTGCTTTGCATTGGTAGCTGGAAAGGTGTTGATAACACGTCAGGGTTTTGGTTATTTCTGAGCAGAACTGTCACAGCATCAGCACTGTCTCTCTGATACTCCCCCCATGAAGTGGCTGGGGGTGGGCAACGTCCTGGGAGGGGACACGATTCGGCCAGCTGACCCAAATTAAACAAAGGGATATTCCGTCCCTTATGACGTCACCTCAGATACAAAAGCTAAGGAAAGGAGAAGGAAGAGGGGGGCATTGCTCTTGACAATGTTTGCTTTCCAGAGCAACCACTACACCTGCTGAAACTCTGCTTCCCAGGAAGTGGCTGAACATTGCCTACCAATGGGAAGTAAACAATAAACTTTTTTTTTCTCTTTGCTTATGCACATGCAAACTTTCACTTTTCCTTTAGTAAACTGCGTTATCTCAACCTACAAGTCCTTTCCATCTTATTTTCTCTTCCCTGTTCAGCTGCAAAGGAGAGTGATGGAGCGGCTTGGTGGGCACCTGGCATCCAGCCAAGGTCAACCCACCACATATGGGAACAAGATTAATTAACCAAATAAGTCCAAACTCAAGAGATACAGCAATAAAGACAACGTTTCTCATGATGGAAGAGTTATTTTCTCTGATATACCATTTGGGAGGTATCACCATGGAGGCAACATTCAGCTGTACTCAGATGGTGACTATGTGACAACAACACTTTTTCTTACAAACTCAGAAATTATGTGTATTTGAAAGTACCTAAATGACATTTTTTATCAAATAAAATAATAAAAGAAGTGCAGTGCAAACAAACAAACAAAGATGCTTAACTGATAAGTTTCATGTTATGTGAAGGGAAATCTGTGCTCTGCTGTTTGTTAGGCTTGAGCCTGTTACCACACTAGGGACCACAGAAAGGCAACACATTGCCTGTGTTGGCTGCCCACAGCCTCGAAACAAACCAAACTATCCACCAAGAAAACATTCTTGACTTTTCCTACATGACAGCACAATGTACATGTCGATCTGATAGTTTCCTTGCTTTATTTGTATTTTTTAAAAGCACCAGAAACATCTCTGCATCTAAAATTTTTCTCTAGAGAGTGTAATGTTTGTGGGTGCACTTGTGCATACATGCAGACTTAGGGCATGTCTAGCATACAGTCAACTTGAGTTTTGCTCACACCTTCCCCTTTTCCCTTCTGTTACCAAAAGTAAAATATTCTTTAAGTTTACCAAGTCCTCCTCTCCTTTAAGTCCACTCAAGCACTGTTTTGCTGGCCTTGTGATGTGCCCACTCACCACAGGATCAAGACTACAGATCCAACATTTGTAAAAATCAACTCATAGCAGAGAGATTTTCTATGGGAAGATGAGAGATCCCAGGAAACAGAATTCCCTAACATGAGAATAGGCATTACAAGACTGTCAACACCTATTAGATATGATCTTAAGACTGGAATACATTATTAGTATTAATTATTAATCTATAAATATATTTTAAAAAACTAATACCTTTAAAGGCACCATAACAATGTGATTTTTAATCAGAAGCTTGATTTGGTAGAAGGAATTTGTCATGAACAGGCTGGCTCAGTCACTCATGAGACTTACTCACATACCCACTTCTGCACCAGTATCCATGACTCTGAGGGACATCCCATGACAGCTATATTGTGCCAGATGGAAAAACCTCAAAGTGCCTAAATTCACCCTGGGTCTGGCCCCAAATATAGTGGCAGGCTTAAAAATGAATACTTTTAGTAAGATTATGTTAAATTACAATGGACTTCCTATAGAATCTTGCATTATTTATGCCTGAATACCAGAAAAATTCATCATGATTAAAATTATTGCAAGAAATACCAGAGGAAGTAAGAATGATTTGCCACTTATTATAAAGTGTTGCCCATTTTGCAATAAGGGGCCAATCATTATTAATTCATTTGATATTCTTTATAACATTAATCAGGACTAATTCATTTGGTAATATTAATGTAGATATAACATGAAATTCCATTGCAGTTTAGGTATTTATTTAAATGTATCACTAATTTAGAGAGTTATCAATCCAAAACGTCAGCAGTTTTACTCAAAGGCTATATGTAAGGCACCTTCCTTTATTTTTACTTAGGAATGCTCTCCTTTTTATTTTTTTCTTAATGGTAACAAATAATATGGCATGAATTTAGAATTTATTTCTGTTACCTGAAAAAGGCAGAAGCAGAGTTATCTACAGTCTAGAACTCCAGTCTTTCACTACAGTTACATATGACACATCCTGCTTCAACTTACCTACTCACATGTTTAAGCTGAACACATATTTAAGGACTTTTTCAGATAAAAGGTTTATTTCACCTCCATCTGGGAAATAAATTTAATCTATTCGGCCCAAGTAGCTTTCATATTTGGAAAAATTGTAGAAAAGAGACCATTTTGATAGCCTGAAGAGTTTATAAGTCCTATGGAACTTCTTACAAGTTTTTAAATTTTAGATAGTACCAATGCCAAAGTCCAATGCCTAAAAAGAATCCCTTAAAAACTATACTTCATCTACTGGAAGAATTCTCTGTCATATTTACATTAGATAAAATATTCACCTCTTCATTTGTTGAGCAGCGCTGCTTTGCTCTGTCAAGCAGTGAAACAGCTTCTATGTTTATATACTGAAGGAATTATTTTCCATGTATGTGTAAAAGGATGAAATCAAGAGCTAACAAGAAGTCAAGGAATGTTTATAGAACAAGTCAAATTAGTTTTATAAACTTCACTGAGGTGTAAGAGCAGAGGTTCAAGCCGTTCATGAAGCAGCAGAAACCCTCAGCACCGCAGAGCAGTGAGATGAGGAGCAGGTTATTCACCACAGCACAGCAGTGGCCTCCAAAAAAAACCAAACACAGATCCACAGACCAAAGTTCTCATGAGAGACACAAGAAAAGTACAGATAAGCAGAAGAGAGAGAGAAAGACCAACTAACAATGTAAAAAAAAAAAAAAAGAGTGAAAATTAATCTGCAGCTCTTCAGATTACTGTAGAGAAAATTGTGAAGATTTTTGTGTTTTAGGCAGCATTAGTCTACTAGACATGTATATCTTTTCCTTTTATGTGATTTTTTTTTATACTTCTGATGTGCTTGTAAGAACACTACACAGCTCATAAGACTGGAAAAGCCTTATATAAGTTCAAACTATCTTCTCTGGCTCTCTAAACAGTCTTAATGCCAGCACCAAAAGTCAGATATTCATGGATATCTGGGCCCTTCTGAAGACTATAAATGTTACTGGCTGAAGTACATTTGAGATAAACCTCATACGTGCATTAAAATTCCTCATTTACTGCAATTTTTAGTTGCTTTTCTTATTTTCAGCCACTGAAACCATTAGACAAAACTTGGAACTGCAACCATGTAACTCACGAGTGATGCACTTCTTACTCTCACAATGTGCTTTCACAGGTTTCGCTTTAAATAGTTTATGACTGCAAAGGGAAACTGTTGTCCCCAAATCATCAGCAGGAATTTTTTCCAGAATCATGAATCCCTGTAGAGAGGAAAGGTAGTATAGGTGGACTACAATCTCTCTTCTCTAAACCCACTGCAATGAGCCTTCCAGTAACCCCTGCCAGCAGGCAGCAATAGAAGATGTAGTTTTACATCAGCCTTAAGGCTTTCCTTGGGGAGGAAGTGTGTGTAATGGTGTAAGCAGGGGTAACTTCTGCAATTATAACAGTATTTATCACCGTCTTAATTTCAAAATCTATAGCTGGTATTATCTAATAAATCTGGACAAGACTGAAAAAAAATTTGGACAATTTTCAAGTTGTGGTTCACTGCACTTCTGCGAGGGAGAAATCCTTCTGTGGGGGCCTGCTTATCACAATGTGATATGAAAAAGAAGTATATATAAAACTGACATCCACTTCAACTTTGCTATAGAATATTCAACACCTTCCACTTTCATTTGTATATTCGACGATAACATTTAAAATTACTGTGGTCACCCTAAAGGATGTTAATTACAATGCGACTCAGCAGCCTTTATACAACATAATTGCAGGTTACTAATGTTCATAGTATCCATTGAGGTTCTAATGGGGAGCAGAATTTAGCTCATGGATTTTGTGATGAAGGTCTTACAGCCATTTCTTGTTATTAATCCTCTTTAACACTCCCCATGCATCATCTTTTGTTTGTTCCCTTAATTCAGAGTGAGTTTTATTTTTTACACATAAAGGATATCTTTCTTATAGGCCTGTCAGGTTCAGATTTACATATTGTAGATTTAATTGCTTCACATTTCACTTTTTGATAAGGTTCTCAGATGTTAGGCTATATTAAGAAGGGGATGGAGACTAATACAGGAATTATTATAATGTCATTCTATAAATGGAGGATTCATACTCATGTTGAATACTCTACCGGGTTTCAGTCACATTTCAGAATGATACAGTAGAAGAAGAAAGGTCTGAAAAAGGGCAGAAAATACATATTAGTTGGAGAGGGAGAATTCATATGAAAAGAAATTGAAAAGATTATTTAGTGTGAAGCAAAAAGAATAGGAGATGACATATACAATAATGAGTGGTACAGAGAAAATCAGTGGGTAGTCCTCACTACTCTGTTCTACAGTAAGACACAGAGGGCATTGAGTGAAAAGAAAAGGCAACAAATGTGGAAGTGATAAAATGAAATACTTTTTATGGCATTGCATCTTATAATTAGCCTGTTGAACTGACCACTCTATGTTATTATTGAATAATAATTGAGGGCTGCTTGGAAAGTTTCAAGAAAGATAAAGCAATTATGTTAATAAAAATAGCATCTGCAGTGGAACTAGGTAGAACAAGCTGGTAAGGGATACGAGCTCTTGCAAACCAGAGGAGAGTGAAATCACAGCCAGAGGCTGTTCATGCTACTTACTGTCATTGCACTAGGAGCTGTACAACTATACAGGGCCTTCCCTTCCTATTTCCACCTAAATCCCTGATCTGAAAGAACAACAATCCTAAAAGGCACTGGATCCCATCTGGATCCCACAAAACTCTACAGATAATTACCTTGTTGGATTTAATGATGGACAGGAAACAACATGAATAAGTGGACATGTTGCCTGGGTTGGTCAGAACAACGAACACGTAGTGCGTTATGTTACTTGTGTTACAGGTATTAACATCATAGGGATACAAATGGAATTTAATTTGATGGTGGAAAAGGCTGTGAGGAGCCATTAAATAAAGGTTGAAAATGCAATCTCTCAGTCAGGAGATGCCCAAAACACAAGTTGCTGCATGTATGGAGATTTAGGAGCAGAAGTATCATTTGCGAAATTTTCCTGTTGGATCTGCTATTGGCCACCAGCCAAGGTGAGATTACACAGAATTTTCGTGTAACCTACAACCCTAAATCTCTTCTTTTGCTTGGTTTTTGCATTGGTGTATGCTGATTGTCTTCAGCAGTAGTAGAAAAAATACAATTCCTTTATGTTCCTGAAGCTCATGTCATTACATGCCAGTGGCAGGACCATGGCGGGCAACCAAGAGCCACATCTGTTTTGTACAACAGACGGCCTTGCTATCTTTCAGTGTTGACAGAAGATAAAATCTGTGAAATTTGTGGATGATTTTCAGTTTCAGGGAGTTCTTCTTTAGAACAGGCACCCCTGATGAAGCTAAACAAAATATCCTATTGATAGATTATGGAGGATTTGAGGTTTTCATTAAATAAAAGAAAGACTGACTATAATTACATTCGTTTCTTTTGCAAATGTTATCAGTCATATGACAGCTTTGGGTTAATTTGACAGGGAATTCAGTATCCATCAATATTGATAAAAACTTTGCAATTTATGTAATGCCTTCATTGTCTGGTAATTTGTCTTAGAAATTTTCCTTTTCATATTCAATATAGTATTAAATACAGTCCTTGATCTAAGCTAGTTTGTTTTCTTCAATACAATAATATCATTCTGAACAGATAATATGTATTAATACTGAGTTCTGAATTTTTATTTGTTAAAAATATGTCTTTCACTGTTCTTTGCTATGAATGCCTGAGTGGCACAAAGCTGTGTTAATTTGATTGTGGTTGTTGTCTTTAAAATATTTCACTTATTGTTAGTGACATATGAGAAGTTCGAAAACAAAATGTTTTTTTCTTTAAATAACAAAAAGCAACCTGCAGTTCCAACAGCAGGCAATTTTCCATGGCAAGGCAGCTGATGCTTTGTCATTAAGGATTTGGGCTTGTTGAACTCATATGACATGCAGACTCATTTAAGTTTCAATGTACATTTCCTGTTGTGTGGGATGAACCCTACTCCTCTACTTCAGAACTAAAGAAAAACAAAACATGTAGGAACACAAAGAAAGACACAAGGTTAAGTGCCTTTCAGCACACTTCTATTTTTTCTCCTAATTTTTCTCCTGAAAAAAAGAGGACTTGTTAAAGTTTACTTTTTTGGTTTTATTTTAGCAAGCTAAAAGAAAAAAGAAAAAAGGAAAGAATGAATATGAAAATAACCTGAGTGCTGAGATGAAAGCATGAAGCTTTATGGCAAAATAGCTCTCTGAATCTTCATGATATTCATCCTGTACCTCAAAAAGTTTTTCTGGTGTGAGCAACACTTCTTGTCTCCCTCATGACTAGTCCCAATACACATTTCTACCAGCCCACATCCAACAATCTTGCCAATCTATACCACCTGCCCTCCACCCCTTCAACAGGCTCTCTGTACATTCCTAGCTACAGTCTTCATCCACACACCCCTGCTTCAGCTATTCAATCTGTTTTTCAGTTAGGGAAATGCTCTTTCTTGCATTTTAAACTATGTTTTCTTCATAAAAAGAAGTGTCCTTCAGAAAATGCCCCGGTGTCATTCCCAACAGAATTTTCTTTGTGGAGATTTTGTTTAAGATGCCCTACTTTGCTAGATGATACTTCAGGTACATATTGTAAGAAGCAAAGTAAAAGGACACATTTCCAGAACGTTAAAAAGGAAAAGAAAATAACAGACCACCTTTTATTTTGGATTATGACTGTGCTTTACGTTTTTCAGTTGATTTTGAAGGAATCTTTACATTAGTTTTCATTTATATTTCATTTATCATATTTGTTGTTTGCTGGCATTAGAAAACACATGCATTTCTGCCTTGATCTAAACTACTGCATAGTCTGGGAGACCATCTATATCCGCTGGGAGAACATCTATATCCTCTGGGAGACACAGATGGGTGCAGGGCCTGCTTGAAGAATGGGGAAGAAAAGAATTCCGCATCCTCCAGCAAACCCTAGAGAAGCAGGTCACCATGGACCAAGGAAATACTAAAACCTCCTGTCATGTTTACAATATTGTTGCTTCAAAAGTTTTGTGTTCTTCATTGCACCCAAGCTTAATGGGCCCATTTATTACTTGCTTTTTAATATAATGTCATGAGCTGCTCTTCATAACACCAAGTGCAGCCAGGGACACAGTGACAATCTCCAAAAGAGAGGAGCCATGTTTCTCCTCTTTTCATATCCCGTAACTTGTCAGGGGGCGCACAGTTATTCCAGATGTGGGGGATGTTCAGGAAGAAAGTACTTGCTCCTCACCCCTGCCTAGCACCCAAGCCTTTCCTAGGCAAGTGATAACAACAATATGAAGATTACTGCAGGCATTGCACTCACAGCCAGATACTGTGAGCACCGTAGTTGGGAAGCTGGGGTAGCAGAAGCACAGAGACACCCCTAACCCTGTTACGATGTCTGTGCCTAGTCATACAGGCAAACCCTAATAAATGTAAAGGACTTTAAAACCTAACAGTCTGGTACTTACAGGGGAAAAAGGCACCTATCTCTAAGTCACCAGTCCTAGCCTCAAGTCAATGAATAATCAGGAGTAGAAATAATAAAGTAGAAATTGTATTAGGTAGTAAGTATTTTAAACTATGAATAGTTGTACACTAAAATTGTTAAATTATAGTAAGTATACTAAAAATATGAATATTCTAGAAATATGCATTGCAGGAGAGTGGAGAAAAATTATTCTCTCTTTTAACTGTAGCCTCTTTGCAGTTGAAAGTGAGTCTAATTCCAGCTTGAGTAACACCTGACTCCCTAACTGCTTTCCAGTAGCTCACTGGAAATGAACAAGGTCTCCCTTTTCCAGGGTGAGTTTTAAAGAAAAATGAGATCATTGTTAAAGAGTCTATGTAACTTTCAGAGACCTCTTCACAAAGTCCTGATGATTTTTGATTGATGTCACTGTTTGTGTGTCACAGAGGAAAGGTGCATCTACAGCAGCCTGGGTAGAAAAAGTCTCCACAGTATTCATTTGTGTTATACCAGTGCAGAGAAAAAGAAATCGCTCGATGCCCTTGAAATGAGGTCATTTTCACATTCACTAATCAACAATAAAAGAATGCCCAAATTGTCTCATTGATCTAGGAGAGTGTGCATCTCCTCCATCTAAGTTATTAACTGAGGAATTAAAATGAGCTTCCCTGCATATTTATTCCTCCCGATATGTTTTATGGATGCAATATTATGTGGGTTATATTTTTTTTTTTTAAATATATCAGCTTCATTGCAATAATAGTTGTTTTAATTTTTTTTTGTTTATTTGGTACCTGCTGTTGGGGAAATTTTGTGGGTTTCTTTAAAGTCTAAATGAATTGCATTAAATGGCTTTGGGAAAAAAAAAAAAGATGGTTTCTAGCCTGCTGAGTAAACATAAATTTCACAGTTAAATACATAAAATAATGATTACATCCAATGGTCATGAGGGACATGTTTTTAGGAGTATACTAATTAAACTACATCCTTCAGACAACATGTTTCTACACTTACTAGCAATGAACCATATCTGATTTGTCATTAAGTAATTATGAATGCTAATGCAAATAAAGCACCTTTCAAACAAGGCTTCAGAATAGAAATTAATCTTATATTATTCTTTCTTATCCTACCACACAAGGGTCATTTAAACAAAAAAAGACAAGGATATGAGACACACACAACAAGAGAAGTTGCTAGTTTTGCTCAGGCTTTAGTTCATACCTTTGTCTTTGTGGAGTTGTTTATGTATGCATGCGTATACTTCTAAACTGAGAGAGAGTGAAAAAAAACTTTAAAGTATACTCAGTAATTCAAGCCTTGATGCAAAAACTGCTAAAGCTTATTGCAATCTTCCATCAGTAACAATAATAATTAGCAGTTCTTGGTCCTTTCCTTTGGCAGATCTCAAAGAGCTCTACTAAAGCCCAGGATGAAAAAGCCCATAAACACAAGGGAGTAAGTGGGATGAAATTAATAAGCACACTGAGTGTTAACTCCAGAACATATCAATGTGCACTGCAATTTCTCATGCTTTTTTTAGCTGGGAGATGTCAGAAATGTTCTGATGACAAAACCAACACTATTTTTGATGGGATAAGGATGATTTCCAGAATGTAGTCTATTGCTTCCCACCTCCTTTGCCATCCTGGATATGCCCATAGAATGTTGGTACTGTTTCCTCTCTCTTCCATTAGGAAAATAGGACACAAAACAGTGATGTGCATAACTCCAGGTATGTTAGCAGATGGTCTGCACAGCTTTCAACCTCCAAACAAAGTTTCTAGTGGTGGAGCCCTCCACAGCTCTAGGAGGAATTCTCATGAAGCTCATTCCCTATCCTGTTTTTTTTTTCAACTTATAACATTTGTCCAAAGATAAGGAAAGAGGTATGCAAAGTCTGCGCTCTTCAACCTAAGCAAAAAGACCACATAAAGTACTGTATTATAATTAAAAAAGGACCAGTAGAAGCACTTCATCTTCACAGCTAGAAGGGAACATTAGTGGTATTTTCCATCAACCTATTTGCAGCAAATGTAAGTTGATTTACCTTCTCATTGTGTTGTAAATGTTTTCCTTCCTCTTGACTTGTCTTTGTCCTCCCCTTTATGCAGCTAGTGAAGTCATAAGTCCTTTCAAACAACTACCTGCACATTATAATGCTTCATTGCATAAGCAAGAGGATGAGTTATGAAGAACAAAGTTCTCATTGCACAAGCTCCTATAATCCTTAATTCTGAGAAAGAAAATGGCCAATAACTTGTGAAAGGTACTGTGAATAGATGTGTTTAAGGCAGAAAAATATGCTTTTAAATTGTGACTGACTGTTTAAGATGCTTTTTAAGGCAAGGGGCCATGAATAACTGATAATCTATGTGAGGTCAATTCTCGAGTAAGGTACCCTAAAAAATCATGCAGCACATCTTATTCATATAACTTATATTAAAAGGTGCTATTCAAACCCACAGGTGTCAGCTTGTAAATGAGAAATTTCTCTGTTGCATGGAAGAGAGAAAATGCAAACAAGATAATGACAAAATAAAATGTAAAAATAGTACAAATGAGGCAGGCATAAAAACTGAGAATTATGAAAAAATGCAATGACTAATAGATCCTTCTGAGACTTGAGGTGATTAGGTTAAGCTAACTTTTTTGACCACTACTTACATGTGTTACACAGGTTAATAATAACCTTGATCAGGGTTATATTTTAATGAAAATGATCAGGTTTGTACACAATAGGGTAAAAAAATATTTTTCTTCCGCACATGGTGCTTCATTTTAAATAAGAAAATAGCTCCAGGGGGCAATATCATTTTCTATGGGAATCCTTTGTCTTCCTAAGAGTTTTGAGAGGTCATCAGCATTTCTGGGGTGGGATTCTTACTCTCTGACACTGGCCTCTGATTTGTGGCCAGCTGCAGGCACCAGCTGAAGTGAGTATCCAAGTCCTTTTAACCATCAATGACACGAAGGCAATTTATCCCATATCAAGGTGGTTTTCTAGGATAACAAATCAAGCACTAAAAATCTCTTTATCTCTCTCCCTCCATTTATGGAGATGAAGGAGGATAGAGTTGCTACACACTGAGTCTGTGTACACTCTAGATGTCTACAGATGGGCATATAAATCCTACCTGAAATGCCTAAGGTATATTTATCTAAAGCAGGCAGATTTAATTCACTCTGGCTGAATACAGGCATTTCTTCATAGTTACCACGTGCAGAGTAACTGGATACTCATTAAGCAGAAACTGATGCTTAAAACACTGAAATCATCACTAGTCAGCCAGCAGTTTTCAGGAGTGTTGCCAACACTACTAGTTATTTCCTAGCCTGTGGGTGTGAGAAAGGGAATAAAAGACACAGATCTGGTAACTTCAATCTTTCTAGTACTGATTGCTCCCAAGGTAACAGATTCCTTATACCTAATATATGCTCCTTTGTCTTTTCTGGCTGCCTGTTGGGAGCTCCCTGCCATGTACAAGGTTCTCCCGGTACCTGTTGCACTGAGGATGTTTGACCATTAATGATGATTAGATATTTGAAGTGTGGGTGCATAGAAACTGTAGGGTGATGAAGGGAGAAAAATGTAGAGGTTATTACCTAGATTGTAGGCTGATTTGTACGGTGGTGAGGAAAGCCACCATGGACGTGGCAGGTCTCCCTAGCTGTATACACAAAACTTTCTCACTTGTTACTCATCTGGGGCAGAAATCCCTGTTGAATTGATCTGGCTACCCAGACTACAGAAAGGGGTGGTGAGTCATCTGACCTATTGTAGATGTCTGCCTTGGGATTAGATGAATTGCATATCTTGGATTCCTAGTTTTTTTTACTGTGCTTAAAGAGACCCCACGTTGAACATCTTTAGTGTTCGGTTAAATAAATTCCCCCATAAAAAAAAGCATGCCTGGGTTGATGGATGATCAGAGTAATTATCTAGGAAAAGCTACCTATAAGGATAATACTTCTAAAAAAAAATTTTTTTTAAATCAGTTTTTTTCTTTGCTTCCTTTTAAACCTTTTCTAATAATTAGCAACCCAGAGTTGTGTCACAGATTTTTAGTCCTCCATACCTTGAGTATGCTGTGATAAATGGCCTGCATGTTTGCCAGAAAATTTTCTCCTCATACCCTGGCAGTAATCATGAGATTTGTTCCTGTGCAAAGCCATAAGACTGAAGATGACACTTATAATGGAATCCAGTGTGAAACATTTATTACGGAGGTACTACTGAGCTGCTACATTTCCGGATCATTTTCTAACTTCCTTTGACTCAAAAGCACTATATCACTTTCAGAATTAATATGCTGCAGCAAACAGCAAGACAGTTACCAAAGAGAGCAGACAAACCAGGGATCAGAACTGGGCTTCTACAGCTTCTGAATCATAGCTCTCTATCCACAGTAGCATTTGTATTTCAGGAAGGATTTAAAAACAAACCATTTGTTTCTGGTCACCTCAAGTGAAATCTAGATTATTCAATTATGAACACAATTGTACAGATTATTTTGCAGAATTTAGTAACACACCTAAGGTACTGAAGTTAACCAAATTATTTTTCATAGAATTATAGCAGCAGTTAAAACAATGCAAACTGTGTTAAGGAAGGTGGAAAATAAGGGGAGATGGTGAGTTGTGAAGAAACTGTCCAAATATGTAGCAGCCCTTGAGAAAACACAGCTTTCTTACCAGAGGACTCAGAGATTTTTTTTCTGCTGCCTCCAGTGTCTGCAATGTCCAACCATACTTCAATCTTCCAAAAACTCCAGGTTCCTCATGCAGATTTGCAGTGCTCAGCTTTAGGGTTGGACTGCATTTTAGACCATTAACAAGAACAGGTGCATTTGTTTATATTGGCTTTTACTCACTTGTATTTTTCAAAGGTGAGAACTGCATATCAGACAACATATTGCATTTTTTAAATAGACTAAAATACAATTTCTTTGTTGATTGAAGCACCTCGTGGAAAACAATAGCAAGGAAATTGCTTAGACAAATTGCAAATGGAAGATGAGACATTTGAAACATGTAGTTTATTTGTTCCTCTATCCCTCCTGGTGAAGTGAAAAGCATGTCATACATTACATTTTTGGATGTGGCATGCCTTTCACTTCACTGACAGGTATGTTATTTGTAACAAAACCCAACAACCCTTTCTCTTTTCTATTACCCATCCAAGTCAAAACAGTAATCATGGCTTGATAGGGGGTCCAGCATAGGAGAAGCTGTATATATATGGGCCGTAACTGTAATTTCTGACAGTTTCAGTACATGATAGCTAAGATGATCCAACATGGAACATGTCAGATTAGCCAGAGGGATTCTTACTTTTCTCTAGAAACACACTTGTATTTCGGTTTATGTTGTTACTGGCTACTCAGATGAACAAGATGGGTTCAGCAGCAGATGAGAAAACAATTTAAGGTTGCTGTGTAGAGTGCGAAAATTTAAACTAAACAAGCTATATACCACACAAAAGAGATACTCTTGGGAACTGTACAAGCCAAAGGGGTTGTTAATATTTGGGAAAAAGTTCTGACATAAGAGTCAGCTCGAAAGCACACGGACTATTAAGAGTCAAATGCTGTTACTAGGTGACAAGGCAGGCCATTTACACAGAACATGCATGATGGTTTCTCTCCAGTTAACATCTGCATAATGTTGCCAGATGTTCGCATTAAATAGGGCTTTTAGAACTGACATTAACTATGTTGGTGGTGTCAGCAAAGATACCAATATTTATCTAAGTTAGACCACCTTCAAATATTTTCAAAGATCCTTGTGCTCATTTTCTGTCTGCATATAGGCAACTAGAGGACCTGCGCACGAAGCCTAAAGAGGAAATAATAAATAACCTCTGGTGAATGCAACTCTCATGCATTGCTAGGTTTACAGTTGGTCTCAAAGGTCTTTTAAGCCTTTTCTACCCTGAATGATTCTGTGACTCCAAAGGCCACATAGAAATGGGTGGATGTTCCTCCTTTCTCCTCTCTGGGCTGAAAGTTCTGTGTGGCAAAAGCCATAAGGTGACAGAGGGGCTCTTTGCCCAGAAGGGTTTGGCTTGACCCCTGTGGTTTGGCTAAGTAGGTGTGATAGTACATTCTATACATATCTACAAGCTCTGGACTACCTCAATAAAAATCTTTAGGGTCAGGAACCACTCAGTCAGCCAGGAAAGAGTCCTAATTTGTTCAGGGGTCAGGTCTAAACAACAGCAGTTGCTTCAGATAGCCTTTCCTACACAGCCTGTCCTCTTGCAACCTGATTTCCTCTGTTCTCGGATGGTGAACAGTGACAGTACTCAGTGCTGCCTTTTTCTTGCAAGAGCAACTCCCCCTTAGCCTGCTCCCAGACTCAGACAGTTAGAACACTGCTTTTTTTCTTTGCCAGCTTGCATGAGATTGTAAAATTCATGTGCAAACAGAGACTAAATGGTTTTTTTTAGTTTCCCCTCTGACGGATTCTATTGTATTTTAGATCCAAAACTTGGTCCTGCCTTTTTGTGAGAGATGGTCCACAACAGTAGCCTGTTTCCTCACAAGTCATTCAGTTGGACTCCTGACTAGCTGCTCATACAGAGATGCTCTCAAAGGGCAGAGAAAGGTCTTGTGTCATACTATCCTGATATAAACAAGATTTTTTTGTTCACTTTCTTTTTTTAGCGCTGTCACCAGTTATAGCAGCTTGAACGTTAATGTTTGTAAGTTCCCTGCTGTTTCAAATCAAGAGAATCTGTCTTTTTATATATTATAAATTTTGTGAAAATGCTGGTCATTTTCGTTTTGCCTTATGTGCTTATTTTTTAGGCTTAGTCTTTTCTTTCTTTAGCCCACAAATAACTTTTGACAACATCTTTAATGAAGTAAATCAGTCTAGTACTATTGGTTTCATGGACCTATGCCAATCTTCAGATGTTAGATAACTGGCCAAAGTTATTCCGAATCTGGGAGGCAATTTTAGTATTTTCAATGTTTTTCAGTTTGAGATACTAAATTTATTTGGCTTAGTCTACAGTTTGTTGATACAAGTGCTAAAAGAAAATAATACAAAAAATAAAATACAAC
The DNA here is from genome assembly GCA_013399195.1 of Dicrurus megarhynchus. Classification (NCBI taxonomy): domain Eukaryota; kingdom Metazoa; phylum Chordata; class Aves; order Passeriformes; family Dicruridae; genus Dicrurus; species Dicrurus megarhynchus. The sequence goes on from VXAD01009143.1 coordinate 1,312,398, forward strand.
AAAGAAAAGTGCTGAGGATTGACCAAGTGTTGGATCAGGCCTAAGCACAATTTCTTAGGTAAAATAAACGAAATGAAGAAAAAGCATTATATGCATTGCAACACTTCAGCAGTTTTTCTGAAACACTGTGACATGACACATGATGTTCTAAAGTGGTTTTTAACTCTTTCAGTGAAACTTTGCCTCAGGATAAAACATCCTTTTAACAGCATGTGTGAGGAAAACGTGGATGGCCTATAGATGTGCCTGTAGGCTATGTGCTCTCTGTCACCTGCTGTATTGCCCTGACTTTGAGAAACCTTTACTTCCTCACACTTTAAGGAATAGAACATTTCTCTTTCACTTTGTCCACTAAGGAAAGCTGACTAGCCTTATTCTGATGTCCTGGGTTTTAAAAGAGGCTTTATTTTTTTGTCAGTTTCTTTGTTCTCAGATTATTGTGAGTAGATAAAAAATAAAAGGCAGTATTGATAAAAAAACCCCACTATGTTTTGCACTGGTTGGATTAAATTGCGCTACCTTTTAGCACTGCCTTAGGTGTGAAACCAGTACCAACAAAACTACCCTCACAGGCCAGTTCAGATCGTGTTATGATCCATCCCTGCCCGGCTGTCTATGTGTCAACTAAAATAAATGTAAAATTAGTGAGGCTTATCATTTCCAGAAAGAGGGATTTTTCAGATGTTAATCTCTCCTAAAAGTTGTTATACTTATAGCTTCTAATTGACCTGATTAATCAAAATCAGGATGTCTTATTTATTAGTAGGTTTCTAAAGACAGCAGTGTTTTGTCATAATATTCTTTCATTTATTCACTACTTAAGAAGCTGTTCCCAAAGCTCTTACCACTGGCTTAATTGTGATCCCAGAGAAGTAAGGAGAGCTTTGCCAACTGTTTTCAAGAAAACCTCACTGTATTATTAAAGACCGAATATGTTTCCCATTTGATATTGGCAATAAGCTAGTAAATATAGTCTGCACAAATATGTGTATTTATATACAAATAAATGCATATATATATGTATGTGTGTATACAGAGAAGGTCATTTTATATACAAAACAGAGAGGGAGGGAAGGAAGGAGGAGAAAATTACTGTCTGTCCTTTAAAACTATCACAGGTTATGTGGCTTAGTTTACAATAAATCAAATACTAAAAAGAGAAATACAGGAATAAGCCCTACTCACTCTCACAAGGATTCCATACAAAAATCACTTTTCCCAGAGAATCAGGTTATTAAAGTCTATTAATTATTTCCTTGTTTCTCTAGCATGTAACATAACAAAGTATATGTTCCTACATTACCCTTTCAGTGCTGTTTTAGTACATAGACTATAACGTCTCTGTATCCTAAGCTGCCGACTCTAGCTGTATACCCTTTTTCTTATTCACTTGTCCTCATGTATCTGTACAAAACCCTCCAGTTACATTGCAAATTCTTTGGAATGTGAGATGCTTGCCTGTTACTGTCATCTCATGCTTGAAAAAGAATTGCTTCCAAAAAATTCTGTGAAATTTCTGGGTTTAGGCACAAAAACATAGCTAAGTTCAGCTGGTAAAATTTCACTCAAACAAAACAGAAGTCACAGAAAGAAAAGTTTGTTTTCAAAACACACTTCGTCACAGAAATGCTGTGCTCTCTCTTCTCTAGACTTAATTTTTCTGTTAAAACCAGTAGATTGAAAACTTGCTTTCGAGACTTCTGTTTTTTCTTGAAGATAAAACCTCTTAAATCCTTATACTAGTGATCAATGCCACATGAACATTTTTACTGAAATACCCCCATCTACCCTTTTTTAAAAATCTTATAAAACCTCCTATTGATGCATTTACTCCTCTGCAGAGCCCTAACCCCTGAAGTGATGTCATTTGCTAGACATTTCCTTCAAACTATTAACACACCAGTGTGCAAATGACCAGAGAGGAAATGGAAGAGTGAAATTGCAGAGAAGAAAAAGAGGAAGAAATCTGAAGAGGGCTGAGCAATAATTTTATTTCACATCTTCATTACTCAGGAATGACCTCAGCCAGAAAAATACAAAGGAGTAAACTCCTGCAATGTCAGCTTGGTAGTCATCTGCACAATCCATTATTATTAAAATCTCTCCAGCTGTAGTGCCGTGTTTAATGTAACACAGACATTTTATCTAGAACTGCTAAGACACTATGAGATATATGAGCTACATGCAACTGAGCTCTGCAAACCAAAGGTTTGCCTGGTGAATTGACTTCTACACAATATTTGATGGAAAATTCTTTGAGGACAGATGGAAAGAATAAAGGACTTGAGCACAAGCTAGCTCAACTTGTAAAATCCATCTCTAAATCACCTCATTCAGAAAAGCTAGACTTTCAACAACACGTTAAAGTTCAAAGATACATTGCATCTGAAACCCACAAAACAACCCAGTAATTTAGAAGATCAATTTTGATTTTTGGTGTTCTCCATGACTGTCAGCCCTAAATACATTGGCTATAAGCATGGGTCATATTGTGACTAAAATTAGCAGGAATCAAACCTGTCCAAAAGTGCTGTAGTTGCACATTAGTTCTAGATCTCAGCTCCCAAACATGTAAAAGTGTTCCTGTCAAGGTTCTCCCATTACCTCACTGGAGACATAGGAACAAGGCATGAAATTTGTCTATGGAAATTATAATGTTCAGTGTTAGGAGAGGTCTGTGTTCTAATCTAAGTTGAAGTTCAGATTCTCTTGCATCCGCGCCAACATTAATAATGCTGCCTCTTCAGGAGCTCCTCACTCCAGGTGCTATTGTTGTACTCACAAAAATTATTCATACCTGCAAAAGTATTTCACATATTGAAAGCATTTTACAAACACACACCAAGTTAGAATCATAGACTGAGCCTTGTAAGGCTTATCATCCTCATTTTAAAGTAGTAGAGGTGAAATGACTCGCTCAAGGCCATGACATAATTTGGCGGGCAGAAATGGGATTAGAGCGCAGGCTTTCATGCCTCACACCTCATTACTGCACATCGCTCTGTCTCTCAGGTTGAGAAACCAGGAAGGTTTTGGTAATAGATTTCCCATGTATTTCATGTTTTCATGGTTTAGATGAGGTGTCAGAATGAAAGCTGGTCCACATTGTATGAGCATTATTGATGCCTGTTCACTCTTCAGCAGAGTTTTAACTCAGCTCCCAATTTGCCCCTTCTTGGGCTATCTTTCCTATCTCAGCAATAGCTGTACTTGTATTGATGCCCCTATGTTAGGGCTTGTTGAAGATCTTCATCATATGGACAAGAGATGCTATGTAAATCTAAAAATTATGCCACTTTTAGTGCTGATCCCTTTTCATTCTGGACTCTTTGATATTACTATGATTGTAATGATTATTATTGTTGGCGTTTCCATGAATATTTGCCTTTGTTACCAGTTCTGTTCTCTGTCAAATAGATTGCTTACTCAAATAGATTGCTTACTAAATGGACCTATCCCTATAGAAAGACAAAACAGAAGTAAATCCATCCTGCTGCTGTTATTAATATGCTATTAAAAACCTATTTGAATCAATGTTACCTGTTTGCTGCAAATCTCCACACAGAAACAAAAAATGTTTGCAGAATCTTAAGGCATGTGGGAGATGCACCTGTGTTGCTAATTCCCAAACAGTCAAATTGCTCAGTAATAAAGTGTTTCTGTAATGTAGCTTTTTTTTTTTGATGGTGATTTTGAACAAATGCATTTTCATTATGTCTGAATTTCATTTAATGTGTTTTTACAATACATGTTTGTGGTGTATCATTCCAGAAAGAAAGTAAGCTCCATCTAAAATCACATTTGATTATGAGTATGTACCCTCATACATATCTAATAAACAAATAAACAAATCAGTTTGATCTGTTATGCAGATAACACTGATATGTAAAATATGTTCAGGAACTAAAAATGCATTTTCTGTGCGGAAGTTTTCCTTGTAGAATGCACAGTGAATTTATGTGAACTGTATACAGCACTGAGACTCTTTTATGTAGCCTGTTTCCCTGGCTGATAGCTAAAAGAGGTTAGGCTGAATCTCAGTGGATCAATTAACAGAGGGACCTGTCCTTCAACAGAAGAAGATCTATTTCAGGATTTGCATATCACTGAAAAAAATTACAAAGCTGAGATAAATACAAGCCCGATAATAACTCACTGCAGGCTTGGCTTCATTCCTAGATTTCCTTGGCTGTTTGTCCTAATAAAGTGTCTCCATGGCACTCAGGGCAGGAAGGTTATTAGTAGCTGTCAATCAAAAGAAGGAGTATGCATCGACAGGAGGAGAAAGAGAAGAGAGGTGACATTCATCCTCTTTTCTCACTTATATTGGGTATAAAAGTCATTCAGAGCAAGTGGTTAAAAAGGGACAGGTCCCTCTTCATCCCCCATGGAAAAGAAGAAGAAGAAGAAGGTAAAAAAACCTAACCAACATACCTGCCTTGGTTACCAACAATTTAATAATGGTGTGGAATACATCAGTCACTTCTCTTTAGCTTATTAATGCTGGGATGTTTATTAATGCCAAGGGATATGAAGGACATATACACAAAGAGCAGGATAAAGACTTCTGACAAAACACTTCTGGTTGATATTTTAGTATGAAGAAATGATAACTTGAAGCACCTCCAGTTTATGATAAAACTTAAGTGCCGTATAGGGAAGTGGTACATTTATTTCATCTTTAAGCTAACATGGTTGTGGCAACGAACACCTTTAAAAAGCTAGTAACAACACAGAATGCACATTTATTTCTTATCTCATTTAAATCAGATACAGTGATCTAACTTTACCAAGTTGAAACTCAGAACTGATCTATACACCAATTAATTAATACTTTAAAGGTCTTTAATTTACTGTACCACTTTCTTAATTAAAGTATATCTGCTGCTAGAGCACATCATCTCTATATATGCATATTTTCATAAGTAACAGAGTCCATAGAGTGCTAATTGATATCCTGGTCTCCAGACAATACTTTACTAAATGAAATGACAATTATAACCAATTAAAATTCACTTTACATACCACTTCACCTATTTGGTATGTATTATGCATGAAGACAGAGAGTACATTGCCTCGCTGCTCAGGATTTGTGTGCGTCTCTGCAACTGATGGACAGCTCGAAGGTATTCCTTTTAGCAAGCTCTTTACCAAGGGTCATTTTTCAGGCTCATCTAAAACCTATACTTTGCTTTTACATAGATACATCAGTTAATAAAAGCTATTAATTGCTTTGTGAGGATTTTATTATTATTATTATTATTTCCTTTGACAAATGTGTGTCAAATTTGCACTTACACCTTCAACTTGCTACGAAAAAAAGGTTTTTAAAATAGCACGGTGCCTAATTAGAAAAGCTAAACTTCTCTCAGACACATTGTATGCACCATATAAATGGCACAGCACTGCACACCTACTGAGGGGAGTGTGGGAGTAACGCAGAGGAATGAAGTCAGTGGGAGATGAGTGTGTTTGGAACAAGCACCTCAAGCTTGAGAGCACACGGCTAAAAAGAGACATTACACATTTCATGCAATAAGGAGCTGCTCCCAGTTTTCTACTGAAAGTCTAGGTTTTGCAACCCACCGCTGCAGAGCAAGGACTGTCTCAGCTGGGGTTTTCACTCTCTGACCTCATTTCATGCCTGTGGTGGGGAGCAGACATTTCTCCACTAGCTGTGGTGGGACCTGCCCTTTGATGTGCACCTTCTGCAACAAGGGCAGGTCCCAGTAGCACTTAGATGTAACCTGCTGCACAGGGAGGTCTTGCAGACCTGCCCTCCAGGCAGCGCCTACAGCTCCGGTGCAGCCCCACTTTGCCAAGCCGATCCTGGAGCAGCACGTGGAACTCACTGCATTGGTGCCACTGCCAGGTAACCCCACTACTTTTGTAAGCAAGGAGTAAATTTACACTTTGGGACTTTCTTAACTAAAACCCACAATTCATGTAAAAAGTGGTTAAAAACATCAAAGCTTATAAACTCCACAAGTCTCTTACCTCTGTATTCCCTTTATTCCACTTCTTCCTTTGCACAGATACGTTCAGGAGAATCCAGGCTCTCACCAGGTTATCATTCTCAGGAGTGATAAGGGGAAAAGCAAAATAAATGGAGACATGGACCTTAAAAAAGCAAAAAATTTCTAAATTGAGTATGGGCATTTTTCTTGAGGTGGTTTTCAAAAAAACCCCAGACCTTAATTTATCTTTCATCTCTCCAGATCAGTCATGTGACCCTATAGGGACTTCCCAGGCTGACTTGTGTTATCTCCCTCCATCCAACCAGCTGAGGAAACTTTTTCATGCAATGCATACCACCAAGTAAAGAACCTTTATCCTACCTTTTAAATCTTCCGTGTTCACTCAATGAATCATTCTGAATGCTGGATGAGGTAAAAACCACAGAGCCAGATCACCTCCTCCTGTTATCACAAGCAGAGGAGAAGGCTTGAGGAATGGTGTGGGTCGCTCCCACACGTTTTTTTGAAGACGTATGTGATTGCTACCCTGTCACAGGGATGGGGTTTGTTTTCTGAGGGGGAGGTCATGAAGCCTTTTAAGCATGTTGTTTATTCACGTAAAAAGAGGCATCCAACCCGGAACTATCAACTTCAACCACAGACTCCCCGAAAGGGTTGATGTAGGAGCTGTACATCCAGGCTACGTTTTCGAAGTCCCTCAGGACCAAGACAGAGAAGATTACTTGCCCTTCTCCCTTTTTCTCTGCTCTCTTTACCCAATCCACCTCAATCCCCTTCAAATTACTATAACTCCACATCAATTTTCTCCCATGACAAATCACTCATGGGAAGCACCTCTAGACTCAGGACTAGGGCGGAAGTGGTGCGGCAGGACTTAGTGAAACATTGCTCTCTGATAGCCAGGGCAAATTCATTCATGGAGAAGGATCCTCCTGGATTCAAGTTCAAGATCTTTGAAGAAGAAACAAAATATGAGAGACAAAAACTTGCAGCAAAGGGTCTTGGGGTGTTGGGACTTTTTTTTTTTTGAGGGGTGGAAGATTGGGGTTTTTTGTTTATAGGTTTGCTTTTTTGCAGATCTGTTTTATGCTCATCTATGAAATTGCAATAACTGAAATTAAAGTATTGACATTGTCCTGAACCACCTACTTTTCATTACAGAGAAGGCTAAAGTCAACAAAAGTGCAAAATACAACTGCAGGTGCTTTTCACAAAAACAGTTTTGTGGCAGTAAGACAAATCTAAGTGTATCTGCAATAGGTGACATTTAAAAGTTGAGGCACATTGTCTTCATACTGAACGTTCGATGAATTCCCTGCTAGTATTTGTTTCCATTCTTGTAAGAGATTAAAATACAGTTACAAGCAATAAGTAACAGTTTCTCATTTTAATATATGGCATAATTTACAACAACTCTAAGTTACAGTTGTACACAAAGTGGGGGAGATGGGATGTGCATCTACCACTATTTTTATTATTTTTGTTTTTATTTTTATTTTTATTTTTATTTTTTTTTATTTTTATGTTATAAAATGTTCTTACCTTTCTAGATGGACAAAGGATCATCGGTGTTTCTGGAAGTTAAAACAAAATACGCAGTTCACTGGAGTCTGAGTGCCTTAAACTGGTATCTCTCTGCCGAAACTCTAGTATTCTTATGCCAGCCGGGGAGGCAGCCTATTGACTGCAGGGGCAGCACATCAAAATTCAGTTTATTTTATCCACTACTAGGCCCGACTTAGTTATGGTATTTGTAAATAAAAATTTTTCTTCTCTTTAGAACAGAATTCAAAATTAGGCTTTAGAAAGATTCAGATTATAGATCTGAGTAGTTCAAATATGTTATTCAATATGGAGTACTGAAACATATGAAAGGTGCACTCAATTCACTGCATTGTGAATGTATGATTTTATGAAAACTGAAAGTGTCTTTGACTTTCTATTCTAAATGGAAGAAAGATATTCACGTAAATATATATGAACAGTTAAGGGGCAGTCAATCTACAACTATTCGTGGCAGAATTTTTTTCTCACCTATTTAAGCATAGTTTAGGGGAAGAACAATTTTTTAAAGTCTGTTTAATGTGATTCACTTGGAGACAGGAATCTTTCATTTAAAGGAAGGAGGAGGGGAAGACAGAAATGACAGCCAAGGGCTCAGGTTCTCATTTTAACATTGGCAAAAATGTGAATAATGTTACTGTTTCAGAATTACTTCAGAAACAGCAGGTGGCTTAACACCGATATATTCTCTTTGAAAGCAACCCCTTTATGTTTCTCTATCAAACAATATAAATGTTATAATTTGTTTTGTTAATATTAAATGTAATGTTGATCTAGATTGAAACATTAAATAGGATGAGATTTGTGTTTCCTCATAGAAATAATTTCAAATCTTATTTCTGAATTTCAAGAGTATCTACTTTTTTCAATTTGTTTCACATGAAATATGGTGGACATTTCTCAGATGCAAAAATAATTCCTGTATAACTTTATTTTGCAATTACCAAGATTGATTTTTCATTAAGTGCTTTTTTGTTGTTGGGTTTTTTTATTTTTTCATTTACAAAAGTTGTTTTGTGCAGTAAATGAAGTGCCAGCGCAGACAAATGTAACCAACATTAAGCTAGCCAATAGAGTTCAACAAACTGCTCAGGTCATTAATATAATTTGTTTTGGCACTGTTACATTTCCTAGTGCTACTCTGTGTAGTTTGCTGGGCACATCAATTTGTTTTCAGCTATTGTGAAATTGGATATCCTGGCTTTCATCCAAAGCACCCTCTCAATTTGCATATCTTTGTTATCATTTCAGGTTCTCAGAACATACTGTGGACTATCACACCATCTGCACCAAGATCCTCACATCCAAACACAAATTAAAAATGAAACTGTAAAATTTGCAAGGAAACAATACAGACCTTTTATCTCATTCTCCCTCTGTTCATTTTCAAAAGAGAAACTTGCTTGTAGCCAAGCATAGCAAAAAAGGCTTTTATTAATTGGACTGGCATCAAGCATGCATACATAAAATTGTTTATTTTTTCCCTATAAAGGGGTTGCCTGACATAAAAGGGTCTTTGAAGATGACATTCAGATTTTGACATTTGCATGATATTGTATAAATATCAGAGGTAGGAGACTTTTCTGACAAACCAGATGGGTCAAAAAAAGCACTTCCAGAGATAGATATTAGTCTTTTACTTAAAGGATATTAGCTTCTCCTCAAAGCTGTGAATTATTAGGCAGCAAAAACAAACATATTTTTCTCAAACCATGGCTTATTTAATTCTTTTCAATCCAAGTAAACTGGGCTTGGGGAAAATATAAAATAATGTCATTACTTTTGAGGGGGGTTTTGTAATTCAATTAAGATCACAGAATATAATTGAATCTTGTCTTTTGAGTGTCACAGAGATTAAATCTTATTGCTGAATTTACTGCTTCTTGACGGAGCTAATCTCGATTTTAAGCATGGACTCTGAATGTTTTTTGAAATACTAAAAGGCATTTTAGGCCTTAATTCATCAATATTGGAATTATGCAGAGAAAGATTCTTCCTTTCAGCTACATTCCTTCATGAGCTTTGATAGAAACCCACAGTTTCTATTTTTATCAAGGGTGGCAGAGGTGAGCAAGGAAAGAAAAAATCTGCAAACCTATAATAGTTGTAGAGGCACTTAGTAGGGAGGTTTGCTGACTGTGTTCTTCAGCAAAGATTTCAAATGAGGGAAGATGGAACCTCCTCCTTTTGATCATGGGAAGGAATAGCACAAATCTGATTGTATATGTTGACCCTTCTTTATCAACAAAGAATCAGCTACTGTCAGCTAGCAGTGCGCAGGAACCAGCTGGTTTCATGGAGCAGGTTGGGAGAATGACCTGAGCACTGTCTCTGAGCTTGCTGCTTTTGATGATATATTGCCATGCTGTTCAAAAACTCCACGGTGTGAGCCTATAGTGAGAGGAAGAGAAAGGAAACAAGGAAGACAAGAAGGGAAGAGGGAGGAAGGGGGAGAAAGGGAAGAATGGAGATGAAGAGAGACGGGAGGAAAGGAAACAGAAAGCAACCACTTAAACCCCAGCTTCCACTTGACATCTTCAGAGGGTCATCTTGCCCATATATTCTTAAAATTCTCATATACAGCTCATGACTGACAGCTGAAAAAAATAAGCAGATTCACAGAAAATAGATCCAATCCTCAGAAATTCCTTTTCTTTCATAATTCCTCCTTTTTCATTGATATAAAATCCTCCTCTGAAATTAATGCATTGCCTTCATTCAGACATTTGACTTGTGGGAAGAGAGGTCCACTTTCAGGTATTTTGCCTTGAAACATAACACTGTGCAGGTATAAAGAACAAGATATAGCTGACCTGTTTTTATGTGCCTTTTTCTTTTCATTCCATCAATCTTACATAACCCTAAACATATGGCTAGGGACTTCTTCCTTCTCTGATGGTTCTCCATGAGCCCTTTAATTATACAAATCAGTAGTGGCTTTTCTCCTCCTTGCAATCCTAAATTGGTCACTTGTACTTTCCATCTCCCAGTCTTCTGCATCCGTCCTTCAGTCGCTGGCCTTAATCTCAGTGCAATACCTGTTTCTGCTCACTCCTTTGGCCTCCAGACCCCTACAAATTCCAGTCATGCTCCATATAATTCTTCCATTTTCACATTTCATTAGATACACTGCTCCAAATTCATGATAGATAGATACCTGGATAGTCAGTGACTATGGTGAAGCTGTCTGTCAGTTCCTGTAGCAAATTCAACACTTGCTTTTGTGTCTGTCTTTCAGGTTGTTCAGATTTTTGCAGAGAAATTCATCCTGCTGTAGGTGGTTGCTTTCAGAAGACTTAAATAACAAGGCAATAATTAGTTCACAGCTAGATTAATCTGATCAATGATGAGGACTGGTGAGAATTCTACATTTGAATACCATCAGTAATGGTGTGCAATAGCAGTAATACATGTACACTGAAGGAAATAATAAGGACTTCCATTCCAGATGACGATGAAACTTATTTGTATGTTCAGCTCCTGAGGGCAGAGAAGTGGGGATGGAGAATTTGTGCATTCCTTAACATTGGCTTTTTCAGTCATTCAGAAAGTTCGTGAGAGTAAAAGCATCACTGAGCTTTGAATTAGGTCCATGAAAAGCCACAGGAAGGTAGGGCTCACTTTAGGCTGTTGAAACATTAGGGTTTAAAGTAGTAGCTGTAAAAACACAGCCATTGAGTTTTTTCTCCCCAAACTGGGTCCTTTAGAAGCCTAGAGAAGAGGTCAGCTTCAGTCTGGCTCTAAGTTGCCGATGACACTCTAATACTTAAGGCATTCTGACTTAACTAGCCAGTGAGACAGAAAAGAAGTAGCAACACTTACTCCCAGCCTTAGTAAACTGCTACTCACTTCTACATCACTTGACTGGTGGAGATTCCACACAAACCTAAAGCAAGGCTTAATCCTGGGTGCCTGAGCCCATGGGAAGGCTAAGCACTGCACCACAACACCCTGAGAGCAGAAAGTTCACCATCACTCAATACATCTGAAGCACCCTATAATAATGGCTTATCCTAATGAAAACATGAGACTGGTTGGCGTCAGCTCATATTATTTGTCTCGTAAGTACCAGTTGCATGAGGTAAAACAGCCTGGGATTAATTGAAGCACTGCAGAACACTGTTTCAATACACTTTTAGGTGCTTTATTTCTGATTAGAATTCTTTACTGTTGCTCCCTGTTTTCACTTCCTCAATTCCTTCTCTGAAAATACACTCGGTCTTTGATTGTGGCCTGCTACTTTAAATAAACAAATCTTCATTAAAGGAGGTCAAACCACATGTATTGGACAAATGCCAATTCAGGAAATTACATTCTCCTTACCTAAATAACCCTTGTAGCTTCAACTGTGGGGAAAAAACCTGACAAAATGTGTTCTTCACTTCTGGTCAAGAGCTATAACATAGAAGCAGTATATCTAGTCACAGCTAAGCAAACTGGCTCAAAAGTTGAATCTCATTTATCTGTATTCAAAACGTGTGGCTTCTGAATTGTTGTCAGAAGAAGAACTGCAGTGAATATTTTAGAATAGTGAATATTTTAGAATAGTGAATATTCAATACAAAACCATAAAAATCCAAAGTCTTTCCAGTTTTGGTTTTTTGCTACAACTTAGTCTCTGAGGACTGAGCCATATACTTTCTAAGTCTCTCAGTCTAGGAAATTCTAAAAGAGAAGATTTATTCCATCCACTTGATATGAAGAACTTCATAGAACAACATCAAATACAGACTTGAAGTCTGAGATTAAAATGCAGCAAATATCATAGGATATGAAAAAAGCACACATATTCAGACTGAAAAACACTTTCCATTACATGTATTTTTCTGTCTGTTTCTGAAGATACTTCTAGACCATCCATAATACATTGAAGGGAGATTGTCCTACATTTGTCTACATTTAATGGAGCAACCTATTGCTCCACAAGAAGCAATCTGCTCAGATTTGAACCAGCTTGCAAGTTGCTAACAATTATTTTTCCCTGAATAAGTTTTGGTTACTAGAGCTTCTTCCTGACAAAGGCCTTGAATTTCTTGGCATGGTGTCCTGCTATTAGCAACGACTATCTGGATAAGACAGAAGCTGAATTGGGATATAGGTCACACTCTGATCATTATTAAAATGTTTTCTTAAATATTTTCTCCATAATATTCCTTCATCTCAGGGCTGGGAACCAGGGTATCATTAATTTTAAACTTACTTCTGCTAGAGAACTAGTGCTAGAGATTAAATAATTTTTAACATAATGATTAATAATCTCTCTTATAAACTCTGTTTTGTACTGCACTAGGAAATTATCCACTATGAATAAAACTAGGCCTTCAGTACAATAACCCAAAATCTGAGACAATTGAGACTATCTTCTAAAAAGGAATTGCAAATATAAGCATTTAGATATTTTGTCCACAAAATGGAGCCATTCATTATTTCAGGATCTTCTCTATCCTTCATAATGGATAAGACACACAACATAAGAATCTACCAACATCATACATACCATTGGTAATGGTTGATGCTGTCGATAATTCATGAGTTGAGAGGCTTGGACATGTTCTAAACTCCTTGAAAACGATTTCTTACATGAAAGTATTTTTTCATTAAGAACATTATTTTAAAAAACACCAAAACCAAAAAGGCAACATAGCTTCTTATATCCAGCTGTCTTTTACCATGTTTTCTTATGCAAAAATCTGATGGCAGAATCTGGTACACAGCTGTAAATTTTCCCAGGGAAAGTCTTCCCTCCAAATATTGCATGCCGCAAAGTTTCTCCTATTAGTATTAAAGACAAATTTTAGCTGCTTATAATAGTGAGGGACTGGTCTATAAGTCTGCAAAGTGGCATGCACACCTATGGTGCTATATAAGTACATAAATAATAATTGTAATTAATGTGTCTCAGCTTCCTGATCTGGAAAGGATTAATTAGTTGAGGAGGATTAATTAGATATTGTTAGCACAGTACTTTGAAGATGTAAAGTGCTATATATAAGTGCTAAGTACTACTGCATCGTGATTTTCATGTTCTTTGTGCTATACTTAGTAGATTACAAGTTCCAAGATTTCGTTTGCTGGAATATTTGTGAAACTGGATGTGTCTGTCTTAGAGACTCTGAGTCCACATAGTTATGTTTGCCTATAGTTTAACACTAAAGCCTTGTGTAAACAGACATGCTTCCGTTTATAATTGTTGAAACCATCAGGGTCACATTGGCAACAAAATACTTTATAGGCTTCCTGGTTGCAGACATATGGTATACAGTTTTAAATAAATAAATACTACTTTGATGAAACTTGAACTTCTATAGACTAAGCAAAATGGTGCTAAAGAGAATTCCCAAGGGGAGGAAAAAGCGCTTCTGAGTTGCACAAGGCTTCAGAGACGCACAGGTGTTGTCCTGATACATACTTGGTCACATTTCCTGGCCACCTTAATAAAATGTCCATTTTCTTTTACTTGCATGGCATTTGCTACATCAAAATGTATGGCAGCAAGATAGTTAATGGACATGTGAAGAGAGATCTGAAATTCTAGAAGTAAAAGTAGGAAGTTCAGCTAAAAGTTCTGTAAAATATGAATTAGTTTTTGTAGCATGCTGTGAAGCAAGAAGACTCTTTTTAAGCCTGTTTAACAAATTACATATAAGGATAGGAGGTCGTTATGTGACTTCCTATTTCTTCAAGGTAAATTAAGTCAAATTAGGTCAGATATACAACTATAAAATCATTGAATGCTTCCTTCTACAGTTGTACGCAGTCCCACAAAGCAACACAGTCATCCCTCTTCTAAAGAATGTATTGAAGCAAGAGAGAACAGAAATCATTTTCCCCAAGTCCTATATGTACAACCTAAAACTGGACATTTTCTATATTTCCCTTATCCTGCTACTTATGTTGATGTGGAAAGACAAAAGAATTGCTGAATGGTTTAATAAGTCAGTGGGAAACGATGCCAAAAGATTTCCTTGGTACCATCGAAACAGCAGAGAACATAGTAGAACTCTATTCATGCTGTATAGATCACATCAGTGAATGTTAAAGGTAAGGCCAGGGAAAAATAACATTTTACTTCCATTTTGCAGCCTAGAAATATCATTCATATATCAAATCAAGGCTATTAACATCCTTTATTAAAGCCTGAGTGCAGCTTCTTAAAACATAGGTATAATCAGGTGTCTGGTCTCAAATACCTATCGAGAAGCCCTTTGTGACCAATAGGATGATTTTTAAAGCTTTCCATCCCTTGGCCATACAGGTTGCTATAGACATTTGGTGTAGACCAACTCTGCTGTAACTACTGATTACCCTAGTTGGGTAAAGAATCATTCAGTTTCTTCAGCCATCACAACATAATTTTCTCAGTCTTCCTATGACACAGCCTCTGCTTGAGCTATATCACTTCATGGACAGATTAATTGCTTCTATTATGAAAGCAGAAGGAAGCATGGCTACATTCAAAACATTTCAGCAAGTCCCTGTGGTTATCTGTGTAAAATGGTGCAATAAACCAATAGATGAGCAATGTACAGTCTGCCTAAATGTGGAAAATGCTGGTCTAGTTGTCACTCGCCACTGCTAGCTGGTGCATTCCCTCCAACTGATTTTTTAATTTATTGTTGTAAATATGCTCCTTAGGGACTGAAAAGGATTCATGGAAAGAATGAAAAAGCAACTAATTGAAATGTCCAACTCAAAATCACAGTTAACAAAACAGTTATTCCTTCTCTTTCTTGCTCCATCGGACACTGAGAGTACTCTAATTACACAGAATCACACAGAATCACAGAACAGGTAAGGCTGGAAGGGACCACTGGAGATTATCTAGTCCAGCCTCTCCGCTCAAGCAGGGTCCTCTAGGGCATGTTGCATAGGGTTGTGTCCAGGCAGCTTTTGAATATCTCCAGCGAAGGAGGCTCCAAAACCTCTCTGGTGAACCTGTCCCAGTTATTTCTTGAAGGCTAAAAAAAATGTTTGTAGACTTCTCAGTACTATTTCCAGTTATCCATGGAATAAAACCACCGAAAAATCTTTGATTTTTTCTAGCAGGAATTAGGTTACATCTTTTTTTTCATTAAGCATCTGGGAACAGGGAATTGAATTCTTCAGTATCTGATAGAGTATGTCAAATAAATTCTTCTGTGGGTGAAATAGAGTAATTGTCTGTATATTTTTTCTATGTTCATTGAGACCTGAACTCAAACTCTTAGTAGTCCGTTGATGTGCAAGGCAACACTTTTTACACCCCTTCTAGTGGGTCATTTTATGTCACTGTTTTTCGGCATACAATAGAAAGTGTGAGGAGACATGTATCATAGTATCAATATTTTTATCTTAGAAAAATGCTAAGGGAGTTAAAATGATACCTTCTCTAAGAAGCATAAATTAACAGATTTTTTTCTCTTTGACAGTGTTTACCATGAATTTAACAAGGTTTGGATATGTCTTTCCTTATTTCTTTTTACCCTACATGGGCAACGGTCTTCTCAGAGGACCTGGATGCTGCAGTTGTTGGCCTTGTGGCTGGGCTTTGGTCGATCTCAGTTGGTCAAGAAATGCAGGACACCAATGCCAGCTCTCTTGAAAGATTCAGTCTGCAAGTAAATTGCATTAAATAATAAATAGTAAGTAATTAACTAAAATGGCTCTTTTTAAACTTCCTGCACTGGGGAACACCATTTAAATAATTACCTTCTTACAAATGTGATTTTATCACATCTGTTATCTCAAAAGTTATTTCACTATTTGAGGGTTTGTTTTTATTTTGCTTTAGATAATTTCTAGGCCTCCTTCTGACAATAGAGCAGTATTGCAAAAGACATCTCCCCAGCTAAGGTTAGTAGCTTTTCCTTGGCCTCCTTCTGGAGCTTTCCAGTTTCCACCTCAGTTTATTGGGTTTTAATATTTATAGTTCTTTCAATTACTCATGTGTGCTCATCCTTCATACAGCTGTGTTGACATGCTCTTTGCTTTGAAACATCAGTAAGTTAATTAGGGTGATGAAAATACTGTTCAGCCTGGTCTCAGTATGACACACTTAGGTTTCAAAGAGTCATGTGAAAATTATCTTAGCATTCACTATATGATTATTGTGATTTATTTTGAGTTTTCCCTGTTGGCTGATGTATTTGTGGGTGGTGATGCAGCTCAGACTAACTTCTTGGGAAGATTTTTAGGTGCACAGAGCCTATTCATGTCCTGGAATTAGATAAAGAAGAACAGGACTCTAAGTAGTATGAAAAAGTTCTCTTTCCACATGGGTATGCTGTTGCATCCTTCATGTAGTCCAGCTCACACTGAAGCCTTCATTGATTGCTAGTCCGTAACTATAATAACAATAATTATCTAATTTGTAAGAGTATCATCTTCTCTTTAAAGATGTGCATAGCTTTTATGCTCCGATGTGGGCTGTGTTTAAAAATCACTCATGAAATATGCAAATTCTCAGGACATTTTCTTCAGTATATCTTGAAGTGAATTTGCAAAGTTGTAAAACTCCATTCTCAAACAGATGTAGGGAAACAAAAAAAGCCAGCCTTTATTTAAATAGTGCTTGACATTTTCTTTGTCAGCAGATCCTACAGTTGTGGACCAACTGCCTGCCTGAGGACAGGGCCAAAGTGAATACTTGTCTAGCATGGGAGAGCATGGTTACTCCGTCAGTGTCAGCTCGTAACAAAATTTGGCTTGTGCAGGGAAGGGGGAAAATAGCTCTCATCATCTCAGACCAGATATTTATGTAGGCCCTTCCTGCAAACAATAGCTACCATGCTCAAGTCATATTTTCAACTTGATTTCCAATCAATTTTGAACCCGTGACAGATATAAACCAAATTTGAAAGATGGATAGGATCAAATGTCAACAAATGTCATGAACATAGGCAGCTGAACAGGAGGAGACCTTATAAATACTACCACTATAAAACAGACTTCAGCATGAATTCAACCTTTATGAAAACAAAACATACTTAATAGGAGAGCAGTACTGTTGATGTCCTAACTGTCAAACATTTTGTTTGGAGAAGTACAAAGCACAAATACATGAGAAAATGGGTTTTCTTTGTACCATGGCATGTGACATGGCTTTTTACTCCTCCCTTTTCAGCAACTGGTCACAACAAAGGTAACCAACTATCCTGTTCTGAGAAACACGAATCCCCTCTAAGAGAAACAGATACAGAAGAAGAGAGAGGCGGTTGTTTTCCTAAGGACATAAAAAAAAGAATCCTGAACACTAGATTATAACTGAGATGATCTCCGGGTATTGGGCAAGTTCCTTTTATTGGCAGTGCTAAAAAAGGCAGATTGCTATAAATTATCTGTCCTCTTCATTCCACACTCAGCATTACATCTGCAGCCATCTTGGGAAGACACTTTTCTTTCTGCACTGAGAAAGTGAAGAACTGGGACACTATTCAATGGTATTCAAAAAAACACTCAAAACCACTCATCTCCTTTTTGCACTTGAAGTCCTACAAACATTTCCAAAATCTACCTTCATGACAGTACGGTAACTGAATTTATTAATTATGTTATAGTGGTTGAAAAATGCTATGGCATCATTGCAAGCCAATATTTGCTTGCCACTATATGGCCCTTATGGGGAGATCCATCCTCTCCAACCATAGGCCCTAAAGGCCTATAGTCTGGACTAATCCTCTCTGCTGCCTGTATCATCAGTGCAAAGAGACAGACACTTTGAAAGGTGATTCAATCTCCTCACCTTAGGAAGAGATGAGTTTTACTATCTCAGAAGTTACCATGCCTATTCACTGAGTGGAAGAAACCAGGCAGACTGGCTTGGATGGACACCTAATTCTTTTGTTGATTATGAAATATGCAATTTTTTAAATTAAATCAGCAGTGGTTTTGCTATTTTTCTAAGCAGTTCTACAAGCAAAAGTAATTTTGCGCTAGGTGCCCCAGACCCCAGAACACAGAATGAGTAAGGGATCTTTCTCTGGAGATAACCTCTGCTTGTAACTCAGTAGAGCAATAGTCTGAATTTCCCAGTCTGATCTTCCCAAAAGGGTAGGAAGGAGGTGCAGAAATAGAGTTATGCTGTCTTTATAGTGCAGGAAATAGAAACCAGTGCCTTCCCTGTGCCCAGTATGGAAGCCATTCACAAGGGTTTCCCAAACACAAACATTTTCTTCAAAAATAATAAGGTCTCAAGAGATAACAAAAGAACATGCTGCTCCTTTTTTACTTTGCCATGTAGGTTCCAGAGTGAGTGTGTGAATTTCAGTGTTTTCCCACACAGTAAAATACTGTGTATGCCCACATCCCCTTAAGATTTAGGACCCTACTTCAAATTGTTAAATTGCCCCGGAAGGTGATACCACATACAGAAATTTTAATTCTTTTTATAATGAAGAAAGGGAACTAGTGTATTTAATTTTGGAATCACATTTTAGTGAGAGCAACAAGGTTTCTATTGACCCAGTAGATTCTTGTCATATCTAATTTACTGATCCAGAGTTTTGTAAAAGCAAACATATATAAATGTATAAGCTTCATCTATAATTGGGAAGCATAGATAAAAATAATTTGACATTGAAATTTACACTTAAGAAGTAGTGCACTTCATTGCAATCAATTTTTCATTATGTTGTTGAGATCAATAGCTACAAATAAGATATAAAAACTGTATTATTGATGTGGCACATGTCAGTATAAAATGCGCAATTTTCTGTAGCATTTCAGTGGAGGAAAATTGTATTATACCATTTCCAACATTATACATATTGGTCTGTAGAGAATGCTTATTAAAATCAATGTACAGTAAACTACACTCAGGGATATTTTACAAAATAGAGAAAGGTCAGAGAATTTATGAAGGCTTCAAAAAAGACAAAATCACCTTGGTGTGTAAGTATTGTTCTAAAGGCCTCTTTGGTAAGGGGACCAGCCAACTTGTGGGATTAGGAAAGGAATGCATGGTCTTTGATTTCTTGGCCAGAGTACCAGCCTAGACTAAGCTGCTGGGGATTCAGGCTCTACTTGAGGGTACTGCTTTTGCCTGAAGACAGTGACTCACATAAGACAGAGCATGATAAACTGCCACCTCTGAATACCAAGAGGCATTGGTGAAACAGTGCAGCAGTATGCTCACCCACCTCAGACTGCAGCCCTGCTTCCACTCTTGGGCTAAAACGAGGATCTGGAAAACGGTCTAGAGCTACAATGGTAAAGCACATGTGATAGGGGAGTGCTGGCTCAGCTCAACTCACATGAAATCACAATCAAGGACAGACAGAACATCTACTGCCTATGGCTCTCTTTATTCTAAACCTTAATCTGTTTGTTTTGGAGAATGAAAGGAACTTTGGAAAAAAATGGTGGATCTTTTCAAGTAAGATGATTATGGAAGAGGGGTTGGGAAATTCAGAATTATTATTGGTAGATGAACCATAGAGGTTTTGAAAGGTAAGGTATAGAAGGAATAATAAAATATATAGAAGAACATTTGGCCACAGATAAAATTATGAAGAATCATTTCTGTGTAGGCAAATCATGTAAAGAACACAACCTTCACATGTACCTGGTTTCCAGTGAAAATACTATTTAGGATTAAAATGTTTTGGAGAAGCAGTTATGTTCAGCTTTGTTATTTCTTTCCTATCTTTCCCCTCTCTCAGACATATTCCAGAGTACACAACAAATATTATGCTGAACAATTAATGAACAGCTTCAGCATTCACTGAATCAACAAATTTAGTAGTAAATAAGTAGACTGCTTTTCTCTGGCAGTTCACTATGTTATAACCATAATTGTGTTGACTTAACTGATATAATACTTGATGACATTGTAAATACAGTTTTGTTTCTTTTTCTAATAGACTGTTTTCTACATTGGAAAGAAAGATACTACAAAACAGAGCAACTGAGGTAAAAAAGAAATTCTGTTAAAAATGGATCATTCTGTTAGACATCAGACCTCACTAATTTCCCCAACATATTTCTCAAGCGCAGATAAATTAATCACAAAATGCATGGGTTAAGACAACAGTTCTTTGTGGAGATGAAGATGAAATGATTTATGGAGAGGTTGTCCATATGTCTATTTCCTTCCACTTCTAGTTCCTCACGGCTGATACCGAATATCTCTCTTATTTTCAATTCAGTGCCAATAAAGTGAAATGACTAATTATTTGGTTGATTAGTATGAAGTCTTCTGTGCTGCTATCAAAATTGAGCACTACATGTCCTGTGAACCTTGCAGTTCATTATTTCTATAGAATCAACTGTGTCTTCTTGTGAAATTCTGATACAAAATGACGCTAAACTGTTCAATAACAATGCACTCTAGTAACCATAAAAAAAGCATACCTCAGTTCAATTTGAGCAATAGTTAGGCCCCAGTTTAGGCTTAAAAGAAAGTCTGAAGGAGATGGCATACAATATGATGCCCTATTAATAAAATTGCTACAAATATTTTTAGAAATGTCACTGTAATGACCAATTTAGATAAACTGAATAAATATTTGTTAGGCATTACAGAGTCATCATTATCATAACAGTGGTAAACAGCATCCCTTTAATGCACATGAAAATGTTGTCTTGTACATTGATTGAGGAACTAACAAGAACATTTGAAAGAAAACACAGATCGACATCACAGTGATTTTCATTAAAAGTGTGATGATTTGTTTAGATGTACCACTGTGAACGTTAAAAAGTGCTCAGAACTGTTGAACATAAACTTTACTATCATTGTGCAATAGCTTTACCTGCTAAAGTGGTAGAATTTTTAAATGCTCAGCCTACACACAGCATGAGAACTGAATGCTCAACTACCTCCTATGCATCCTTGCCTGCTTGCAAGGGTTATTTGTACTCCCTTCCTTCTTCCAGGGTTCAATCTTCTCTTTAGTGTTTTCAAAACACCTCTCCTTTTAAATTTCTTTTTTGTCTTCTCATGCATATTTTTGCCAAAGATTTTGGATCATTTGTTCTCTCTCAAATCCTTTGCTTCCAATCATTTTCCATGCTTTCTTTCACCTACTGTTTGCCACTGTCATTTTTTGGTGGTTTGTGGTGTTTATTCTCAACATAAGAACACAAAGTCTGGAAAAACAAGGAACTTTACATGCATGATTAGAGGTGGGCGTGGCATTACCATAGTTCCAAAGGTTAAAATGCATGGTTGAAAACTGTGGGATCGCTAGAGCCAACAGGGAACTTTGTCATCGTTTTCAATAAGACTGATTTCACTTGGTATTCACAATGGTATGATAACCATTTTGACTTCAGCCAAGATCCTTGAAGTCTAGATCACAAATATATCATTTTCTGTCATGCCACATGCTAAACATCTGAATATCTCAGCATAATCAGACTTATGAAGTAGGAGCTTAACCTAAGGTTCCACCACTTATACCTTTCAGGATGCTTTCTTTATGACCTCTGAAAAAAGACATACAGGAAAATGTTTCCAAGTAACAGTTAATCAGATAAGTGTGTCATTATTTTACTTAAGTAAGAAAAAGAGGTGACTTTTTGTACGTAGCCAGGTACTCATTGCACATTGTTTTGTCTTTTAAGATAATTGGATCTGAATTTTTCTGCATTTCTTGAAAGTGTCTTGAGAAGGTTTCTTTACCTACATAAATTTAAGTTTCTTCTTAAGAGATGAACTTACTGTCAGAATTCAAATGCATAAAGCATCAAGACTCATGAAAAAGCCTTTATATAGATAATATTTTGTTTCCTTTTCAGTTCTAGAAGGCTCTTCAAATTCAAATGTTTCAAAAAAATTATTCAAAATAATAATATTGAGATTAGCTGCAAACCCCAGATTATCATTTTCTGTAAAGCCACTTTTTCAGCTCATTTCTCTTTTGCTACCACAAGATATTTGGAAAAGTTTGTTTGCTGAGAAAAATTAAATGTTTTACAATTCTTATTTTTGAGGGAATTCCAAGAAACTTCTCTTTCAAGATAAGACTAAAGGGAAGGCGAGGTGCTGGATAGCAATCATGATGTATAAGTAGATCTACATAAAAACTTCTCAGTGCTTGCTGAATATTTTCCTTTCCTCAGAGTCATCATCTTTTGTCATAATCATGACAAACTTATGAACCATTGCAGATGACTTTGAAATTTCATTTTTCAGTGCCTGCATGTACCTAAAAGCTCTACCAGATCTGCCTAGCAATAAAAGCACATAGTTATGATTATGTTTAATATACATCACACTGCCTGAATGATACAATTGCAAATTCTAATACCCATAGGATATCACATATATTTTTCACTAAGTCCTTATTCACAAAGTGTAACAAGAATTTCCTTCATGAAATGGATGCACCTCCTCTGTGGAACTTCTAGACTTACTTTTTCAGAAAGACTCTTTTCTGTTGGAGACAAAGGGAAAAAAAAGGGAAAAAAAATTCTTTTTCTTTGAAAATGTGGGACTAATAATACAAATTGACATGCAGATATAAGAAATAAAATTGAAGGTATTTACAGTAGAGCCAAGTTCCAGGAAAATGTGTATTTCACTGCAACAGAAGAAAACTAGCAAACAGAATGGAATTTTTTATTCACATAGTCTTTAAAAAAGTTATGTGTTAAAACCACATTTTTAAAATGTCAATGACTTATTTTTCTTTGCCAGTTTGACATGATTAGCTATAATGCATTTGCAGATTGCCACTGAATGGCAGAAATCTGCTGACCCTTGGGGTAAACAGAACAGCCATTACTCTAAGATGTAATGATCCAAACCATAACTAGTTTATTCCACGATTTCTACTAGAGCAGACTCTGTGTATTTTGTTCCTTCTCAACACACTAAAACTGCACCTGTTTAATTATGCTATTGAATTGGATGACATTTCACTGTTTAACACTCTATTCTACTTAGTACAGAGTCTGCATGAGACATTCAGAGCCCTTTCAAGCCAGACTGACAATTGTTGTTCTGGACTTGATCAAAGGATGGTCACGCAGAGGAGCTGCATCAATTTCACTGAGATAGCTTTTAGCCAACATAAGACTATCATTATCACTTTTATGACTAGACAAAATATAAATATAGATGTGTCTTACCCCTCCCTTGCTTTCCTTCTGTCTTATATGGGTATGCTTCAGGCTGACTGAAAAACACCTATGCAGATGCACAGAGATCTGTTCACTGGTCATGTCCCATTCAATGATTTCAAAAGTCTTCCTGTTCATTCCTCCCCAAAACTAGGGGAGATCATCTCCTCCTCACACTTCATTCTGATCTTTACTTCCCTGGAGTAAAACAAGAGTAATGCTATTAAAGCAAATGGAATTCAGTTAAAAGCTCACTTTATTTCAAATCTTTGGGACTTCATCAAGCTGTGTCTGCCCCTTCATGTCAGGAGTTGAGAGCAGATGTTTATACTACCATAACTCCTTCCTGATTATCAGAAACAATTTCAAGTCTCAAGCTCAAGAGGAGGGTTAATTTAATCACATGGCCATTAATGAACTCCAGTACTGGTACTTCTCTTGGTCATACACCACATAGTCAAAAGATGTTAGTGTTTCTCTGGACAACATGGGAAAGACAATCTACTTTATGACTGTAAGAAAATCTGGGCTGCAGGATCTGTGCCATGGTGTGAGCACAGGGAGATTCATGCCAATGCATAGCAAGTATAAATCCATTCCATTGAGAGGAAACATTCTGTTCAGCAGAAAAGGGCTTGTGGGCAAAAGCTTTACATCTCAGGACTTCTGCTCTGTATTTGTCAACCATAGCCTAAGACTGGTCCCAAAATTCAACTTTACCAAACACTGTTTTTGTTTACACCAGTGTAAATGTGAGCACTTTGGTGGTCTCAGCTGCATAACATAAGAATCAGTGCTGCAGTAAAGTGGAACAGCACTTACCAGAATGGAGCAACTTCCCCTAACATTTCAGCAGCAACTGCTTTAAAATCACATGTAGAGTTATACCAGTCTAAAGCCACAGAAGGAAAAGCATAATCATCCCCTTATTGCTCATAATAATTTTCAAATGCATTCCTAAACTTTGTGTAGGGTCTCTCAATGCCAGTATAGCTTGTCAACAACATTTTGGGACATATGTGACAACAAATGTTTAAACAAGTCTTTCCATTCAACACAGGCATTAAAAAACAGTATGTCCTTTCAAAAATTCTCTCCTGTACTTTAAATCCAAGAATCTTAATTCTCCTTTCAAAGCAGGGTAAATCAGAACAACTCAGATGATATCAAAGAAGTTACACTGGGAGGTAAATCTCGCATAATGTATCAAACAAGTAAAATTCAGGGCACCTATGTACACTTTCCCATGTATTCTGTATTATTATTTGATATGTCTGTTATAAACAAAATGAAAATCCATATAAACCCCAAGACAGAGTACATCTCAGCTTCAAAATTCAGTTTCAAAAATACATTTAACCTCTCTTTTTGGAAAGCAATTAAAATATCTGGCGGAATATTTATGACTCAATTAAACATTTAAAATATTGAAAAAGCTTAGCAATTATATCTTTGGTTTAAACACTAAATATGGCTATGTCAGAAAATACCTGCAGTCTCTATAGATTCCTGACAGGATTTGTTTTTCACTTTTGCTGAAAAAGCTATTCTTTGTAAAATATTCCCACACATGCCTAAGTTTATTTCTCAAAGCAATACCACAAAGGATATGACCTCTTTACTCCTAGTAACCTTTCATGGTGCTGAATTGACTTGGACATTGGTGCCAGTCAACACAGCTTGATTTGCTATGGTAAGAATAAGATTATATCTAACAGACTATGTCATTTCCAGGTTCAATAGGCACAGATTTAAAACTAGTCCTCTCTTTGACCCTCTGGATTCTCTTGAACTATTGCACCTTCTTTGACAATGTTTGTGAATGAATGAATTCATGACGACTCAAGGTTATTTTAATGATAATGGCAACGCGCTCACAAAGGAAAAAGGAAAAGGCTAGTAGTACTGGCACTAGTGCTTCTTCACCACAGCCGACTTCCTTTTTGACAGACTGACTGTGGAGTGAATTCCTGTTTATGGTCAAAGGCTGAAAGCTGTTGTGTGTCTGCAGCAGCGCTGCTGCTACTGATCTGTGAACATGACATGCCTGATAATATTGCATTGCCATGGCAACAACAAACACGGGGCAAAATTCTATTAGCTGGAGTGACTCACTGAGTCAAACAGATAATGTGATGGGCCTGGCCAACTGCCCAACAAAGGCTTATGTGAAAGTTGTGATGAATTAACTTTGCCTTGTTATGTCTGTTTTTTGTATAAATTCTCTTCTCGTTACTTATTAAGTCCTCATATTTCTGGTGGTTGCTCAAAATATATATATCACAGGGAAATACTTCAGCAGCAATTAGCCAGTCTGATGCCTAATGTAGGGCTTATGCTGCTTTGTTTAAGAGGGGCTTTTTTCTTTTCTTCCTTTTTTCCTAATTTCTCTGCAGGTGATTTATTTGGAAAGACGAATGCATTGTTTCCCAAAAAAACCCCAAACCAACAGTCCCCTCCAAACTATTTAACAGTGTCTGAGAGGTGGGTGTGGCTTGGCACAGTGCAGCATTTGCTTATATATTCATGTGAGCTTCTCTTTTAAATAGATGTTCCACAGTGCTGCTCTTTAATCTGTACAAGCAAGTAAAAAACCTGTACAAGGCATCATCTGGACCTCACCTACAGTACTTTAGATCACTACTGCCTGAAATGAGGGGTGCCAGATGACATTCTCTTTCATGACTGTAAAAGTCAAAAGCAATACCTCTGACTCACAATCATTTCAGAGGAACAATTAATAACCAGCAGTAATCCAGGTATCTGCCTATGGACATTCACCATCACTTCCAATGTTCATATATCCAAGCCAATAGAGTCAAGATATAGCTGCAAGCCACCAAAAAAGAAGCTTTAACCAGAAAATGGGTGACTGGCCTTGCCTTCTAATCACATTCCTGTCACAACCCTTTCTGCAGAGAAGTTCCCATATGAAAGGGCAAAAGGTCAAAGCAGACCCTAAGGTCACAAAGTAAAGAAAATCAATATATGAGACCAGAAGACAGCAGGGGGCACTAAGTACTTGCAGCCCTTCACTCCTGGAAGGGAAATCCCAAATAAAAGACTCAAAAATGTGGAACTTTAGTGCTTCAGCACCAGGTCTGAGCATGAGAGCTTGCAATTGCGGTACATATGGAATAGGATACTAACCCAAAACAAAAAATGTCCACTCAAACTAAGAATACATTAGTTTTCCTGTTCAAGGGCCATGTTTTCCTCTCCTGGGGGGCAAAAAAAATCCTGCAGAAAAAGAATAAAAGAGAAGAAAAGCAACAATCATTAAACCATCATCCTGAGTTTGGTGCGTTTAGGGTTTGGGGCATCACTTTGCATCACTTCTATGACACATGTAAATCACAAATAAACCATCACGTCAGAATATAAAAGTTCCAACATCTGGAGGACATGAACATGGAAGACAATATTTTTGCCCAAATTCTCATTCTCTTTTTGTTCTGCATCATAGAGATCATGTACTAGGTCACACTGACAGGGTTTTTGTGAGGCAGTCAAGCCTGCCACAAAGGTTCTCATGCAGAGAGACTCACAAGATCATATGGAGAGCTGTGAGAAAATTAATGCAGACATGGACACAGTAACACCTATCATGAGCTTTCTGGAATCTAGCCTGGTCTGCTGGCTTATCCATTTTGTGCTGCTCCCTGCTTCCTGACAAGAAGAGAGTGTTTTGTGAGGTGAAAAACAGCCTTGCTTTATTGACAAAATGGTGAGATCTACACAGTCAAGGTTGCATTCAGTATGCAGATAGTATGATATTTTCTGGTTTTAGGCTACAAAAGGGTCTGAATTGTACCTGTGGGACTCTTAGCTGAAGTTTTCAGCTTTAGTTGTCACTGTCTCCTGATCTATTTGGGAATTTTAAGGCAGAAACCAAAGAGACTACGTCATGTTTCCCCCATTCTTACCAGAGACTCTTGGCACTAAGGGCATTATTGTTTGACCTAGAACATGCCTTCAAGAAAAAACATTCAATGTTGATTTAAAAAACTTTGCTTGACAGAAAATGCACGACTACCTTAAGCAAGCTATTTAATTACTCTCCTCTCAAAATAAGCACTTCTCAGTACCCTAAAGTTCCTTCTATAAAAGTGCCACTCCCAAAGCAGTGCAATTTGAAATAGCCACTTTATCTGACCTGTTGAATAATTTGCTTGAAAGTGTCCTTTCTGCCTTATGGCTCAGAGTCTGAGAAATATATCACAGCTATTTCACAAACATAGATTACATTAAATTATAACTATTTTTTATTATAAAAACAACCCTATAGCTTCAACTTCACTCCAAGCTGTCAGATAATGATCTTATCTCGGTCACAAATGTGCTGAAATAAAATAGTCAGAGAAGAGTTTTTTGAACTGCTCCTTCTTCCTCTAGGCTGAGAGATACATGCATAAAAAGGAAAGTTGTAGCAATTCTAATAGGGAGTCTCTCCCTTCCATCCCCACCTTCAGACTCACCAGGGAATTTACAATTCATCCTAAAAATATGTCTTCCTGGGTTAAAAGCGCCCCAGCAGAGGTAAGTTAATAACTTGAGACCTTGATCATTCTAGTCAGAGACCTACAATGGCATCAGGCAGGGTTCTGAGCTGTGGTAGGATTTTCTTAAATATAATTAATATACTTTTCACACGTTTTAAATATTGGTTTAGTTAGTCCCTTATTTTGCTTAGTCCTTCACTCAAGGAAGCTGCAGCTCTACTGCAACAAGAGGCTAAGTGCTCAGTGCTTTTGGCAGATCCCATTAATTAACTGTGGAGACTGTTTCTAATCCAGAATTCTCTGCCTGCCCCTGCTGCCATCCTGGTCCTGCTCTTGTGAAAGTATCGCCGACATTTAATTAAGTTGATACAGCAAAGACAGCTTCCATTGCTCTCCTAGGAAGCTACAGCTCCCACACAGTAGTTTGGTTATTTGGATGGAAAACCTATTTGGTTACCTCAGTTAGATAAGCTACTGAGTATACTTAAAGGTACCTTTTTTCCTCTAAAAAATATAATCCTAATTTCAAAACAACAAACAAGCAAACAAACAGACTTTTTAGAAAATTTAAGCTATTTCCCTTTAAAAATAATCATCTTATGGAAACAAACACATAGCCATAGTATCAGACTCTTTTCTAATCTGTAAATGATTGTCAGATTTCAGGGTATAAGAGGAAAGTTGATGCAGGTTGCCTGCATTAACCAGATGTAACTAGAGATGATGCTGTCACAGAATCACCACCACACCTCTTTTCATTGTTGAAATAAACAAATACCAATCCCCTACATTTACACAGGGAATTTAGGGTTTCTCCTTTCCAAAACCAGACAAGGAACAAGCTGTGTTGTTCTTTTTTATTATGTCTGTTTTGTTGTTGTTGTTGTTTTTCATATAGTTATTAGTTATTCAAACCTGCTGAATGTGAATCAGCTTCAGCCTTGAGCTCTTTTTGTTCTCTACTGTCATTTGGGTCTACTTAGAGAAGGCAGCTGGGATTGACTTTAGGAAAGGTAATAAAATGTGTCATGACACTCCTCCACAGAAAAGTTTGTATTTTGCAGGAGCAAGGTCACAGTGCATCATACCTGGAAGGACTGGAACAGGAATCTGTTAGTTTTTTGACAGATATTTTGTTTTGTGAGATATTCACGGTAAGGGGGAGAGAGGTAAAGTCGCAAATGTATCCCATTTTTTTCTCACATATTTGGAGATACTTCTTTGTTAAAGTGCACATACGTATAAACAAGATGGATTGCAAAGTTACTATCAAACAAAGCTATAAGATACACAACTAAGCAGAATGGAATCACAGAATCAGAGATTTAGAAAATAATTTAGGTTGGAAAATACTTCTAAGACCTCAAGTACAACTGTTAACCCACCACTAAGCCACGTCCCGAAGCACCTCAGCTACTGGTCTCATAAAGACCTTAAAAGGTCCAGGCACGGTGACTCCACCACTTCCCTGGGAAGACTGTTCCAATGTTTGGCAACCATTTTAATGAAGAAATTATTTCTAATATCCAATCTAAACCTCCCCTGATACAACTTGAGGAGGAAGGGGGAGAGCATGCCTTCCTTACAGATCCTTTCCCAAGTATTTCACTAGACCTGTGATGGCAGGAAGAGGAGCAGCAAGTGCCACTCTTGCTAATGGTGTTGTCACTGCATTGTCCAGTGTCACCTGGGGATGCTCCAGCAAATTAATGTTTCCTGAAACAAAGCTGCAGTGACCTAGTGCTGGTTCAGACCTTGGTCTGGTTGTGGAAGAGCATTATCACCCTCTCCATTTATTCACCACAGGCGAGTCACTCTGCCTGGCTGCTCCTTTCAGCCGTGGTTAGTAAGTGCTAAGCTGAACGCCTGCCACCTCCATGCGTGGGGCTGCATTTCACCGTGTGCTGCCAACACACCCAGAGGTGAAGGAAGCCAGAAGGGCAGCTCTGAGTAACAGCCTCAAAGAGTTTAAATAAGCTAACTCACCTTAAATCTATCGTGAGTATTTACCCCAATTTCAATTGAAACACCCTAATTTTTACACCTTAAATGGCTTTTTGTCTGTTTTTATCATTTTTCATCTTTGCTCTTGGAATCTAAATCAGATAGAAGGCAGCTCACAAAAAGAGATGAAAAAAGCTGTACTTCAATTGTCCAACCACACAAAAAATTACAGGAAATGAAATTTTCTTATACAAAGTTTGCGGTCTTGCCTGAGTAGGAATGTTAAGGCAGTTTTGGAATAAGCTTCTGAATGCCTGAGATTTATTTGAACAAAATGTGAATGCTAAACTTCATGCAGTTTGCCCATCAGTAGGTCAGAAGGATCTAAAAGAGAATAATATAAAGCATAATTAAGAAACAAAAAGTTTCTGTTAATCAGTTTGCCTTCCCCTCACCCCAGGTTACATTTTCCCTAGCTGTTAATTAAGCTCTGCTAAAGTCACTAACCTTGATGAACTTTTGGTAGTAGGGAAGCATAAGGTTATTGCTCATGGTTTTTCCTGTATACTCTCTGAATACACTCAGACAAGTTCATTCCTTCTGATCATTTTCTGCTTCTTGTTTGGATGCACACACATCACTGGAAATTAATTATGCTGGAAGATAGCAAAGTATTGGGCTGACGTACTTTGGTTTGATATGTTATATGGGATGTCAACAAATCAGATTTACATGCAGCAAAACATGCCTGGAGCAATGTTTTAATATACTTCTTTTTTCTAAATTTCACAAATTGTATGTTTTCCATTTTTTAATTAATAAATTATCAGGGATGCTCATGAAAGTCAGAGAGTAATAGCGTTGCCTAAAACTAGACACAGTGTTGATTAGACAGAGCTCCTATTTCTCATGCAAGTCTGTCAGACAAGGTACCTGTTCTGAAGGAGCCTGCCCCCATTAACCCATTTAGAAGTTGTGCTGGGGCATACACACGGCAGAGCCGAACTGCTACAGATTATGCAACCCTGCAGGGTATTTTAAATACCTGGTGTGGGGCAGAAACTGTGGGGTTTTTGTCGGTTCAGCCCCTCTTCCTTAGGATCCCTATTTGTGCCTGAGACTTCTATGTGACACCAGAGCAAGATCAACAAAACGGCTGCCTAAAAAGCAATTGAAGTTGTATAATTTAAGCTGTGTTCCGACCCAATTCTCAGAGATAAGGCGTTATCACACTAAACTGCGGTGACCGCCCAATCTCAGAAAATTCCCATCTTCCCTATTTTTAGCTTAAATATAGTTAGAAAGATGAAGTTATTTTAAATTAAATACATTTGAAATATATAAATAGAGCAAAGAAGGCGCTGCACCCAGAACAGCTTTACCATACTTGCAAAGTTACATTTTCATTTTAATGAAAAAATAACATTACATAGATAGTAACATTTGCCTGTTGGGAGATGAGAACAGTATAACCACAACATTGTATTATTCAGCGGTAGTAAAAGGAGATTTCATCCTTGGCTGTCTAGAGTGATGTTTATTCTGACATCTTCAACAAATAAGAGAGGCCACTGTAGAAGATCGTGAGATGTTTACAGATGCAGTAGTCTGGCAAGTCAAGTCACTGTCATCTGTCCAATGCTAGATTTTTTTTTGACACGAAAGATCATGAAGAGGACTCAGTATTATACCTAGACAAGAAATAAGGCAGTGGTGCAATTTTTCATGTTCCCAGGAAATCATGCTACAGAGATTAAAGAAATTCACCCAGTGTGGTACTCAGCTCTCTAATCCAATGTAGTAAAACCACCTTTAAGTCACAAAGTGACCAAAATTTGTACCAATTATATACCCAACTTTTTTTTTTTTTTTGACCTTAAGGGAACCTGATTTTCATAGAAGATTGACCAATTCATTTTGGAAAAACTGAAACTAAATAGGTAGTTTGTCTTAGAATGAGTTGATGGAATGGGTTTGAATGCCAACATGGATTTTCTGGTCTCTACCTGTTTTAGCAGAAGACTCAGCAGTGGTAGGTGACAGGAGGATCATTGCATGGAAAATAAACATTAAAGTCAGAAAAATATTCCATTAATTAGAAACATGGAAACTATGCAAGTGTTTTGCATAAAAGGGATCTGAAAAAGTGGACTTACATGATGCTTTTGCCTGACAAGCACAATTTAATTTTTGTAGTAGTAAGAGTATTAATTATGTATCCAATGACACTGAGAAAAATATAATTTTTTATATAGTGTACAAAAGTTGATTTATCTTAAAAATAAACATAATGGAAATTTTGATCAAGATGTTGGATACATTAAGTCAAGATGTCTCTTGTAACAGCTGATGATATTTTATGTACCTACTCAAAAAAATGTTACAGATATCTGAAAAATAAATATATTAAATACAAGTAGAATTTATTATGGAAGGTAATTTTAAATATTTGATGATATAATTAAGGATTGTTAATGTTCTTTATTTTCAGATTAAAAATTCATAGGATTTTTCATCCTTTTCATCTTTATTAGACAATGTGTTAGTCATAATTATTTGTTTCATATATTATAAACATTTCATGAATAAAAACTATTTAAAATAAGAATAAAAAACATTTTCTTTTAATTGTAATGACTGCAGTGTATGTTATTGTATTGTATGCAGTTACAACGCACATTCAGCAATTATTTCTCCTGCATTTTCTTTAATTGAGAAAGACAGAGGCTTTCAATTTTTAAAAAACTAAAATTTACCAAAAATCTAAATATTACTCAATTCTCTCAAAGTGAAAAAGGAAAGGAGTTCATGTTGAGTTCTTTGAGTTCATATTTGGAAAAAAATGTGGTTTTCTCTGGGATAATTTTACTTCTTTAGTATCAAGGCACTTTGGAAAAGCACTCCAAGAGCACCTAGAAAGGGTTACTTGAGGAAATAATCTTCTACTCAAGGAACATGGTGATTGAGAGGGCCCTTGCTGCCCAGATGAGCCTTTGCTGTTCAAGGCTTGAAGAGTTTTATACACAGCATCAAATCCATTTGCATCCTAGAATCTGTAGGGAGATGACTGGAACCAATTTGGTTAGGCTGAAGAGAAAGCATGTCTGAAAAAAGGCAGTGTTCTGCCATGTCCAGACCATCCTAGTATTGGACTTTCTGTCAGTGACATAAATTAATGCAAACCAGGGTCTGGGGGCAGGAGGTGACCTGCCTGTGTCCTCCCTTCCCACTGAACTGAGTGGAGAAATTTAAAATGCACAGTGAAGTACCTGGTATCCCTAATTTTTCTCATTCTTTTTAAAAACATGAATTTTATGTAGTATTTATTTGAATTATATAAAATTAATTTATTCTGTTATGATTAAAAGCTACAACACACATATTCCCTAAGTTGAACACTGCCACTTTCTTCAAGTAAGAACTGAAATGCATAAAAATTCTTTCTATTCTTCATCAAAAATTCTTAAAGGTTGTCCCTTCCCCAAACAGTGTATCAGCCTCTCCTGTTTCTCATTTGGCATCTATCTTAATTTTTTTTATACTAAAGGTTCTTTGGGAGCTCTGAAGGCAGTCCTGCCTTGCTTAGTCTGGTAGCTCTGGTAAATATTTAGGCAAAAACAATGGAAGAGCCCTGCATCATCATGAAAATTAGCTAAGTTCTAAGCTTTCACAGCTTTTCACAGAAAAGGGGGCATTTTCCTCCCTGGATGACCCTAGAAGAAGCTGGACTTGGAGGACAATCACACTGACACAAACAGGAGGAGGTTGAATGAACCTTTCTTTCAGTCCCATGTTAGTGTATAGAAAAGGGAGGCAAAAGGGCTGTGGGCTTCCTTCCAGAGACGTTGCAGCAAGTCTCCAATGAATGGAAAGTTTGGAAGCAATTTTCAAGGCAATATCTAGTTGGGGTAAATATCTCCAAGGAAAGCAAAGCAGGAATAAGAGTTAAAGCAATGGGAGAAAACAAAACAGTGAAGAACAATATATGAACTTTAATTACAAAGTCACTTTTAAAAGACTTTTCTTGCTTTTATGACTTCTTTTTTTCCTTTGGGTCTTTCTATTATTTTTCCTTCCTATTTTCACTTTTGTACTGTGTGTCTATGGAATAAAGGTAAGGATAGGACTCTGAAAAAGACAAAAGTACATAAAAAATAAGAAACGGGGGAGGGGGAATAGAACATTGTTTTGTTGTTCAGAAAAGCAGAAAAATCAAAAATAATATTTAACATTTTCAAGTAAAATTATAATAACCTTTTTGAACTTTTTTTCCTCTCAAAAGAATTTCACCAATTGCAAAAAAATATTTTTCTCGATGATTAAAAACAGAGCCCTTTTAGATTTTTCTTGTTATAGCAGAAAGGCCATGGCCTCAACTATAAAAATATTCCTTCTAAATCTTTCTCTCTCCCTTCTTTGCCAAAATCAAAGCTCAAGCATGATATTCTCAGAACTTTGTTTGATTTGAACAGTGCACATGTATTCTTCACTAACTTTGGACAAGACATTTTGGATAAGAGTCATCTTCTCTAGCTTAGATTTTGAAGTACACAGTAAGGCATCTGGACTTCATTCCTTGCCACAAAAAAAAGCCTTCATAGGATAACTAGTCTCATCCTAAAATCAGTGTACAAAAGAGGCTGGTTTAATTATTTCCTACAACTTTAAAGAGAGGCTAGGGTGATTTTTGCAAATCTAAAGTGTTTATCTTTTAGTTGTCTAAAGTTAGGCAAGATGTCTCCCACTCATAATTTCTCTGTTTCCTCCTCTGTACAAAAAAGAGATCGCATTCCCCTGTTTCCCTGGGGTGGTAAATACCTAACTTAATTAAAGTTTGCAAAGCAAGGTGCATTTGCTGGACGAAGATGTTATATAAATGCAAAGTATGACAGACAGACTGATTGAATAAGATAAGAGCGATACTCTTTGGCATGCCAAAGTGGTATGGATGCCAGATGATATTATCTGAAAAATTCCAAACACAGAGGTCAAAGAGGTCTGGGCTGAGTTGAGCCACATAAGGAGTTCCCATCAAAGGGGCAGCTGGTTTAGTTATACCACCATCACAACTCAAAGGAATTCCAAAAGTTTGCCCATTTTTGTCTTCACACTTTATTTTCTGCAGTTACAGAGGGACACATTATGAAAAATATGTAAGTTTTACTGCTTATGCATTCCTGAACTCATCGTTATCCAAAGTTTTAGAAAATGCACAGAATTTCTTTCTGTGGACAAAGTATATAATTGTTCTTCTGATATTTTATCAGATTGGTTGTATGAAGGGAATGGCAATTTCAGCTGTGAAATGTAAATTTCACTTATGGTGCCGATGGTGCCTATAGGAAAATTAAATATGCATTGTACAATGCCATATGTAATTCACAATTGTATATATAAAATGATCGATGTAGTAAAAGGTCAGCAAACACAGACACATCCATGCTATAAAAATACTAGCAAAGTGATTAAAAAGAGAGTCAGTAGGAAACAAAAAAGAAGAAATATCCATGAGAACAAGTCAAACACAAGGCCTAAAAGTTTTTTAGCATGTATGTATATTTCTGGAGACAACACTGCTCACACAGACTTAGCCAACAGTCATTTCCACATGGCAAAGGGACACAGTGCAAGGAGACAAGCATTTATGCTGTTCCTTGTTACTGTTTTATGACAAAAATGAAATGATATCTGCACATGCCACCATTCTCCCCAGTGACCTGAACCACAAATTGTAGCTGGATCTAAACATTGGACAAAGTCATCTGACTTGCAATACATCTAGAGACCAACATACAGGCATAGGGTGATTCTTCATGCATACACTGGGCACAAAGAAAAAACTGATAAATAATATGCCTAAACTAAGGAAGCCTGTAAAACATGTTTAATTAAAGGTATAAATTCATTTTCCCGTACTTTTAGCATTTGTCTTGATTTTTTTTGGTTTTTTTTGATAGTTAATTTGAATTTCTCTTGATGTATTTACACATGCTTTCAGAAGGTGTGAGGCCAAAACTTACACTAATTACTTCCTAGCTGCATTCACAAATGTGCTTCTGTACCTGTAGTTTTCAGTGTAAAGCTAGGACAAAAGCCTCTCTGTAGTTACAATCACAGGGTGGATTGCATCCTCCATTAACACCTAGGAGGGATTTTCAAGTCATCCTCTTCACTAAATTGTATGTTTGGGAACACATTAGGTTTCCAAATATTGTTTCAGTCTCTGACCGGGGAAGATACCTTTTGGAAACAGAGAAAGGAGAATGATAAGCATTAAGTAGCTTGTGCAAAACAATGAATGACACACTTCTAGTCCATCTGCTTATGAGCACAGTGGAGGAATCTTGAGATCTGTAAAGTTTTTCTTGAATTAACTTTCTGTTGCCTGGATACTAATGTGAAATGTCTAGTATGAAACAGTAGATAAAGCAGAATCATTTCATGCATTTGCAACTGTATATGTAAGTTGTTTTTAATTATTATTGCCTGCTCTGCTCTGTTACAGATCCCTTGTTATTTCTTGTGTACTAAACAATGACAACACCACACTACTGTTTGGTTAAAGAGATGAAAGAAGATTTTTTTCATTACGGCTCAAAAGCAAAAGGTTAGATCAGACTCCAACAGTGAAAACTTAAATGCATCATAATGAAGGATAAAATGTCCTCTAGCATCCATATGATAAAGTACACCCTGACTGCACAAGGAGAGCCATGGAGGAACACATTTAGAATAAGCATAGGGATCAGTACATTAAAATGTTCATTTTCCTCCAAAGATATTATGAAAAGTGCTTACCCAGGCAATTCCAACCAGAGAGCTAAGCATAGAATCACAGAACCATAGTATGGTTTGGGTTGGAAGGGACCTTAAAGATCACCTCTTTCCAAACCTGTCTTCATGGTAGAGATGCTCCAACCCTCTGATCATCTTGGCAATCCCCCTCTGGACTTCCGGGAGCATATCAACATTATTCTTATGTTGGAAGCCTCAGAGCTGGACACAGTGCTCCAGGTGGGGTCTCATGAGAGCAGAGTAGAAGGAGGACATCACCTCCCTTGCCCTGCTGGCGACACTGCTTTGGATGTAGCCCAGGACACAGCTGGCTTTCTGGACTGCACATTTCTGGGCCTTGTCAAGCTTCTTATCAACCACCACTCCCAAGTTTCTCCTTAGGGCTGCTCTCAATCCATTCTTCACCCAGCCTCTATCTTGTTTGGNACCTGTCTTCATGGTAGAGATGCTCCAACCCTCTGATCATCTCTGAATCCCCCTCTGGACTTCCGGGAGCATATCAACATTATTCTTATGTTGGAAGCCTCAGAGCTGGACACAGTGCTCCAGGTGGGGTCTCATGAGAGCAGAGTAGAAGGAGGACATCACCTCCCTTGCCCTGCTGGCGACACTGCTTTGGATGTAGCCCAGGACACAGCTGGCTTTCTGGACTGCACATTTCTGGGCCTTGTCAAGCTTCTTATCAACCACCACTCCCAAGTTTCTCCTTAGGGCTGCTCTCAATCCATTCTTCACCCAGCCTCTATCTTGTTTGGGATTGCCCTAACCCAGGTGTAGGCCCTTGTACTTGGCCTTGCTGAACTTCACAAGGTTTATAGGGGCCCACCTCACATCTGTATGGCATCCCTTCCCTCCANGAGGACATCACCTCCCTTGCCCTGCTGGCGACACTGCTTTGGATGTAGCCCAGGACACAGCTGGCTTTCTGGACTGCACATTTCTGGGCCTTGTCAAGCTTCTTATCAACCACCACTCCCAAGTTTCTCCTTAGGGCTGCTCTCAATCCATTCTTCACCCAGCCTCTATCTTGTTTGGGATTGCCCTAACCCAGGTGTAGGCCCTTGTACTTGGCCTTGCTGAACTTCACAAGGTTTATAGGGGCCCACCTCACATCTGTATGGCATCCCTTCCCTCCAGCATGTCAAACAGCACCACACAGCCTGATATCATTGGCCCATTTGCTGAAGGTGCACTCAGTCCCAATGTCCATGTTGCTGATAAAGATGTTAAACAGTTTTGGTCCCAATACTGACCCCTGAGGAACGTCATTCATCACTGGTGTCCTCTTGGACACAGAGCTGTTGACTGCAACTCTAAGTGTAACCATCCTATCAGTTCTTTACTGGGGGGCTTGTGCCTATTCCAAATGACTCCAGACATGTCAATAGTAAAAAAAACACTCTTTACAATTTCCACTATTCATTATTATTACGACCAGTCAATGACAACAATATCCTCGCAGAAAAAGATGTATACAGCTTCCACTTCACTCTGTGAAAAAGAGTTTCCACTTTCTCACAAATTCTTAAAAAGTACATTAAAAAAGAGAAAATGATGCTGGGAGGCAAGCACTTGATCAACTACAGAAGCAATGTTCATATGTTCATACCAGCTTTCTTCAAACATACAAAATCCTCTGAAACGACAATATTTCTTTATACCTTATAAAAGAACACCAGCTCTCTATAGATCTGTATGGCTCACCACCAGAATGAAATATGTATATTTAGTAGTAGCTGTACTGCACTAGTTCGGTCAGGAGATTTTACTAAGCTCCTGAGGTAAAACTGTAGGACCTTATGCAGAGGATTATTGCAACTGACTGCAGCTACTATGATTTATGTCAGCTGACTTTGTGTCCATGTTGTTCTCCAGGCCCAAATGTTTCCTACCCTGTATTAGCTTTGGAAGCTTCTTTCATGCCTTCATTTTCAGGACAAATTATTGTGCCAATTTTCCATGCCAATGCAGATTACATTTGCCTGAAAAGATCACTACAATCTAGCGCAGATTTTATATATGAGTTTTCAAATAACAGTCTTCTTAGGAAAAGCATTTGATAAAAAAAAAGGAAAGACTTTGGCTTTTTTTATGAATTACACTTATTAACTTTAACCTGAAAGAAATGCTATCTGCTCTACAGAATTTTCCAAGACGTTCAAAAAAAGGACTTATGTTCATTTTGGTATCACCTAGCACAGTGGCATTTGGTTTTAATTAGAGCTTCTGGTTGTAATCACATTTATAAAGTGATGATAAGAAGAGCTGTAGTACACAAAAGGTCTAAAAACAGTTTACAGTACAATATCTTGTGAATAGTATCTCAGCAGACATCTGAGTATAAAATACTTTGCAACTATCCAGACTCCACGGCCCTGTGACATTAAGGACTACTGTCATTTCTAGGTGGAGGAGTTTGTCATTCGTACGGTGAGCATTGTCAGTAAGCAGATTTTTCCACCCACCCGTCTCCCTTGCTTACTTTGTAGTGTTAGCCCCCATAAACTGTTGGTGGTGAATGAGACATGTTCATGCAGAGTTCCCTGCAGCAACCATTGCCAAAGAGCAGCTGAGAAACTTATAATGATTCACTGATGCACGATAGCTCTAATTTCCTCTTTCTGTTTTCAGTCTCTCAACATTTCCATTTTCTGATATTCCAGTGCCAGGACTGCTTTGTTCCTTTTTTCCTAAGGAAACAGTCTTTGTTGTTTAATTGAGATAGGAGAACAGGACAAAATTTATTCAGTATGTTTCTTTAGACCACTGTATGTGTATTTATATGTACAGAAAAATGTGTGTACATGTGTGTGTATATGTATACATGTATATAAATATATTTATGTGTGCATCTAACTCTCTCACTCCATATAGAGTAGCAAATCCCAGCTTCTGCTGCACGCGCTACCCTCCAAGAGAGACAAGCTTTAAAAACAACTCAGCTATCCAAATTTGCCTGAGGAGATTTTCTTCCCTCTCTCCTTCCCCCAAATAACCCAAATATATGCCTTCTTGCACTACCTTCAAGTGCAGTAGCTCACTGACAAAGTAAAACCTTTCTTTCCAGAGATTTCACTTAAAGGTTTTCAAAGTCTTTAACTCCATTAAGGATAATATACTTGAGGAAAGTATAGATTTACCTTAGAAGTCTCTCATTCTCTGGTGCTGCCTTTTCTGATTATGTTTCCCCAAAGCACAGTTTAAGGTGTAGTTTAAGATTATTTGAAGTATAATGTATACTTTATACAGTACATAAAATTTTACTTACTTTTTCTTAAACTAGACTTTGTGAGGGGTGTCAAGAGGGCAGAAATAAATCCCAAGACATTGTAGAAGTGATTATCAACTGAGAAAGCTTCAAAAAGGTATTACTTTTTCTTATAATAAAAGGTGTTGGATCTTTTTCCCTGGGTGTAACAGCAAGTCCTTGCTTGCATCAAAAGAAGCTTGTGTTGCTCTCTGCAAAATATTTTAAGTAACTCTTTCTAACATAATGGCAAGCTCTCTTGTTAACAACCCAACAAGCCTGCAGATCAGATTTTTTACTCTTTAAGATAAGTAACACATGGTCACATGACCTTATTTCAAAAATTGGTCTTATCTTCCAGCTTTCCTTTTAAAATAAAATTTACATCTCTGAAAAAGGCAGGCTTGTTTAAGCCCAGTTCATGCAGGAAGTCTGTAACAAGCTGATCCCAGTTTAGTATACACTCAGGCAGATCATCCTGGCTATGCAAGATAGCACTCCCGCTTTGTCACGGAGTCTGAAGGATGAGAGGCTGTCATTTCCATCCAAAATGCATGAAAATATCTGCAAGAAACTGAAAGAAGGAGAAAGTAGTGAAATTTATCTCAAACCCATTACAAGTAACTCACATAGGCATAGCCCCTATAAAATAAAAAATTAAATCCATGTCATGCCACACGATATTTCATCCAATAATTTTGTGTTCTAATTATCAAACAAATCACAGATTTTGTGCTGGTCACACCTAATTTATGAACTGTATAGTATAACAGTTAATGGACTCAGTAGTTAATTCCCCCTTGTATCTTCTCCAGTGATATCCAAGTATTTCAGCCAAGATTTTAATTGATTTTCGCAGTAGCCACTCGTTAATAGGATAATTTGTCAATACAATAATAAAACAATTGTTCCTTCAGTTTATCAGATAAGAAAGTTAAGCCTTGTTTCATAAATTGCAGGCAGCTGTAGGGTTTTCAGGACGAAAGATATAAATCTCGATGGCACTGTGGAAAACTAGGTCAGAGGGCAGGGGAAAATTAGTTAAGCATGATGGACCAACTGTGACCTGTACAGGTGTTTCAGCTCACTTTCTAGTCATCACTTCCTCTGTTCTTACTTGGTTCTGGCAATGCCCATAGGTCAACACATGCACTCTTATGCCTGGTTTGAATTAAAAGCCAGTCTAGAGCTGTTTGCTCCCAAACTCCAGATAGTGTTACCTATTAGAAGTAAAACATTTCACAGTGTCTTTATGTAGTCATGTATTTCCCAAGGAGCTTTGTTTACATCAGTAAGTGGCTCTTGATTCTTAAAATAGGAAACTTAGAATAACATTCAAATTATTTACAAAAGTGGAAAAAGAGTATTACAAAGGAACAAGTATTATTCATTGAAGTCTAGAAAACTGCAGTGAAATAAAATATCTACTGAAAATCAGCCCAATTGATCAAATGTGTTCATCAATCACATGCAGCCACATCCTCCCTTCCCCTCCCAACACTAACAATACAAGCATTTTTCCCTCTATCAAACTTTGAAAGCAGTATTTCCCATCTCCCTTGTTTTCAGCCTTGGATATTTTTCTCTATACTGTACAAGCTCCTGTCTGGATGTTTTTCTTCAATAAGTAAAAACTTAAAAGAGCACAAAAGCTAGCTAAAAACTATTACTTTTTATTGTAACGACTTAGATTAAAACTCAAGTTTCCTAAAGAGAGAAAAGACTCTGGTCTGACACCATGCATTCTGAGTTATGTGAGCTTACTGTATTAATATGTCAGGCTGAAAATGCCAAAAACTGTTGTTTGATCTTGATTGAAATCTTTCAGCTGTATGAGACACAGCTCCAACAAGTAACTCGGCCTCCTACATAAGTAAAATAAAATAGTCACACTGCAGCAAGTAGACAAGGGCAGTCTTAGTAAAATGGGTGTTTCTGCAGTATAAGTGGTGGAGGGTTTACTTACAGAAATGGTGCAGAAAGGAATAAGATCACTTATCTGCAGTGCTTCTCATATAGAGCTTTAAGAGATCAGTCATCACAATTATGTTCTGAAGTGTACTTTGGTGCCCTTTGATGCACCTCAGCTCACTGAGCAATTTTGGAAACCACACAAGCTGCGGTATTTATGAGTGTGAGCAAGTGTGTATGTTCACCTATGCAGGTCTCCTGATCCGCAGGTACAGCTGAACCTGACCATGGCTTTGCCTGCTAAGTGTAAACTACTGAGTGATGGATGTCTCTGTGCCTGCATTTGCAGAGGCTTGGGAACAGCCATTTTTGCAACATGATTTTTCTTGTTTACCATGGTACCCTTACGTGTCTCCCTCCACAGCTGACATTTAGGCTTTACAGTCCAATTTTTACATATCTCATTTTAGGGCTTTCAAGTAGTGGCTGACACTGTTTGTTGGCTGTATTTCTAATTTTCTCCTTATCAAGATCAGAATTCAAGAGTCAAATCTCCCATCTCATTTTCTAAACATAGAGATCATCAGAGACCATGAAAACCTGAAATAATGTTAAAACAAATTAAAAAAAATTGCTTTGTTTAAAATTCTCAGAATAAGGGTGCAAGAACTGCATGGGACAAAAAATTAAAAAGAGAAAACCAATTTATGTGATGCTTAATGGTTCACATTTTAAGTAAGCAGGCTCATCTCAAAGAAAGCCTTCTTTGTTCAAGAAATATAAAGTAGCTTAAAACCAAAATTCTGCTTCACATTTTTGAGAGAGGTTTGGTTACCTTGCTGATTCATGGCAATGAAGTCAAGTGCTCAATTGTTTGTCGGTGGGAGTTTCATTCTAACTTTCTCAATTACAACATTGTTCGTTCTTAACCTACCATAGAGAGCAGTTAATTCCAAACACCACTGAACCACATTCCCTTAAAGTTAATTTGTCAATTCAA
Organism: Dicrurus megarhynchus; assembly: GCA_013399195.1. Classification (NCBI taxonomy): domain Eukaryota; kingdom Metazoa; phylum Chordata; class Aves; order Passeriformes; family Dicruridae; genus Dicrurus; species Dicrurus megarhynchus. The sequence continues at coordinate 1,355,382 of VXAD01009143.1, forward strand.
TTCAGCTACTCTCCTTACATAAAAGACATTGGGAAAATATAGTAATGTTCTTTGTTTGCTTGTTTGTACATCTAAATGCTATAGATATTCATTAACTCCTCCTTGCAAGGAGTGAAATATCTTTTTCAACTGGGCACTGGTGATACATTTTTCTCACCATGGAAATGAACATGCTATTTTCCCATCAAACACTAACAGCAGCACCACTAAATTAAATCTTACCTTGGTCCACTATAAAGGAGGGATAAAGTAAGAAAATAAATAAATAAAAAGGATATCCCTTTCATAATATGTTATAATTTAATGAAGATGTGCTTATGTCACACAATGCACAAAGAAAATCTTATTTGCCAAAATTTCAAAATCAAATTTAGCCACTTTTGCACAGTAAGTACAATAATAATTCAATGTAATAGTAATTTAAAATGTGTGTATATCTAGAAGAAGATGTGTCAAATATTGAGTCAGACCTCCCAACTGCTTTAAACCAATGCAGGCATTTTTGCACTAGAACTAGATGAATTTATGTCAAATGAAGAGCTGAACATTGAGAACAGCTATATTGATAATAGGAAATAACTTTTAACTTCTGTTTTACTACGAATAGAAATTTTCTGACAGCAGAGTTAAGTAAGTGTTTTCACGTGCCTTTAAATCTATCCGTCTATAAATGTGGAAAAATATTTATGCTGGTTGAAATAAATATTTTCTGAAGCCTTAGAAATCAGGTTATTTCTTTTGTTTAATTTCTGAGTAAATCGCATGTATTAAGGGTAAAATACAAATACTGCTTATATATTTTACAATTAAGATTATAATTAACTCTGGCATTTCTAGTAATGTGGTTTTGTGAAATTGTATCATGAACACTGTAATAGAAAAGCTCCTGAAAAGCTTTTTTCTGTCACCCAGGAAAAACTGAAACAAAAATTCAAAACATTTCTTGCAGGATCGCATGGTCTGAAAGTTTGTGCCTAGACTGTATGAAGGAGAAAAAAAAAGTATATATTCAGAGAGACGGTACACAGAAGTGAAAGCAGCTGAACTTCTTGCAAACCACCCTCAGTTGTGAAAAGAGAGAGAACAGCGGCTACCATGTGGCACAAAACCTAAATATATATTATTTTGTTCCTTTTCGTTAAGACTGCATAGGGCATAAGTTGTTTTCAAGCATGCCTCGGACTCCTACAGCTCCAGCTGTCATGTGTAATTAAACATTTGGCCTCCACAATTACTCTACAGTGTACATATGCCAGTATTTCAAGCCTGGAATATGCATTTCAAAGAAGAATAATTCCCTGGAAATCCTAAATTGACAGGAGCAAAGACAGCCTGAAGGAAAGTAGTCAGAGAAAACTGTAAGGTCGGGATCTAATGATTAAAAAAGAAACTTCAAGAAGAACTTCAACCCTTAACTAAACCAATGGGAAAAAGAACGACAGTTGGCAAGCAGATTTCTGCATAGGGATCCTGATTAGGGAGCCTCTTGGGTTAATTTAATATTATCAGTGTTGTTCACCTTGCTGTAGTATGCCTTACCATTAATACCATTTAAACAGATTTCTTTTTTCTTAAAGCATATTTGGCATCATTTTTTTTTCCATGAATACTGATCATGGTAATATTAAATTTGATGATTCATATTGAATCTGAGGTTGATTTATAGCAAAGGGAGTTGGTTTTTCGGTTGGTTTGGTTTTTTCCTTTTTTTTTTCCTCCCCTGCTTCACATGCTTGCATTTACTGCTGGTGCTGTTGTCCTAAGTAATGCTGAGTTTGCATTTCAGTTAGGAACGTGGGTTTTTTAGAATTTTTTATGAGGACCATTTGTAAAGAAATAGGTACATACCCTATTTCTAATGTATTTCTAATGTATTTCTAATGTAAAGAACAATGGTTTTAGAGAAATCAAGATGCTTTTAAACAGGAAAAAAAAATTTGGATTGCAATAAAAATCGAGTGAATAAATTTCTTGTGTACAAAAACATTTTCCTTTAGAGTGTATCTGGGGTCTAAGGATCTGTTTTCCACCCTAGATCATCTGCTCAGTTAAATGTAAAGGACTATGAATCCAAGAGCTCGAGGCATGGAGAAAAAAATGGTGAAAAAAATGAGCATTCTTCTATTAAGACGTGAAAATGCACTCATCTATTTAGTTTTCTGAAAGTTAGACATTTAAGCCTGAATTGATTCAACATAGGTTCCCTTTTATACTGAACAGAGAAAAATAAGCATTTCCAGTGTGCAATGCACTCAATTCATTTTACACTAAAATTATTATGCATCTTTGTAATTATAATGTATTATTCTTCAATAGTAATTCAGAAAGATATTATAAAAGACAGACGCATATGACTAAAGCAGAGCTAGATATCTAAATTTGAAATATCTGCATTAATCTGGGTTGAATTCCTGCTTTATGATGAACATTTTTTTTCTCGATTCATAATATCCTTAATATCACTTAGCTTTAGATAAAGTAACGGGAGGGACAAGAGCACTTCCACCAGTGAAACTGTATCAGTGACAGCGGAGAATTACCCCAAAAGGCTGTTATCAACCCTGCTAACCTGTTAGTACTGCAGGCATCCCAGCTTTTATTCCATTTCTGACTAAGCTAAGGCATTTATCTTTAACTGACTGTAACTTACTATCTTAATAAAAAATTAAAGTTCACATCATTGTAAGGCGCCATGGCATGACAGCAAGTTACAATGCCTGTCACTGTGAATGATGGAATGACAATAAATTCATGTGAACCCTCATGCACAAACACACATACAAGGAAACAATTTTTAAATGCAGCTTGGTACTAGGCTCTAGCCTGTCAGTGTTTTATATTGAAAATGCATCTTTGGGAAAGAAGTAAGAGGACCACAATATGACTGAATCATCAACTTATTTTCAGCCCTATTCAGGTTAAAGTACAAGTAAAGTCACACTAAACTATGTGTCACTTTTCTCATGATTTTTGGTTTCACTTCAAAATCCAGCTCTGCCAAGTCTGAAGCTGTTGATAAGGAGTTCAGTGCAGCTTTTCCTCGTTAGAGCTGATCACTGAGGCACCAACTTGGTAAGTAGGAGCTATCAACTTCATTGACTTTAACTGCTAATTTCCATATTTCTTTTAATAGCTGCTAGTGTTGCAGACTATTCAGGAGAAGCGGCAGCCTAGCGGCAGCCTACCTGCTAATTCTGGCAGTGGAAGTAGCTTTGGAGCACTGGCATGAGACTGGTCCTTCTGGTTAAAATCACAGAGGAGTAACTCAGAGACAACTGATCTGTGTTGTGCTTCCCACCGCTCTTCCCAATTCTGCACCAATCAAGCCTGGAAAGGTCCTTGCTCCTGCACTGCAGCTTTGTCCTCTGCATTTCAAATAAGCAAGCTAAATCCACAGCTTGAGAGAAATTCATAGTATTCAACTACTGGAAAAATGAGCCACAATATAACTGTAAAATGCCAGTAGAAAATCACTCCTTCTTAGAAGTCCCTGCCTGAGTTTTTACTCTTTCATCCTGGGACAGAAGAATCCAAAGCAATCTTTTGTTGATTTAAGTTGATCTAGATGTCTCAGAGGATAGGGGCTTCAAAATCAAAGCTGAGACATCCACTTATTGACTACATGCTGCACATTAAGGGTGTGGTGTTAATGCAGGAAAATAATTACCTCAGCTCATCCCCATTTTCCTTTCCACTCGTTTTTCTTTTGTTTTCAAAAGCTATCTGACCTTGTCCTTTCATTCTGAGAAGATGACTGTTAGAAGGAGGAAGGATGCTGAGAGGGAGAAGATAGAAGAGAGAAAGAATGGGAAGAGAGGTTTCAAAGGGTTTAGGAAACTGACAGCATGACAGAAAGTCAGTGACGATTATAATTCTAGTAAAGTTCCTGCAGTGGGAAAAACCATGGTGCTACTTTGAGGCTGTGAATCAGGAAGTAAAATCTTATCTCTCCTCAAGTCAGTTGAAAAAAAAGTCATTGACTTTGGTGCACATAGGATATCTAATGAACCTAAGAGGGTTCTCTAATAGTTAGACATACAGAATTCTGAAATGTAAGTGCAAATCTGGAAATTTCCCTCCATATTCAGACTTCAGTGATTTTTTAAAATGAAATGGGATATAGAATATTGTCTTTCCCATGACTACCTCCTATTGTTGTTCTTTTTGCCTACTTTTTTATTATTAGGCTCCTTGCCTCTGTTACCAGCCAATATTCTTATCCTCCAGGTGCATGTCCAGATGAGCTCTGGAATAGTATGCCGCAATTTTGATCCATATCCAAAAAAATGAAAAACAGCATGAAGTGGAAGACTCCATTTTTAGTCTCTTAATGGATGCTCCACAGCAATTCTTTAAATTTGTTGTCCCTAAGGTGGTCAAATGGTCCCATTCTGTCCCATCTTTTCTTTCCAGAACTAATTTAAGTCTGAAAGTAGTTTAGCATGCTGGAAAATTTTACATGATGAAAAATAGGTTGTAGTAAGTGGAATTTGTCTTTTGATCTTTGGTCCCTTCTTCTTACTGGAAAGTGAAAAACTTTTTTTTTAATGAAAACTTGCAAATTTTGCACCCTGTGGGGATGTCTGCCCACTCATTTCTGAAATCAGTTGAAGTCTGGAGATTTGGAAGCACTTTTTTCTTTTTAATCTAAAATTTTACGTGCACCTGTAAAGTGAGGAATGACTGTCCATGCAGAAGTAGGACAGAAACGCGGGGCTCATAGTGAGTTGAAAATTACATGTAAATTGATAACACAATTTTCTTACCCCAAGTATTCTTATTTTGTGGGGGATTAGCAGGGTTGTCACACATAAAATACAGAACACAATTCTGTCCAGCCTACCCTGGTGATGGTAGAGTTCTGTGTCCGCTTTTGAACATCACACTTTAAGAAAGATAAATGGGAGAAACCCAGAGGAGAGCATGAAAAATGAGATAAGGTTTAGAAGACATGACCTATGAGTAAAGGTTGAGAGAATTAATTTAGTCTAGGAAAAAAAAGAGACTGAGGCAGAACATGACAGCCATACTCTACCACATAAAAGACTGTTATAAAGATACTTTCTTCCTTATTGTGGGAAAAACTTAGGGAAAAAAGGCTTAATTAAAAAAAAAAAAATCAGCCTAGATATTAGGAAAAAGCTTGTTATTATGACAAAGTCCTAGAGAAGGCTGCCCATGAAGTTTCATTAATCTCTCCTTTTAGAGGTTTTTAAGTCAAGCTAGACAAACAAAAATTAGGAATGTCTAAGGAAAACTTGATCCACTTTAAGGTGAACTAGATAACCCCTTGAACTTCTTTCCATCTCCAAATTTCACTGGTTCAACACCTTCTTCAGACTGACCTAGACAATCACAAAACGAGCACAGTGCTAGTTGTTGACAAGGCTCACTCTTGTTAGTCACACCTAGACCTCTGAAGCCCTTGTGTATGATGCATTGGCTGGGTCACAGCACTGTCAAACCTGTTGTCATTTCAAAAGAAAAGCACAACCTCTCTGATTTGGTGGAGGGGGCTTGGAACTAGATGATTTTTAAGATCTCTTCCAACCCAAACCTTTCTATGATTCTATGATTTTGAAGACAAATTCCTTTATTGAATCCAATGTTGTTGATGCAATGTTGTCCTCCTGGTCTGGAGAAGACTGAATCAATTTTTCTGAAAGATGTGAATGTCCCTACCTTTCATGCATCTTCCTGGACTCCATTGCTGCTCATGATGGAGTAGGGTGTGATTTATCTCACCTGGACAAAATCACTTAAAGTCAACCACAGGATTCAGTATAATGCTGGACAACCCTCTGTATTGCAAATGAGTGATTTCAAATGCCTAAATGTAGCCAATTGAAGTCAGATTATAGTTATCTGCAGTCTAGTTAATTCATCCCAAAGAGTGTCTGGAGCGATTTGGCTGACCAAGCGTACAGGCCTACTTGAAGGTGAGCTGGCTAGCTCACCATAGTGTTCTGAATGGATTGAATTAGGTTTCAACAGACTGTAAAAGCATCCTGAGCAACTAACTCATGCACAGATATCTGCGTGGGATACCTGGGGCACAATGTACCTGTCTCATTTTGGATGTTTACTGTGGGATGAACTGAACTGGGCTAATTCAGATGCCTAGGCATAGTTTTTCATGATCTACGGTGTGCCTACGGAAGGATGCAGGTCTCAGTATTTCTATCAATCTGGCAACAGGCACCTACGTTCAGGCAACAGAACTGTACCTGCAATTTCCTAAAAGTGCCTGATTCTGTCAATTGATTGTAATGGGAGTTTTCTGAGTAGAAAGGGACAATTCTACTCTTATAAATTTCTTTACACCAACTTATGGGAAGTAAGACAAAATGAATTCTCTCTACTATGTTTACATCAACAATATAAATAAGGCATGGTTAGGTAAGTGATTAGGAATTAGGAAAAGATGAAAATATTTTGGGAAATGCCAAAGAAATGAAAGGGAGTCAAATAAGTCCAAAGAAGTAGAGAAGTTGAAAAATGGAAAATGAGGTAAGAAAATAAATAGGCCAGAAATGTGGTTGTCATACAGAGAAACTATCTTCCTTGTTGCTTTTTACTAAGAGTAACAACACTGTACTAAGCAAATATATGATGAAAATAACTTAATTGTAGCTACAAATAAAATATTTTATCCTAGATTTAATATCAATACAAGTAGCATATAAAGCATATCTGTTTCAAAGCTCATGTGCCTAATATAAAAATAGAATTAATGTCTCTCTCTCTCACACATGGGTTTGACATCCCAGGTTTAAGAGGAATAGTGTGGGTTTGAAGGTACAGTTCCAAATAAGCATGGTGCAGAGCATTAGTCAATAGAGAAACACATCTTTCTTAGTATCACTCATGGGTGCATCCAATCTGCTTGAGCATCATGAGGTAGTGTGTGCTATGTTTTTCAATTTGTTTCAAAGCTGAAGAGTTTGGGATTTTCTTTCTTTGATTTCTGGGAAATCACTTTAACTTGTTTCACTTTAACTCTTTACCCTTTGCCACCATCAGCTTCCTTCTTATCAGAATTAGTCTCTAATTGAATCACACATATGTAACAAAAAGTCCCGTTTTAAAACTTAAAAACTTACTGCAGCAATGAAAACACTTTATTTATATAAGAATCTGTAGGACTAGATGTTTTCACTTATATAGTGTATGAACATTAACTAATAATTATGTTCAGCAGGAAATTGTCAGTCTTTCACAATAATAGTAAAAATAATACAAGAGCTATGAAAGAAAAGCAAGCAAAGCAATGATTTTGAAATTACAGCATAAAGTTATAAGTTAAAATATGTGTCATTACAATCTTTGTATACTAAGGTATCACTGAAAATTAGTCATGTTGCATGTTAACAATAAAGAGTTGAGGCAGAGATAAGATGGGAATAAAAAATAAGAATACTCATTACTTTGGCAGGCATAGAGTGTGTATCAAAGGATAGTGTGTATGAGGACAGTATAAAAACTCACTCAATGGTCAGTTCAGAGGTGAACTTATGAAATATGTCAGGTCACCAGAATTTCCCAGATGCCCATTTCAGCTTTCCTAAGCACTGACCAGGAGGATAAAGCACCTTTTGATTAAAAATAAATAAATAAAAAGAAAGCCAACATATTGAATTTACCTTCCCTCTTCCACCTTTCATCTCTCTGAAGTGACTGCCAAGAAGTAGCATGGTGTCAACAGAGCAACATTACTAGTAGTTCCTGTAATGTAACATTTTCTGTAAGGAACTAATTTGGAGCTGACAAAATTGTTTTACATACCATAACAGCTGTAGTATGGCCAAGTAATAACAACAGCTTTCAGCCCATCAACTCACCTGTGTTTCAGCTGTTTGTGTGCAGATTAAAGTCTCTAAATTCAGTCACCTTCTAAAACGTTCTTTCTGCTACGTTGTACTCATCTGCTTGGCAGCTGTTTCCTCACCTAGGAAGCAATTCCCACCCATCATGGGCTCCTACCACACACACATCTTCTGCTCAGTTTGGAGCAGACAGTGTTTACAGATCATACCTCAATTTTTAGAGTGAACTGTGCTCTCCAGTTCTAGAAGATCTTAATAAAAATCCTATTAGAAGAGATTTTCTTCCACAAAAGAGATTTTTTTATTGAAGTGGCAAAAGGCCAGCTCAGCCTACCAGTGAATCTATTCAGTATTTTTTAGTTTGTGATTAAGTGGGTATCTGGCTTCAAATGAAGAACTGTCTGGAATCTTTTGTAGCAAGGATTGAAAAGAGGTTTGCAAAATCTTTTCCTGTAAGAGTCTGCTTTCTAAAGAAAATAAGTAAGTCAGTAAAATTTAAAATTCGTCTTGATATTAGCTGGTCTCACTATTTAGAAAGAGATTGTTATCATCTATCTCCAGTCATGAATTACTGCAGCTGATGTCAGACTGCCCTGTTGTTCCAGAACTGCTAAAGATAATTGGTGTTCATTACATCTTGCAATGACCTGAAAATGAAAGATATGTAGAAATGTAGTACCTTCTAAAGAACTTTTGTAAGTCCTTTACTTATTTATGTCTTTAATTGCAGAAGAGAGACCCAAAGCCCAATGTGCACCTGTACACTTTAAACATGCAAATTTATAAATAATAAGATTTGACAAGGTCACAGCAAAAGTGGCCCAGCTGCAGGAATATTTAGGCTGCAGATTTACCAAGTGACTTAGAGCCACTGACTGGCAGATCTAGTTTGGGCTGCAATATTTTCCACATTTGAAAAGAGCAGAATCTGTGTGCCATCTTTACTCCCTTCATTTAAACTGTTTATCACTTGTTTACAACACCTTAAGTTCACAATTCATGTATATTATACCATATCTCAAAGTGTAGAAGCAAGGTTACTGACAGCACAGGATTCACAGGAAACCTTTGAGCCACGATAAGCTTTTCAAGACACTTTGTTGTGGCAGTTGAATAAACTGAACTGAAACTTCTTCAATTTTTTTTAACTTTTTTTTCCTTCTTTCCAACTACACAGCAGACAAGATCACAAAAATATAATGTCAAAATAAACACATGTCTACACAAGTGACAGCCTCTGAAAGAGTCTGTGACCGAAGTAGCATGGCAGTATAATTATACTTTTGCTTTTGTGGAAGGTGGTCTTTGCAGGTCAGAGCTGAGGTCCCTGGCTGCATGGGGGAAGTAAATCACACTTAGGTAGCCACTTTATCTTCACTTGGGAATGTCAGAAAATTTAGTCATTAGAGATAAACATTTTTTTCTTGTTTAATTATTTTTACTTGTTTTTCATCCTTCAAGAGAAATAGAGGAAGATTGGTAGAAGAGGCATGTAGAGCTGCACATTTTATGAATGTTTATCCCACCTCCACCTGTACATCCCCATACAGGAATGTCAGATTACACCTTGGCAGCACAGACAAACACAGAGGGCTGTATTCAAGCATCAGCCATGGCTGTGGCTGACTATCAAGTCAATCAGGCCCATTCCAAAAATAAAACGCAAAGGATCCTTAGAAGGAGACCTTTCCACAGTTTTTTCTCTTTGGCCATTCTTCTGTCTGGCTGCCTTTCCTTCACCAGCCTCCTTTTGAGGGGCTCATGTTACAGGTATCATCAGCTAAAAGCCATGCACACTGTGAAGGGAGAGGATCATGACTGCGGGTTAGGTAATTTTGTGGGAGTCCGAGGGCCCCATTATGCCTGTCCTGACCTTGCCCTTGTAGCGCCATCTACAAGCACTCTGACATGCACCCTGTAATGGTACTTGTCAGCCACTCTGCCCTTGCACCATGTAATGGCAGCAGAGAGTTGTAAGCCACAAAGGTTTGTTACTCAGACCTGTATACCTGAGTCAAAATAGTACTGTCTGACAAAAAGATTAATTACCTTGAGAGATGCAAGTACAGTCCTACTGTCATCAGACCTTGTAGGACCCAAACTGAGCACAGAGCTGTGCTGAGTGGGTGCATTACTTTGGAGGTACAGCATTGTGTCTACAGCATTGAGAAGGTACCTTCTTCATCTCCACTCACTGTCCATTTCAGGATAAATAGAATATATTGCTGTGTTTGACAGAGCTGCTTCTGAGCTATTTTAGTAGTCTTGGTAAATTGTGGTAACACAAGGAGAAAGAGGTGGTCTGGGGCTGGATTGAAGTTCCCTCTGCCATGAGAAGGAGCAAGAAAGAGGAAAAAGAGTGATATGCATAGAAGGGGAAGAGAAGGACTGGTGAGCCATGAAAATTTGGGTCTGTTGCTTCTACTGCTTCTGCTGGTGAGATCCAGACTTCCCTCCACAGTGACAGCAGTCTGATTCTGCTACTATCTGCAATGGCCATGGGACCAATTCTATAACCATGATAATATCCAGTACCTTGATCTAAATAAAATATATCCAGATTCAGGGCCCAGGAAGGAGAAAGTGCAGAATACTCTGTTCCTGAAATGAGGTGGAAATATAAAGAAAACCCAAACAACCAAAACCAAACAGAAGACAAGGATTCCTCTTCATTTTAGCATAATCTGTATTACTAAGTGACATGTTCCCTAACCTTTAAGTGAGTATAATCGTAGAATCATAGAATATTCTGAGTGGGAAGGGAACCACAAGGATAATTGAGTCCAACTCTTGGCCCTGCACAGGACCATCCCCAAGAGTCACACCATGTTCCTGAGAGCATTGTCCAAACACTTCTTGAACTCTGTCAGGCTCGGTGCTGTGACCACTTCCCTGGGGAGCCTCTTCCAGTGCCTAAATACCCTCTGGTGAAGAACTTTTTCCTAATATCCAACCTAAACATCCCCTGACACAGCGTCAGGCCATTCCCTTGAGTCCTGTCACTGGTCAGCAGAGAGAAGGGATCAGTGTCTGCAACTCCTCTTCCCCTCATGAGGAAGTTGTAGACTACAATGGGGTTTCCCCCCAGTCTCCTCCAGGCTGAACAGACCAAGTGACCTCAAACACTCATCATAAGGCTTCCCTTCTAGCCTCTTCACCATTTTTGTGTCCCTCCTTTGGACACTCTCTAACAGCTTTGTATCTATTTCCTATTGTGGCACCCAGAACTGCCCCCAGCACTCGAGGTGAGGCCGCCCCAGTGCAGAGCAGAGCGGGACAATCCCCTCCCTTGCCTGGATGGTGATGCTGTGCCTGATGTCCCCAGGACAGGGTTGGCCCTCCTGGCTGCCAGGGCACTGCTGACTCAGATTCAACTTTCCAGCAAAACTATGTACAGCTAAACCTGTCACAAGTATTTTGTGAGCTGCATGTAGAAATAAACATGTGAGGTGATTAATCTTGCTTATTGAAAAATATACACTTACCCAAAATACTGTTAATTTTAGTACACCAGCAAATACTGGTGTACTGAAGACAATAGAAACCATAATACTCAGGAAGGAAAACAATGATGAGGTGAAAAAGAAGGATGGAGTACATATTCGATACATCAAAATTCTCTGCTAGTTTAAAAGTATAAAGCAATTCATTCAACTTATTAAAGAGTTTATAAAATACCCTTGGACTCTGGTTTGTGCACTTATCAAATTCAAAACTTCACGTATAAAAATGACTAGAACTTGATTTCTCATCTCATATAAAAAAAGGTGATTTATATTTGAACTAACAATAAGTCTCAAGACCCACAACTATCTCTTACTGAGGTAGTTTTTTCTCCCTGGGGGAAGAGAAAAGCTATTGGAGCACACATAAAATTTAGGTGCTTTAAGAATTTCTCCAGGACTTCTATTAGATTTGCTATCAGAAGAGACAATAAAATGGGAATTTATGTTTTTTCCTTAACAAATCTTATGCTTTCTGATGCGGTATTTTGTCACTGCAATTAGGGCTGTTCCTTAAAGTAGCAAACTGAAAAGTGGTGCCACAGTGTTTATTTTAGGTTTGAACATTTAAAGAATATGAGGAATGTTTGGAAAATAAAGTTCATGTATGTTACTCACATATTTTTTTCTGACAGATTGCCTGTTCACAGAGTAAGGGTATGGCTTGATCATGACTTACAGGAAGAGATACTGATTTAAGCTGCTTTCCTCAGTAAAGATTGCAGCCATGTAGAAAATAAATTTATGGCTGCAGTAAGATTTCAGGCTGTACCTCTTCTAGGTAAGAATATCTTCCTAATATCTCCCCAAAAAGAACTGGCAACAAAGGAGTAGAACAATTGTGAAATGTAATAATTTCTACTGTCAGTGCTGGATCACTTCTACAGTATGATAATGTTTTGTAAAGCATCTTTAAATAGTTTGTGTAGGGTTTATCTCATCCATGCACCTCTTGCACAAAGCCTGCTGTGATGCTAGGGATACTTACAGGACTTAGCTGGATTCACTCACTTAGTGAGCTTTCACATATGACAGCGTGCAAATCAGGGCTGGATCCAGGAAATATGTTTGGGTACCCACGGCAAATATGGCAAACCCTGAAGCACAGACTGCTGGCCTCAGCTGGAGCACAAGTGAAAAGGAGTCTCTTTTGGTTGTCCTTAAGCTCAAAGACACATAATTATGTTTCCTGGACTGCTTCTATTTTCATCCAATTATTGTCTGTATTAGTCCATGGAATATATTAACACTTCTAAGACAAAGACCAGACCCTCAAAGAAAAGTCTCCCAGCTGTGGATACTCACTATTAGGCTAGAAAAGAAGTTTCATCTTATTCTCTCATTCTCTGGCCCCATGATACTTTACATTTAGGGCAAGGCAGAAACATACTGATATTACTCTTGTGTGTCTTGGCTAGCTGGGCTCTCTCCCAGGGAGCAAGTGATGGGTCTGCACAAAGTTTAGTCTTCTCTTACTCCCCACCACAAGTCTCATGCAGAGCTTTTCATCTCTAACTCATTTAAAACATGAATCCTATGTTTGATCTGCAGTTTTCTAGAGGCAGGAAGTCAACAGTCACATAAGAGCTCTGCACATCATTCTAGACAGACACAAGTCAGGAGTTACACTTCAGGCAGAAACCCCATCCTGCCATTTCTTTTGCAAGTGAGCATGAAAGAAACAATGTCCGCTGACATTTCATTTCTCATACATGATTACTTGAACTGTAAGTAGTAGTTTCTGTCATCCTGCTCCAGAGCCACGGATGTTCAAGCTCAAAGAGTTTGCTGGTAACATTGCCTCCTCACCCCACTACATTGCTATTTCTGTAAAACTCCATGAAGTCTAAGTCTCACATAAGCAACTTAGATATTGTATCCAGAAGGTTTTGCAAACACTGAATTTATTCTTTATTTTCCCCACTTCTCTAGCACCATCTAGAAAACATCTGTTATTTAACATGGAGACAATGAAGAAAGGGATGTGATGATTGGCCTTGACTAGAAACCAGGTGCTCATCAAGCCAATCTATCACTCCCCTCCTCAACAGGACAAGGAGAGGAAATGCTACACAAAGCACGTAGGTCAAGATAAGGACAGTGAGTTTGCTTGTTAGTTACTGCCTTCTTTTCAAGCTCAGCTTCACTCCCAACTCTTCCACCTCAGAAGAGTGGAGAAGAAAGGTTGTGATCAGTTCATAATGTTTTGTGTCTGCTTCTCTTTTCTCCTCATGCTTTTCTCCTGCTCCAGCATGGGATCCCTCCCATGGCAGACAGTCCTTTGCAGACTTCTCCAACATGGGCCATTCCTATGGGCTGCAGTTCCTGAGGAACTGCTACAGTGTGAGTGCTTTCCACAGGGTGCTGTCCTTCAGGAACAGACTGCTGCAATGTGGGTTGCTCTTGGGGTCACAGGTCCTGTCGGAAAAACTGCTCCTGCATGGGCTCCCCTCCACAGCCTGCATCTTCCCTCAGGTCACATCCATCTGCTCTGGCATGGGGCCCTCCACAGCCCGCAGGATATCTGCTCTAGGAGCTGCAAGTGAACCTCAACTCTAGTTCATGAAGGAGTCCTCCCTCTCCTTCTTCACTGACCTTGGTGTCTGTGGGGTTGTTTCTCTCACACTGTGTCAGTCCTCTCTCATGGTTGCTGTGCAGCAGTACCCTTTTGTATATTTGTTACCACAGGGTTGCTACCAGTGCTGCTGACAGGCTCAGCTTCAGCCAGTGGCAGAATTTTTAATTTAGCATGGTACAGTAGGATCCTTTCAGGTGAAAGACAGAAGATAATTTAAAGATATGATGTTATTAGCAATTGAAGAGACCCACTTGTGACCCTGGGAGTTGTTTTAGCTGCAAATTTTTGGAGGTTGGAAGGACATTCTTGGGAAGACACAATACATGCTTTCTCTGATCTTGTATTTCACACTTTACATCCATATTGACAGTCATGAGACATGTTAAGTTTGTCAGTCAGAAAGTATGCCCAGAAGGCCAGCTACATTACGGCCAGCACACAGGTAGCACAGTTAAAGAACAGACCTAGCAACTAAAAAACTTGTCTTGGACTCAGCTACATGCTCATCTCACACAGTGATCACCTTCTTATATTGTTACCAGATAATGGTGTGAGGTTTTCACTTTTGTTTTTTGAAATGGCTGAGAATGGGTGAATACTTCTGTGATAGCTCTGTCACGCTGAAAATCAATCTTTTCAATGTTGGTGATGCAGCTTTTGTTTCAGGAAAATGGGCAATGAAATACAGAGTAGTCTTACAAGGTTCTGGGGAAATTAACTAATACTTTAATATGTCTACAATGCTTTAAAAAGAAAAAAGAGTTATACTTGATATTAGGTAACCTCATGATCCTAATGTCTAATATGTCACCACTTGAAGCCATTGCTCTATTCCACAGAGTTGATTACAAAACATGCCCCAAAAATGCATATTATTTTTTAGGATATCAGTCAACAATTCTTCACTTCTTATGAACAAACCAAACTCTTCAGATTTCTTTGATTTCTTACAGTCAATTCAGTATGAAAACATGTGCAGTAAAGCTGTAATAAACTATCTCTTAAAGGAAAACAATCACAAATCTGGTTTATGTGCCCTAGTGGTCCAAATGTAAATAAGTACTCAGAAGGGAAAATTAGCATAATAGGCATGAATTAACTGACTGAGATAAACTAAAAAGTGTTTCAGCTTCAAAATAGATCAAAATAATTCTGCATAAATAGAAAAATATCTTTAAATTTGTGTATGTCTTTTTACTTTCTTAACTTTATACTAACTAAAAATGCCACAATGCTTCATGAAAGGTTATTTCTCTCATATATATCCCTTTGGCTGTAATCTGGGAAAACCAATAAGCTAATATAAAGAGTCTGTTCTGAAAGCCATACTGTACATTAACTAACACATGGCAATAAAGGAAAGCTAAATGAATTATTTTTCTTTTGAGGTCATTAAATTGTTAAGAAGTAGGGATTTGCTGCCAACATTACAATATGCAATAGATGTGGGTCTTTTTCCCCCTGCAGATATACATTTGACAAGTTCTGTCTTTGGGCTTGTTATGTGTTTTGTTTGGTAGGTTTTTTTTTAATGTTGCCTCTCCAAACATTTCTGAACAGACTTAGCATTCAGGACTCTATACAACACTTGAAAACATTCAGAGGTGATTCTAAATAATAGGAACCTATTAAATATTTCCAGAGTTCCTAATATTTGTGTGGAACACTCAACTTTCAAAACTTATCACTCATAATCTTTCACAAAAATCATGTGTGACATACAGTTTGAAGTTTTGCAGAATCACATGCGTCAAAGACTTTGTCTGCTTTCCACGGACTGTTGCAAAATGCCAGTTCATATTTTTGGCTTCAGAAACACAAGAAAAGTGTATCTAAACAAAGATTTGTTGGAGTGTGTAAGAATTATATAAATAATAACGCCAGGTACTACAGTTTAAAATAAATGGTGTATGAAGACAACTTTGCATCTTTGCCCTATTAAGAATATGTCTCCAATTTTTTTTAATTGCAGCACACCAGTTTTGATCTTTACATCTATCACAGTAGGTTTTTGAATAGTTTAACCAAACATGCTTTCAGCATTGATTTGTCTTTTTTTCTAAATGAATTTGAAATTTTATGTAAATTAATGACACAGTGATTCTTTGAAAATTTTGTGTCCACAAATCTTTTTTTTGAATCTTTTATTCCATTTTTCCGGCTGATCAAAGAGATTTCCTTAGACAGGAAAATTTTATAAATAAAACAAACAAGCATACTGCAAATTTTAAGCAATTTGGTAGATATGTAGGTAGAATCTAAATTAGCACATTGTCTACACTGACCTATTTAGCTTTAAAGCAGAGCTGTGAGAGAGTAATAATGAACTATAACTGCTTTCTCTACATCACACTTCACACATATTATTTAAAATGTATTTGCTTAGTATTATCACTGGACATGATGCAAAGTATCTCGTTTGTAAATCCAAGTATAAGGTTAGAAATAACAATACCGTAAAGTCGGAAGCCCCAAAGCAGCTCAGCATTTTCAAAGCTTCAAGCTAGGTATTTTGAGTGTCAAGCAATAAAAAAGTGGTTGTCTTTGGAGCAGGAATTAGCAATTGGAAATGTTTGCCTGTACCTCTTGGGCATTACAATTCCCTAGGTATTTTCTTTAAGAAAGAGGGCTTGGCTAATAAGTTTGAATCTGAGTCTTACTGTTCTCCCTTTGCTAACCTAAATACCCAGCTTTTCTTCTGTGGCATATGTGTTTACTCAGAGCACATGATCATCTGCCTAACTGGTAAATGTCACTCACATGGAGAAAGAGGGCTTATTGATACTTTTACCAAACCTGCCTCAGGAAACACAGAAGGTACTCTTGGAATCGACTGTATTTTTTTCTAGACAAAAGACTAACATACTTGGATAAAACACAGTTTTTTCATCTGAAAAACTTCTAGAATACTCAGAAAGTGACAAAGCTGGAAACTTTAAAAATCAGTGAGATTTAAGGAGAGGTAGGATTTGGGGATTTTTTTTGACGCCTTTGATGGGAAAAGGAGGGGAAAGCCGATGAAACAAACAAACTGGGAGTAGTTTATACATGCCAGACTGTGCAACAGAAACACAGCTTAGGAAGGCAGCAGTAAAGTGGAAAACCGGGAACCACCTGCAAGCATGAAAAGAAGGAGGGTTCCGGTGGATTGATGTTCATTCCACAAGGTCCCTCGGGGAGACGCTTAGGGGGCACTCTGCCAGCACTGACGCGTGCACACGATCTCACCTTCGCAGGTAGTCGCGAACAGCCACTCACACCCACAGTCTAAGCACGAAATGGAGACGAACAGGCGAGAGGGATTCTCTGTATGCGATTCCAAGGCATTTAATGAAACCAACACACTCGAACGAAGCAGGGACAAAGAACCAAGAACGAAACGCGCGCGTGGTTTTGTCCCGAAGGGTCCCAGGGGTGGGCAAAGCATCCGAAGCCAATGGTCTCAGGGCTAGGGGGCAGAGGCAAGGGTGAGTGACATAACAGGGGCCAATGGGAGAAGGAATAGGAGAAGGGATGGGAGAGGGCGGAGAGTCAGTACCCAGTGGGATCTTGGTAAAGGGAGAACTTTCTAGCACAGAGGGTTACGGAGAGACCGCTTTCAAAGCAATGTGGGAGTGTAAAGTGGACTTTGCCACTGCAACAGTATCTCATAAAAAGTGCTGCCACCAAAATGTCATAGTAACTAAATCCTGCCTTAGATTATCTTCCTTTGGTCTAAAGATCATAAAAGAGTGAACAGAAAGATGTTCATATTTTTCCCGGATAACTTTTGCAATTTGAAAACCTTTGTATTTCTGCATGCTGTATTCATTCTTTTCTCAATTAGGACAAGAGAAATCATTTACCAAACTATATCTTCACATTCTTCTACTGCTGATAGCTGTCATTCAAAGTCCAGCCAGTTTGTTGTCTCCATTTCTTTGTTTCTTTAATAATTCCTTTATTGGTAACAAAGGATATACAGGAAATAATAAGTAAACTTCTGAATAGGTTAATGTTTTTAACATCAGCAGTTATGTTGATGTTATCTGAAAACAAGTTAAAATCAAGAGTTCAGGCACACAGTGTACTTGTATTTTAATGAGGTGATTTGTGTAGACCTGTCATTGAGTGTTAACATTTACAAATGCAATTAATTCAGTCATATAAAACAAATATTAGATAGTTATATTTTAATGAATTTAAACCTATATATAAATGCCAGCAGAAAGTTCCAATCATACTTAGTCAGGAATATGCATTAATCTTCCTTAGTTTTGCTCTATATGGTGCACTAGACAAGATCTTCTGGCAAAATTAAAAATAAATGCCTACATTTGACCTCTGACTCATGCAGTGTGGAAACATACAATATTTAGGTTTTAATTGTGCTATTTTTCAGCTGCACCAAATCGGACCATCTGTCCAAAGTCTAAACTAGATTTGTTTTTCTACATATATTGAAATGCATTTTTTAAAATTAGGTTTTATTATTATTTCTCTGTAAAAAGTTCAGAAATATTTGCATATTTCCAAACAGGAACAGCCCAACATCCAATTAACAATAAAATATGCATTGAATAAGAAAAATAAATATTGATCTGCAAAATGCCATGCCAATTTGTTCTCACGGTAGGCATCCTTTCCCTCCAATCAACTGATTTTCTTTGACAAAAGGAATGGGAAGAGGAAAGTGCTCAAATGATATATATGTGAATGTTGTTTATAAAGAAGAAATGTACATACCGATGGCAAATACTTCAGGCCAGATTTCCCTACAACTTTCAGTTTTTGTGCTTCACTGAAAACAAAAAATGAAACAGATCCTAAAAATCACATTTGAAAAAACTATCACAGATGGTGATGCTTATTTGTATACTCACTAGATAATGCTCACAGTATCATATATTTGCATTTTATTTTCAGTCAGAAGTTGCCTCACCATAATTTCCATTCCAATAGAGAGGTGTCTTCTAGAGAAAGAGGGAGATGGTGGCAAGAGGACTTTAGCAGTGTTAAGATGTGGCCAGAGGCGTCGAATGCTATCATTACATCAGACCCTCTGGAAAGATATTTGCAGAGCAGACAGGTTTGCAAGAAGGACCTGAAGGCTGATATTCTGTGACTTAAGGATGGTTGTTCAGGAGACCGGTGAAGAATGGACTCTTTGGACCCCTGTGCCAACTTTCACAAAGGGTGGCCTCTTACCTTGAGGAGCTTGGCCTTGCCAGGAAGAGCTAGGCTCCTGTATCCCTGCTTGCTTACTCTCATCTTGCACTCAAAATGGCAAACCCCAGTCAAGCAGCAGTGCATTTACACTACCACATGCAAATGTAACAGACGGTCTTCACATCCATAAGAACAAATGTCAGCATTTCAGAAAACACTTGATTACTTTAGCCAAATAAATGCCCCCAAAATTTTGAGTCGTGCCACTGTTCAGATTGTTCTGCTGTTTTTCTTCCTTATGTCAGCACCGCTTCACACTCCAGACATGCTAATCCCAAAATATCTACACAGGAGCTTTAGAATTTCTTATATCTCCACAAGACATGGAGGTGAAATGTAGGTGTTTTCAAATCCGACATCCATATCTGAGTTAATCACCTTAGCCTTTATAATCAGTGAGTGAGTAGGATAGGAATTTTTTGGGCATGGTTCATCGCCTCCCGGAGTAGAATTTTGTTAAGTGATTGATGATCTAAATGTGTTTATTAGTCTCCAGAAGACCACGGCATGACTAGATGACTAGAAGTTAGGTGAGAGGAATCCCACCCACGGTGATGTATTACATAAACAAATAGTATCAAAATATCCCGAAACACATTAAGTTGATCATTGCTATAGTTTAATATCAAACAGCCCCCCTGAAGTGCCCTTTATTTTATGTGTTATTGTCAAAATGAAGTCAGGAAGACCAATAATGAACAGCTGGAAAAGTGCTTGCTACATAAAGGTGAAGAACATCTGGAGTGTTCTACAGAGGATTTGATGGAGGTTTGATAGAGTTAAATGTAATTCAACCCGCTAGAATTGCTAACAGCAAAATGAAAAAGATGGAAAGAGTAAAGAGGGAAAGTAAAAGAAAGCTGCCAAATTCCAGACTATTAATTCTGTAGTTGAGAAACCCTGAAAACGTAGCTATTTTTGTTAGAGTTCCAATAGTATCTGATATTTCTGTGACAATAGACTTTATGACTGGCAATATTGAAGACCCAATGTCTGAAATACTGATAAAAATTTTTAACTCAAACATGCACTTAAAATAACATGCTGAAAAGAATGTATGACCAAAAATATTTTTTCAGAACAGGAAAGGGTATGTTTCAGAATAAGCATTTGCAAGGATAGAACTAATGTCATACAAATTTTCTGTTTTGCTGAAAGATGTCTTTCTGGAAGAAAAATGGTAAATATATTTAGCCATCATGAGCAACACTGAAGTTATGTGTGTAAGCAATACCTGTTTGCTGTAGTTCTGTCTGTGACTTGGGATTGAGTACTGAACTGCAGCTAAAAATTCTTCCTGTACTATATCTGGGGTTCAAAGTAACACTTTTTTAGAAAATACTTGCTGCAAGATCTGTGTTTATTAATAGTGTTCCTATCACTTTAATACTTTAAGATGAGCCAGTAGGGGTATTATGGTACTGTAAAATTTTAATACTAATAAATGTGCCCATGGAAATAAAATACTTGTAAGTTAGTGCTTTTATGAGTTTGAAGTTGATTTATGTTATGCTGTAACCCCTTTCTGGGGAGGATGTCTTGCTGTACCTTAGAAATGCATATATTGCAGACTACTGTATTTCCTTTCACCATTCTAAACATAATAAACAGTTGAATGGTTATGTAGAACTCTTAGGAGAACTAGAATTTAAATAGAATGCCATACCAAATGATAGATGCATTTACCTTTTAACAGACTAGTTGTTCACTTTTAATTTATGAACCACCGCTTATTTCAAAAATTTTCAGATTGTTGACAGTCTATCAAAATTTTCTACTGCATAATGCAAAGAAAAATACACCTGAAACCATTTCTCTCTAAGATATTTTCCTCTCAATGTCTGTTTAATGTAGTGCACACTAATTGTTTGTGTCTGGTGTGTGTCCAGCACGAGACCTCAGAGACCACATATAGATTGCTGAACTAGAATTTTTTTTTATTAATATTTCCAGTATTGTATCTAGTTAGTTTTAAATTATGTGTACTCCTTTCATTATTTTATGCTGGTGTCTGTTGTGCAGTCTTCCACAGCAAAGTTTTGGAAGACTTGTTTTCTTCTAGACTGTTTTTGTTTTTGGGGGTTTTTTGTGCATTACCTTTAGTGATAACTTATAATTCTTTAAATACAAAAATTGCTGAGGGGTCCTCAGCAGTACTAGAAACACACTTTGTTGGCTCCAAACTGTGTTTTTCTCTCCAATCTCTTGAACATTGTGTACAAACAATACCTGTGAGACTGAAAAATCAAATCATTAAGCTTATACACATTTTTCCAGAATAATTTTTTCCCAACTAAGATAAGTACAGGCACCTACAACCTGAGTATTATTTGTGAGCTGCAACTTTGCCATCCTTACTGGTCTAAACCAAGTAAACTTACTCTACCACTTGCATGTGTCATTGTGTGTCATCAAATTGTATGTGTCATATGTGTCATCATACACAGTGAGTATCATTGAACTTACACACATTCTCCAGACCAGAGTAACCTAGACCAAAACAGCTATGTAGGCAATTTGCTTTTCTAGATTGAACTCTTAATGCTGTACAGGTTTATTTTAACAACAGTGCCACTGAATTAAGTGTCACAGACCTCACCAGCTTCTCCCATGTTCCTTATGCTTCCTCCTAAATGGAGTTATGGTAAGTGGTGTTATCATTTCTACTCAGCTTACTGCCTTGTTTCAGGTCAGGGGAATGAGTAAAGCCAAGGTGTGCAAGGCAAACACCCAACACCACAGTCTGAGGTTGATACCTTACAGCCAGAGAAAATCCTAGCAGTAAATCCTAGGAATATGTAGGTACAGTGAACAAAACAAAACATCACAACAACAATTAGGTAGTGTAAACTCTTTAATCTCTGGGTCATAGCATTTGCTTTCCCCATTTTAAGGGTCTTGTAGGTTCCTGCTTTGATTTATTTACTACCCTTCTACTAGTGGGTCAATAAATGTGCCTTTATAATCATTGAACTCTTCTACTCTCAGCAGTCTTAGTTGTCAGCATCAGTTGCTTACACCATGTACAATAAAACATTTTTTGCCTAGGGAACTTCAAAGTTGTGTGGGTTTCAGTGCATTTTTCTCCATGGCTTTGTAAATAATTGTAACACAGGTACCTCTTCTCTAGCTGTTTTATCTTCTTTTTTTCCCTAGAAAATCAGTATTTATAGTCCAGATCTGTGAAGAATTCCCCCCAGATATCAGGTGTAAGTATTGTTTCAGATTTAAGTCATGAACTTCCCTTTTTTAAGATCAGTTAGATATATTGTCCAACAAGTATTTTAGCTCTAATTCTACAGTCACAGTACAAATATTTCTCGGAGGGATATATTAGCTATACCTTGAAAGAAAGTCACTACCACCTTCCCACATGCTCAACATCTATTCATGTGCTGTTATGATTTTAATGAATGAGATATACAAGCTATTCAAATAGTAGTAAAGAGACAAAAGTCACTGTGTGCTGTTGAACAAAGTGTTGAATCTTGCTACATGAGAAGCACATGTATATGCAGCACTGCTTGTGCTGTATTTATACTTCACTATATACCAATAGCATAGACCTCTCCATCCCCAAGAAAAATAGAGACATTTTAAGGGCTATTGAAGGGCATTTGTATGTCATCACATTTATATCCTATATAGGTGCTTCTCTAGTTACCACGCACTGATGACATTCTCAATATTTAGTGATCACCATCCAAATTTCTAGTCCAGTTGTGATGATGATGCAGTATTTATAAAATGGGTGACAACAAGAAAACAAGCCAGCTCAGAACCTCATTTCTCAGATGCTCTTAGTTACTTCACATTTTCCCTACCATTCAGCTAGCTACATTGTGTGGTGTTCTGTATGCATCATCTCTGTTCTCTCTCCCACTCTTCGGATATCTCTCCTGAGCCAGATGACCTCTGTGGGTATATTTTATCTTCATTAATACATCATGGTGTGGTTAATTTGATGCAAACTTGAAGATTTTTATTTAGTCAGACTGAAGAGTTTGGATCAGGCAAGTATTAAAACACACCCACTTACCCTGCTGAGCATCCCAGTGAGCACTCTGTATCCTGGTGAGTGAAGTCCTGGTACGTCCTGCTTTTGGCTTTTCTGAGTGGTTCGCATGATGAGCCATGGGGGCCGCAGCAGGAGAGGGGAGCAGAGTCTAACTCTTTTTACACTAAAATTTGTTGCTTCCTTCATGTATGGTCATCCTCTGGAATTCTGTAAGACACCAGTCAGTTTGAATAAAGACATTGGAATCCCATACTGTGCTACAAGTGAGCTTGCTTTCAAGGGGCTGTAAAGCAGAACACGGCAAGTAGTTACACCATTAAATAGAGCAACTCAGCTTTAACTATAGTTGAATTACCGGAACATTTTTTTAATGTATTGTTCTAAAAACTTTCACTCCTATATCCATTTCTCCCCTCCTTGTCTCAAAAAGGACTTATACAGGCTTTCCAAGTTTAAAATTTTATTTGCCCTCTGCAAAAGCTTAGAAAAGCTTCAATGACTACTGTCACAGGTTTATTGCTCCTGTAGTCTCTGAAGTCAGTTTTGCTGTCCAAGTCCAAGCGATAGCAAATGAACTGAGGGACACCTACCACCTGATAGCCTGACTCTGACTAGCTTTTACTGTCAGTTTTGTGTATAGTCCTCAGATAGCAGGATGCCTGATGAAGTCCCACTTATTTGCCCATCTATATGCCCACAGGCATCGTATACGTGTATTTCAGAGACCTTTCAGCAAGCCTACTCAATAAAATTTCAGTCTATTCCAAGTTTATAAGGGTTCAATCAGGCAGATGTTAATCAGTGAACTATGCATAAAAAAAGGAGCAGCCGTTTCCACCGTCTCCAAGATACTTGCCATAGAATCTATTATTCCAGTACCACAATTGAGAAAGGGCTTAGGTTTCAATTGAATCTCTTTTGCAGTCTCAAAGAAATTAGGGCTCCTCTAGGCTGATACTTACTCTAATGAGCCTGAATACTGTGAAACTCTCCCTTTCCACCCCCAAAAAGGCTTCTCTGACCATAAACAAGACTGTATCTCTGGAGGATTTCCTATGCTCTATTGATCTAAAGGTATGCTTTATAGTCTCTCAAGAATGGTATTTGTCTTTATATCAAGTTCAGAACCAGTAAAATTGCCCCAGACGATTTTATTAAGCTGATAAAGAACTGCTCATTTTAGGAAGAGAGAAGGACCTTTGCTTTGTTGGTCAGTTAATCAGAAGCTTTTTATTTATTTCCTGTGAAAATGGTGTTTTTTTCAGAAATCAGAAAGAATTTCAGACAATCTGAGAGTTACTTTGCTTTCTGGCATGTCTAAAACAAGAGAACTCAAGGAGAACTTTCCATATAAGATTTTGTATTTTATTTTAAAAAATCCATTATGTTTGATACCTAATTTAACTCAACAAAATGTCATTGGAAAGCTTGTTATTAACTTTACTGAAACACAAGAGAGCCACATTCCTGGTAAGGGTTTCCAGAGAACTTTGATGTCTGAATACTTGCATGCTTCAATTCTTTGGAAGCAGGCAGGTGTATTCTGGAGTTACATGCCACCTGTATGTATATACATAGGAATCCAAGTTGATTGGAATTTATCTGTGTACGCTAAGCAGAACCCATAAAATGACAGGAGTGATGCTTCAACAAGCATGCAATCTAAATTAGTCAGGTAAAGGAAAAGAGCAGAGAGAGAAGGAGTAGGACATGAAGAAGAGTACACAAGGACCACAGAAGCCAGGGGAACACTCAATTCTCTTGTAAGTGTAACTAAAGATTCTCTCTCACTTCTTCAGTGGAGGTGATAGAGGTACTGACAGATATTAATTATTAAGATATCCAAAACAAATGGCACGTACCTGTAAGTGAAGTCTTAGTTTGCCTAAAGTTTGCTGTAGTTTTCTGATTTGCTGCAATGTTGAAAGTGCACTCAAGATGTTGCTCCATTGAAAAAGGTAATATATGGAGCAGAACTCCAAACACACCATGAAAAGATTCATGTCTGTCAATGTATATAAAATGCATGTATATGAAATCTAAGAAGTTGATAGGTTAGATAGATATTGTCACTAATTGAATGATAAAACAGATATTCCATTAAGGATGGACTGATATAATTCCACTAGGACCTAAGTTACTGAAGAATAAAGTACAGAGGTAAACATATTCATACATAAGAGAAGGAAAGAAATAAAATTTATTTGGGAATAGGGGCAATTGAACAAAGAAAGCAGCAGAACAGTTCTAGTTGCATCTGTATTTACCAGCTTATTGTAATGACCATCATAAAAATTAAGGAAAAAACAAAGTTCATTACAACATAGAAATTGTCCTTTCCCTTAATCTCTTCACTGTTCTCTCCCTGTGGCTGACAGGACTTCCTTTAGGGATAGAGAAGAGCAGATGATGTTAAATTCATGACTCCTAACTTACGATCTACAGTTCATTTAACGTATGATTTTTTTCTGGCATGTCTAAACTGAGATCCTTCTTTCTTATAGGTTTTTAGGGGTTTTCGTGCTTTTTAAAAAAAACTTTTTTTCTTAAAATCATATGGTTCATTCAAAAAATTTGGAAAATGCTTGGATATGATTTTGATTTCTGTGTTAACTTTTTTTTAAATAAAGCTGCTTTTAAATGATGTTCCAGGTATGACTAGTGCTTCCCTTTGGGCAACAAAGTGGTTTTCACGTTTATTTATTGGATTACCGAATGTGTCAGTTCTCTTAGTTCTCTTCACAGTCCCTTCAGCAGCCAGTCTTTTGAGGAAAAGCTCAGGATCCAACCAGTGGGGCACCAACACCACTGCTTCCCAGTACCAGCAAACATTCAGAGACTCGGTGGATGAATGGAATTGCTTACTGCAGGTGGTTTGATCATGCGTCATTAACAGTTTAAATCATTAAAGGGCAAAACACAATTTATATAATCTTTATCTGAGTGTCTGTAAAGGCAACAGAACTGTCAAATACTGAGTAAAGTGAGCAGTTCTGTATTTTAATGACCATCTGAGGTCTCCAGTTAATTCCCTGAGTTTTTAGAGACCCATGAGATCTTTGACAGTCCACTGAAAAAAAAAAAAAATTGGTTTTGAATTAGTTTGTAAGACTTTCCTTGATCATGGGCTGGAAAATGCAGATTTTCTTTGTTTCCTAGGTCTCATTTTTCCCTTGTTTTTTCTCCATGAGTTGATGAATTTTGCTGGTGACATTCCTTTTTTCTCTTGTGAGAAAAGGACCTGTAAACTGTTTTTGTTTGCTTTGATTCAAGAAACACCGTTGTCTTCCTCTTGATGTGATATAGCATTGCCATCTATTTGACACAACTAAATAAAAAACCCCCATTAACTTATGAAGGAAATTTAGCATGATTTCAGGCTTGGCACAGAAGGGGATTGAGTTGCACTTTAAATCTGGTGTTTTACAGATGTACTATTCAAAACACAATTAAAAATGTAAGATAAACTCAGGATGAATAAAGCAGTGGTCTCAGCTCTAGGTTTCTGAAGCCAGAGCACCAGGGCAGTGGTGGCTACAAGAGTTAAAGCATTCCAACACTTTGGTTGTATCTTACCAGACAGAAACCAGGAAAGCTTTATACCACAAAAGTTTTAGGACTTCTGCTTGAAGAGTACAAGCAGAAACACTACAAATTAGATAGCAAAGCTTGACTAAAGATGACTTCTGGTTGAAGGATGCTGCAGGCCATGGTTGGTTAGCTTTGTTCTTGGGCCATGTTTGATGTTACTTGTCAAGTCTCAGACACAGAGAACTGGGGAGGGGAAGGAGACAGAGAGAGAAAGAAAGAGCTGCAATTAAAAATAGGTATTTTCTAAACTGCAGACTTTTATTTTTATAGTGGGTATACTCCTCAGTTCAGACCTTTCCCAGGGTGAAAGGAGTTGGTTATTTCTTATACAATTTAGCCTATGTCAGGAGGGCCATTTTAACTGCAAAGAGAAATATGTGAAACTGTCAGCCACAGACCTTTAATTCCCAGGCTTAGTTTTGTAAACAATGATGCCATTTTTTCACGGCACACTCCCTTTCACAGAGATATAAAGATCAAACATGAATGTTTCATTTTCCATAACTCTTCCCGACAAATATAGCTCTTCCAGAGAAATAATAATAAAAACCCCAAAGAGGTAAACAACATTCACAGAGGGAATACAGTTTAAGTAATTCACACAGTATACAAACATGTAATGGTACAAAACCTGCAACATGAGTTTTTTGTTACATTTTAACAGTGTTTCCTCAAATCTTCAAAGCTTGCTTGATGGTTTGCTGAAGTAATTGAACCACTCTTGAGCTGTTTTATATAGGACATCTTATCTTTCTTTCATTACCCAGTCCGTGGCTTCTTTTCTATTCCCATGAAATCCATGCACACACTTTAGAAGCCCTCCTGAACAAGCTTGCTTCTAACTTTCACAGAGC
Organism: Dicrurus megarhynchus; assembly: GCA_013399195.1. NCBI lineage: Eukaryota > Metazoa > Chordata > Aves > Passeriformes > Dicruridae > Dicrurus > Dicrurus megarhynchus. The sequence goes on from VXAD01009143.1 coordinate 1,382,960, forward strand.
CCTTAGCACAATTTGAATACGAAAGAGATACTGAATAAAAAGCTTTAATCTCTTGTCTGCTATTCTTTTTTGCCTCTTCATCTCCCCCCACCCCTCTGCCCCCCCTCCCCC
>VXAD01009143.1:1383111-1453737 GCA_013399195.1 Dicrurus megarhynchus
TTCTTCCAAGAGCTTTTCTGTGTTAGTAAAGTGAACACTTTCTGTTTTAAGTAAGTGTAATGCTGCAGAAGATGCACTGGGAGAGTGAAACCGAAAGCCTGGCCTGTGAAGCCGCTTTGCCACAATTTGGCATTAATTGTGCTGCATTTACTTGCTCTTGAGCTTTTTGCAGGTAAAAGATTAGTAAAGAGCTCTCCTTAACAAAATCACTCAATCAGTAGCAAGCATAGGTAGTATCAAATGTGCCCTCTACCTCAAATACTGTGGGGCTCTTTCTTCTGATACCTCTTCCCTCAGTTAACTGGAACTGCTTTGAAAGGGCTTTCTGTTCTCTGCTCTCTTGTCAATTTGAATGCCAGGAAATGAGCCCCCTTTGTGAGATTAATTAATAGCAGGAGCTGATCGGCCCAAGCCCAATTGCCACGCAACAGAGCTGTAATTGCTACTTTGTGGAAAGGAAAGAAAAAGTTTTGGTTGCAGTTTAAGAAGAGGGTTTAAGGAAAGTTCTTTGAACTAGAGGTCTCAGTGCACTGGATTAAGGCAAGAAGCAAGGAGGCCTTTGAAGTTTGTTAAGAGGTTTTGGAGGAGAAAAAAGTTGGGTGGCAAATGGGAGCTGGCAACATCAAAAGCATTTAGCACCATTCCTCACCTGCTTGTATTCAGAGCAGGGACCACAGGCTGGAAGCATCATTTGCTTGCAGTTTAAATGGTCACTTTGGGGCTCTATTTGTTCTGATCGGAAACTGTACCGTGTATGCACGTCATTATGTGTATAAGGGTCATTACACCTGGATGTACAGGAGCAGCATGTGCCCTGTTACATGCACATGCACATGCATTACATGTACAGGTATCCACAGTCACTGAGTTCAGTGGAATAACTGACATCTGTCAGTTTTCTTCCTACCATGTGTCGCTGATTGCTACTTTGTTGATTATTTGTCCACTGCCATACCAGTAGTCACTGATTACTGATTTTGCTGATCCCTCATTTGATTAAAAGACTTAGTAGATGTAGGTTTTTCTAAATTATGCCAAGTATTACATACATACATATATATTTGGCAATAAGGTCATCTTTGGGCAAAATTTGACCCACAGCGAGTGTACAGAAGTACCTTGGAATTGCCAAGGCCAAAAGTTGGCATGGCAAAAATCTTTGAATGGGCTGGCAATACAAACTGTGTGACAAATTAACATCCCTTCATCTTTTTAACATGTAATGGTAAAGATGAGACTTTACAAGCAGAACACAGCTCTGAGTCCAGCAATGCAACGATCCTGGAAAACTGCCCTAATGGAGGCTCAGGGATTACCTTGGAGCCAGGGGATCCTCAAGTCCAGCAGAGCCAAAGATCTCTTTCTACTCCACCCCACTGCAGGGCCCATGGCCAGAGCCCATATGTGCTGGAAACACTTTCAGTGGCACAAAACCACCTTGGAGGATGCTACAAGCCAGTGGAGCTTAGAGCAGCCTCGAGGTGTTCTGAATTATACAGATGAGCCACTGTCAGCCCTGAAATACAGACAGGGCAAAGGTGGGGAAAATCTGCTTTTCTGCATTTCCTCAGCTTTTGCCATTTACATCATCACAGTCCACGAGTCAAATTCACATCTCATGGGATCTGAACATAGCCAGGGCCTTGTGGAGGATGAATTTGGTCTGGTATCTATAGTCTCTTAATAATGGGACAGGGCTGAAAATTCAGCCACAGATGTCTTGTCACAAACTTGGTAAGGTTTTTTAAACCATTTACTCTAGGGGATGGTGGTTTTGGTTTTCTGTTTCTACAGTAGCCAGTAGAAAGGACTTCTACCACTGAAATGGTGTTTCTAGTCAAACATGCAATCCTCTCAACAAGCAGGTTTTTATGCTGTTAATTTGGGTGGTTGGATGAAATTTCAGAGTGACATCAGTTTGAAAATCATTCCAATCTCATCTACCTTCCTTACAGTTTAGGAATAATAAGAAAAAAAAGGATTTTTTCTATTTCAGAAATTCCCAGGCTCTGTAGCTTTGTATATTTTCCCCTTTTCAATCTCGCATATAAAAATAAAACAGAAAACTAAACGTGCCTTCAAATAAACGTCAGTAGGTATTTGAACTCTGTCTACACCTCTCAGTCCAACCCATTGAGATGGTATTAGATCAGCAATTTTTCTTCTTTCACCTTCCAGTTCACTGCAGTACTTAAAAAGGTACAATTAAAAGATAACGTGAAATGAAGCATTGCTGAAACAAAAACCCAGACAGAAAAACACTTTAATGATGAGGGCTTTAGTAAGATTACAACTGAAATCTTAAAAATAACAAAAAAAACAAACAAACAAACAAAAAAAAAACCCTCAAGAAAACCCTTAAAAACAACAAAAAAGGCAAGCCACTTTAGAGAGAATTCATCTTTCCTAAGCCTTTGCCTTCTCCAGTCCCAGCTGGACTCCCTCTGCCTCTGAAGCACAAATCTGCCCCTCAGAGACAGGTGGGACAATTTGTATGGCTGTCTTTTTCCAGAGTCTATAGAGGTAGCCTGTCCAGCCAACTTAGGGCGTGTTTTGAAGCAGTTAAGGCTGGGCAGTGGAAAGCCTCCCCATCATGGCTAAGAGAGAGTTTTCCAAATGCTGGCGGATGCACTGGAAAGAGGCATTCTGTGATCCCTGTTCATTAATGGCCAATATATTTTAGTTTATTTTTGTGACTGTTTAGAAGAACACCCTAAAGTCAGATATAGCATGGACAGTATCACCAGACAGAATGCAGTAGGCCACGTTCTTCGTGTTCTAGTTCATTTTCAATGCTATTGATCCAGGGGTCAGTTGGTCTGCCTGTCTACCTGTCTATCTATCTATCTATCTATCTATCTATCTTTTTTTTACATCAAAGTACTTTGCAAAATAGGGAAGCCCTCTTGAGCAGCAATGATAATTGTCCCATCTCAAACTCATGGGTGCACTCCAAAAATATTTATGGTGAGTAGTTGGATGATTCTACATCATCTCTTCTCCACTTTTTTTTTCCTGTTTTATCATTACACAGCCTCCCCACTATCCTGCCATCCTCTCCCCAGAGTGATTACAATCTGTAGCTTCTCTAGAAGCTTATCTGCTTATATATCACATGAGAAGACAGTTTCTTGCTCATATAATAACCAAGAAGTAAACAAATAAAGGAAAATACTGATTCTGAGTCTGACTGGATGAGCTGTGGTAAGCATTTATAATATTTTGGAGAATATTATGCCACTGACTTGTAAATTTATCTGCTGAGCTCATTTTAAGCCATCTTTCATCTCACATTTCAGTGTCTCATGTACTAGAGGGTGACTTTACTAGGAAACCAAGCCTTGAAAACAATTTGCAATTCTGACAATTCTAGGAGATCATAGGGAGGCCAGATAAAAATGCAAGTTTTCAAGAGGCACCAGTTTTTCACCTTAGGACATGTAAAATTCTCAAACTTCAATATCCCAAGGTCACATTGCATGTCACAGCAAATTTTACTTACCTTAGGCAAAGCAGTAAAGTAGTTCTTTATTTAAACACACAAATTAATTCACAAAATGTGCACGTGAAAAGATACCCCAGCCCCGATTCACAAAATATCTACAAGATACCCAAGCCCATCCATAAATCATTGTTTTTCAGTATGGTTTTCTATAACTACATCTGTTAACAAATGTAGCAAATTCAATTAAAATTTAACTGGCAGTGCATGGAAGCAAAACAGGTTCACTTCTATTATGTCAAACATCTTATTTTATGCCATGCATGTTAAGGTTTAAGGCTCCTTAAGGCTTGCAACTGCAACATTTTAACTGATATCTGGAGGCTTGTAATTGTATGTGTGCACATCAATTATGGATTGGATTCAGCATTTTCAGATAACTTCACCAATCACAAAGAGAGCTCAGTGGTCTCCTGGCATTTTCGGAGCAGTTTGATTACAGGTGTAATACATACAGCCTTGTTAGCTCTCAGTGATGAGGGATTCCCTTCCCTTCTGGGTTCTAGCTGAGGCACTGACCATTGCTTTTCACTAACAATTTCTATCTGCTCCCAAGAGATGTTTTAATGAGCCCCTCCGACATGGCCAAAGGCAAGAAATGTTCTCTGGGCCAGTGAGGTGAAGAGCCAAAGCTTAGCCTACTAGGCAAGCAATAATTAATAAGGCATTTTTGATTCATCTCAATTCATTAACAAAGTTACTTTTTTTTTATTATTATTACTGCTAAGCAACACAACGTTAAGTCTGTCACATTACTCACAAGTATTGAATGAAAAACTCGTGCCAAGGTACGCAAAAAAAATTAATTTATGACAAAAATAAATGAATTTGGAATACTAATTGGGAGAAAGCAACTGACAGATAGAGTGAAAGATTGATTTTAGGGGAAATGGAGAAATCTGGTTTTTGTTTATTTTAAGGACAGGGAACGAATTCTGATTAGAAATGTATAGCCAGCTAGGTTAGTAGAGGATGTTAGATTTGTCTGAAATTTTCCTAAAACTCATGGCTGTCTGCAAGTCAGGGAGAATGATTGTGGGGCTGTGGTCTGTTTGGATTACTGGCAATAGCTCACTGAGACCCTCAGACTGTGTCGCCCCATGACAAAGAGTTTGTCAGGTTACAAACATTGCTTCTTTGCAGTTAATATCTTCCCTTGCATCTTTCCTGCTTAATATCAGGAATAACTGATGTACAAAGGGCCAAACTTCTGCGGGAATAATCTAAACAAACTGCTAAGAGCTGATTAAGGGATCCTTCAAATTTTAGTTTTCATAAGTCAGGATCTAGAGAGAGACAACCAGCTTTGATAAGTTGTTTGGCATTTTGCTTCCTTCCTCCTTTCCCTACCCTGAGGAAAAAGAGAAAGACATTGCCAGGAAGAGGAGTAATAAGAAATATTAGTTAAAAACAGGATGCATCAAAACTGAAGCTCTTTAGAGATATGGAGGGGGCATCAATCACTTCTGTGGGCACATTAAGCTGTTACATATTATAGCCATCTCAGTTTAAGTGGTGTAAGGCTCATCTCATTTGCATTTGTTGTGTTACAATCTTGCTTCAGGCCTGTCTCCACAGTGAATAAGGTGGCTGTGCAAGGCAGCTTGTGGCTGGCATAAAGGATATGTCAGAGTCAAGCTGCTTCACTAATCAGCTTTGCTGGGGCAGATACATGATAGTCTATGTGAAGAAATTTAGATAATAGTATACAGCATCCACTGGAACTGTATATAGTGTATATAGGGCTTTAGACTAACTTCTAATCCTTCATGGAAAATTTGTAAATACTGTAGTGATGTTCTAGTGACCTCTAAAGGCAGCTGGTTCTCGCTGTGTAGCACTTTTTGTTAAACCTCCCGCTTTGTAAGGCACATAATGCTAATGTTCCTAAAGGCTCTGCGTGGAGAATTTCCCCCCAAAAAATATGATTTCTCCATTAAACATTCCACGTTTCATTGCCACCTTCCCACTCCTCCCCACTGTCCGCAGGAGCTGCGGGTGAACCCCGCACCCCAGCCCTCCTGCCTGCCTGCACCCCCTCCTCCCCTCGCCCCTCACCCTCCTGCCGGTGTCTCCCCCGTCTCGGTCGCGCTGCCGCCTGCGCGGGGCCAGCCGGGGCTGCGGGCCCCCTCCACCGCAGCCACGGCGAGCGTGACCCTCCCCTGGGGCTCGGCAGTGGCAGCCGGCATCTCGTGCTGTGGCCTCGCCTTCCGTTCCTCCTCTGAACAACTTGGCATTATCATCAACTTTACCGCATCCAGCGGGCCAGGCCAGGGGCTTTATTAGCATAGAATAGCAGTACCTCGCCACAGGCCAGCCAGCATGGGTGCTGCTCCGAGTCGACTATGACTGCAGTGTTAAGCTGGCTAAAAAATGTAAGTTTCTATAGACGTTACTCTTCTGTTTCACATTTTGTTTTCCTTTCTTTTTCCCTTTGGTGATTTTAAAATTACATTTACGAGATAAAATTAAAAAAAAATAAATAAAAGGAACAAGAAGAGAAGGCTGGAGTTGAGATTCAACTGCCCTCCCTCATCTCTTTCCGGCGCAGCATTTCCAACATTCTGTAGCACCGCATTCTTCCCACTGCCATTCCCCTTCAGGCTCAGCTAGCAGGTCTGACGTGCCATTTTCTTGAGCACCAGTTTGCAAAGATGGCCAGATCACACAGATCAACCTTCCCCTGTCTGGGCAGGTTGCTCCTGCCATGCACTTCTTCTGCGTATTCAACTTCTCCAGTCAGCAGCTCTGATGGTGAGCGTAAGACGCCGTGCTTTGTTTGCTTTAGGCATGTTTAAACAATTAAGCTGGACATTTGGGTCCATTTGTGCAATGGTGTGCACACACACTCACACACACATTTAACAGCAGATGATAAATAAAAGCTATAAAGTTTTTTAAATGCAGGTGAATTCTACAGTATAATAGGTCAGTAATGTCTTTTCCTGCTCTCCTATCAAAGATAAGGGAAGTATTTTTTTTAAAACAACTTTCTCCTCTTCCTCACAGCCACCGAGAACCCCCCATACACACACACACACACACACGCATGCACACACACACACAGACACACTCTGTCACACATGATGAAAGACCTATAAAGTTGAATAGTTGGGAGATAATAACTCTAATGGTAAAGGTCCCAGCATACGTATACCACCCTGCCTCTGGCAGTAATCCTGGCTTTGGGGATCTGAAATTTCCTAAAGATGTATTAGTGTCTTATACACATGTGCTCTTGTGCACTCATAATCCTTTTCACTAGCTTCTTAGCTGCATGCTTTGTATTTAAATTTTCCTTCTGACCAAGTAAATCCCTTTGGATGAAGTGACAGGAGCTTTTCAGCACCCATAGCTGGGTGACAGCTGGTGTAGAGGTTCTGAAAGACTGCAAAGTGTTCCTTACTAGCTTTCTTCAGGACCAGTGTCAGCCACCAGCTGAGCGATTTGTTAGCTCCCCTTTGGGCATCAGTCAGCTGAAGAGGCTCACATTAAAGGCTAAAGTAATACAATAGATATTAATATAAAAAAAAAAAACCCCAACCACCAATATCTGTGCTCCTGGTTTTACTGTGCTTTTAATTAGGTGCTTATTCATTATATGTGAATACCGTACATTTTCATTAATTCAGGAAACCCTTTATTAATACTGTATGAAGCATGTATGCCTGCTTCAGAAACACACTGTTAAAACTTTGGCTTAAAAGACATAATTGTCAGAAGCTTTTCTAGGAGCAGCACAGCAGTTAAAGTAGTTTACTTACAGATCACAGAACATGATGTTTGTATTTATTTTCCCTCAAGTAAAGTTTCCCTGAAAATGTCCAATATGTAATATATTCTGTTATTAAATTCTAGATTTGAAGGTTTGCTTCTCAGGGGTTCTGGCAAGTTTTTGCTATTGGAATTAGTAATGAGGAGAGCTGGAAGTGTGGAAGTAAATCGTGCAGTGCAATCAGGTTGTTAAAGGAAAAGCAATCCAAAAATGGGACTGTTTCAGAACCAAACTAGGGCTGGATATAGCGTTGCAGGATGCTGCCTGCACAGACTTTTCTAAGGGGGTGCAGGCGCCAAGGCAGGCGAGAAATCCTCTACCATTTCTCCAACAAGGAAAGCGAAGATTAATTTAAAAGAAGTCAATTTTAAAACACAGTGGCTCGTAAGATAAAATTTTTAATTATTTATTGATCTCTAAGGAGATTGAAGTACTGAGCTAGGTAAAACTCCCACAGCATTCAAGTTGTTTTGCTTGAGTAAGGACTGTTGGCTTAGACCAAAGACTTACGAGAATTGCTTTACAAAAATAGTAATTAATATTCAAAACTTTGTTACTGTGCCACCCACACACATATTTGTGAAAGTATCTCAACTTTTAAATAATAATCCAGACCTGTGATAATCAAGCATGTAGAAGTATTTTAATTCTAGTATTTTATGTAATTTATGTTGTAATAATAAAATTCTCATTTACAAATTGAGATATAGGAAATTGTGAAGTTTCTTTCTCTAGGCTGATATGTTTTAATAAAGTTGGGATGTGTGTAAAGAGGGCTTCTCTTTCTTTTTTTTCTTCTTCTAGAAATGAATGGGGCTCCTAGAGGAATAAATCAAAATTCCAAAAAGACATGAATTCCCTCAAAGCTTTGAAACATTATTATTCCTAAAACAAATAGCTAAATTAAAACTACAGATATCCGAGGCAGTTCCCAATTCAAATTTTGCTCCTGATAACTAAAATTAAACCAACTTTGGGCCTTTGATTCATGTTCAGTAAAAAACTTTGAAAGTAATTTCTGTAAGAATTCTCATTTTCAAAGAAATATAACAGCTTTCAGTATCATGCATTTCACTAAAAGTTTCTTTCCATTTTAATCAGATCTGGAGGTTTATTGTCTATTATTTTTCAGTGACAGTTGCTAATTGAATAAGATCTATTTTGTAGAAATAATAAAATTTGCAAGGTGCTTCTTATCTGTGAGTGATAGATCACAGAAATGAGGAAGATTATTCAAATGAATTAAAATAAAACATTGTTTTCTGGCTCTTCTTTTTACTTTGGAAACTTAACTCAACTAATTTACAAAGAAAAAGTGAGGTTTTTTATTTTAAAGCCTTTTAGATTTCTCTGCAGAGGCAGTTACATACCTACCACAAGAACGTACAATGCAGTTGCAGTAAAGAGATAGTATTACCTTTCACAGACCAAATCACAGATGTATTTACAGTTCTCACTCCTCCTGTACCCCTTGAATGTATTCTTGCTATTCATTCTTACATCTGGATTTTGACCCTTCTTTGCATACATTTTTCCCACTTCCAAAATATACTGCTGTTGAGCCACAAAATAAACACTCACTAAAATCTCAAATTAAGCTTCCCCCTGAATGAATTGTTGAGGGACCTGATCCTGCACTAGCTGAAGTCTGTGGAAGTTTTAATCACAAATCACACAAGCAAATGAGACAAGGGGCCTTATAGTCATAATACCTGGTCAACCTTCTGAGCTACAGAACTGAAAGCTTTCTTGTAAGTGTTGTAATTCTAGAAATCTGCTAATAATAAAAACGGAATTTGGGAAAGTTTTTAGTTTGAACTCAGGCATTTCACTTAGGTCATGATCCCAAGCACTTCTTCAGCATGTTTTTCCCTTATGAATTATTAATACAAGGCTTGTAATGGGCTCACAAGTGACTCCAGAGTCCTTATTAGTAAATCATGGTCATGATATCAAACTGAAAAATTCACAGGATGTATAGTAAAGATAATATTTAATGATATTTGAAAGAGAAAAAATATACAGTAGCAAAATGTAAGAGTGTCTATTTCCTCTAAATATTAATTGTTGTTTTCCCAAATTGGGTTAATCAAAGTTTCTAAATATTCCAAGCTTTTTTGGGTTGATTTTTTAAATTCTTGTTTTAAGAATTTTTTTCTGATTATTTTATAGCAGCTTGTTTTACAGATTACTTATTCTATATAAAGCACTGATGCTGCTGTTTTATTTTTATTTTTAAATATACAGCAACTTTTAAAAAAATATAGGGCATACCTGTATGTTTGGTGTCTGTTTACATTTTCTGTAATGTAGTCATTAAGCATACAACATAGACTTAAAGGATGTCAAAACTGACAACCACACTATGATTGATGATGCTGTGCTAGACTAATTCTTACCAGGTGTGGTGTGATGTGAATTCAAATGCAGCTCAGGGTTCTTATTTGTATTAGTAAAGTTGTGATTTGTCAAAGTTCTGTGACTTCTTAACCCACTAAATCCATCTTCTAATCCAAGTTTTTCTTCGCCTTTTCTCTGTATACAATATTTTTCTTCCTCTTTCTCAGCAAAGCAACCCTTACGACTTTGTCTGCAGCCAGGGTTACTTAAAGCATCCAGTTCGTGTAAATTCCAGAAAATACCACGTCTGATGAGGTTATGTTAATTAAGTGTAAAATCTACATAAAGGCTTCCTAAGTGACTTGAGCTAGGGTAGGCGAAATTATGAAGGATGAAATTCACTCCATCAGCATAAAGCGTAAACAGGAAGCTTTATGTGGATAAGGAATAAAATACATGATCTTCAACCAGAGAAAGGGCTACAGCACAGACTTCTTTGGTCCCTGCATAAATTGTTTTCATTGTCATCCCTTGTCACTTGCAGAACATGATGAGGACATCATTGAGTTATTACCTCTTGTTAAATGTCAGTGGTAAATATTGGGTGCTTGCACCTTTGAACAACAAATAAACATTTATGAGGTAGCAGAGAGTGTTGGACCTAAACTTTTCGGCTTCTTTTTTCTTTTTTTTTTTTTTTTTCCTCTCTCTCCTTTCTCCCTCCTTGCCCTCCTACATTTTTGATTCAGTCCTTACTGGTACATTCTCGTCAGCTGGATCATTCATTGTCAAGCCAAATGTCCAGCACCTTTGATAACAGAGAACTGTGTTGACCTGGGGTGGGCAATTGAATCGTATCTGTTTTCTGGCTGAATGATCTATCCTGCTTGATTGTGTTTATCTTGATTTTATTTATATTTTATTAACGAAAGATACTGATCTTGCAAGCAGAATCTCAAGAAAGTAGAAAACATATAACAAAATTCTTAAGAGTCCAATTTGCCTCAAAAGGCAGATAATCTTAAAACTTATATAATCTGATTGAACAAATCATAACAAACCACATCAAATGTTGTGCTGCATGAAATGAATGCACCTATTACGCCCCACCACTACCTCCCCCTTTCCCTCACCAGGCCCTATTTCACTCAGGTCTAATTTTAAGTGATCGCTTTCTCATGCAAATATCCATTGATTTGAATGAGATTTTGCAAGGGTGAAGGCTGAGCAAAGACTTTGGGATGCGATCTTCAGAGAAAAACCCAACCCCTTCTTTTTAGGGATACAGAGAGTCACTGTACAGGAAAGTTATTGTACTATTACTGCACAAAAGTAGTGGAAGGAGGGCCAGTGTACGGAAAGGTGACATATGCAATCAGTCTGCAGAGGGCTGACAGGCACTGCTTACACAAGCACCAGAGTGGGGGGGAAGGCAGAGGCTTTGGGCATCCCCTAGATTATTCAGATACTTCTCTTCAGGATTACTTTGAAATACACTGAAGACCTCTTTGTTGAAATCCACAGGCAAAGCATGGGGTAAGTGGAGAGGGCCAAATTTTAGGTCTGCTGGTAAATCATGTAGTTGCCTCATACACCAAAACATCAGAGAAAAAGTATTACTTTAATTTGTTAAAGCCTGAAAACAAGCTCTGAGGGTGGGATAGTAATTTTATAATAATAAAAAAAAGAAAAAACAAAGAAAGCTGTTTTCTTATATTTATATAATTTTGTGTTGGTTTTTGATTCTTTTTTGATTTCAGTCGTAGTAGAGGCCTGAGGAAGTCACAGTGACCCCTGCAGGCAATAGAGAATCCTCAAGAAAGAACTTAGGAAATCAGCATTATAATTACATACATAAAACAATTTTAATATATAAGATTACCTTTATTATTGTTGTTGTTGTTGTTAAATCCCTTTTTTAGTTTCCTCTGCATTTCCAGTGTTTGGAAACATGCAGGTGAACTTCAGCAAGCAGGAGCAAGGATTTTCATGTAAAGGGGGACAGGATAAAGAGGGATAAAAATTCACTGGAGTTAAGCTTAGCATCTTTATTTGCTAATACAGTCTGTGCTTACAAAATAAATCCAAGTTTTTGACAGCAGAGCAATAGATGTGAGGAATGATCCCTAAATTTGGAGCCCTGACAACCAGTCTTCCTTCCCCATGAACAAGAGAACTCTTGCTTTTCTGAATACTTATTTTAAAGTCAACACAGGTAAATGCATTTCTTTCTGAATCATTATACTCATGAATTAAAATTCTAACTCTGTGTCCACTTTGAAATCTCTGTGATAAACACTAGAAATATAGCTATGCCACCCACTTTATAGCAGAGGAATTAAAGTATGCCAAGTGCTACTTAATTGACATTTGTGGCTAGCTTTATTTGCTATTTTTAAAGTACTCCTGTATAAAACTAATTGTCCAAAGAAGTCCTAATGTCTCTATAAAGACTGTTGTCACTTACTTGAGAGGAGTAGGCATCCTGTGCCAAGCAGCATGCGGGCTGGATGACCTGGCACATGGCAGTCACAGGAAGGAATGGAGAAATACTTCTTCTTTAACAAGAGCAGCATCACATCTGGGTGGAGCTCAAGCAATTCTTGGAGGTCTTACTGGTTTTCACAGATCAGTCAGTGCTGTTTGCTTTGCTTTGCTCATACTTCATCTCAGTTTATTCACTGGCATCGAGTTTGTTTCTTCCTCCTGGAGTCCTCTATTTGCATTGCATTCTGGCTAGTTCATTTTTAGTGGGCTGGAAAAGACTTTCTCCACATTATCAATTGGTGTTAGTGGTGTCAGTGGTGGAAATCTGATAAAAGCAGATTTTCCAGAGGCCTAGCTAGGTAGGATTATGTACTAATATTGATAATTGTTTGTTGCATCTGTATTTCAGACTTAACAATATTAAGCACCTCTCTGCATTACTGCCATTGTTTTGGCAGCTGTAGAGAGTGTGTCCTGACAGATTTGTGAAGGGATGAACTACTTAGTTATTGCTTCCCCTAGTTCTGTTGTTATAGCTACTAAAAATGCAGCCTTTGCTTTAACAGATCGTCTGTCTTACTGCTCTTTTTTTTCTGAACCAGTAAGATATCTCAGTGATGGCTTAGCAGAACCGAAAATTTAAGCAGAAGAAAAACATTTGGGAGATTTGAGCTAATATATTCTCACTTGCAAGCCATACGAGGTGCTCTCAACAGCGTTCCTCACATCATTCCCATTTATACGTATCAGCCTTGTGGTGAAGTACTGGTTTTTTACCAACTTTCAGCTGAGCCATGGCAATATCATCTTTGAAATATAGGGAGAATGTGAAATAATGAAATTTAAGGGAAGGCTTTTTCACTTGGGGCTGATCTAGAACACATTTTCTCACCTTTGTTGAAGGTTGAGAGAGCTCATGAAGCTACTGCTGTTGAACTGCCACATTAACTCTTTTTGCCATGCAGTACCTTTGATCAAATGTCCAAGTCCTTAGCTGTATTTTTTAATATATATTTCTCTTTAATTTGTAGCATGACCTAACCTTTCTTTGCAAATAAGTATTATTACATATGTTTGCCTATTATCATTTCCATAGGAAGAAAAAAAGGAAGAGGCAGGCAGTTCCAGACCCTTTCATCCCCACAGGAGTTACAGAGGTAGAAGAGAGGCTGCATGCAACAGAAGGGAAGTGAGTGGGTTTAAGCAGAGAGCTCTGAAGAGGAATTATATCTGAGTGTAATGTGCTGGCCAACAAAGCACAACTGATAACTTCCAAGGCCATTGTGGACCTAAAATGCTAGAAGTGGTCAAAGCAAATTAAGGCTTTTATTAGGGGACCCCTATGTATCATTTTCCTGCAGCAGGATTACACTGCCAGCCCTGCAGAGGGAGATTTAGCTGGGTAATTCTCATTAAGGGGCAAACCTCTCTGACTTCTGCAGGTGCTTTGCCTGATTAAGTGCTGAAGAACTAGGCCCTATGGTTGGCCCAGCTGAGCTCTAACCTGTCTACCTTTATGCAAGCAAAAGCTTCATATATCAGCTCCAGCTCATGCTGAGGAGTCTTACTAGGCACTCTAATCCTGAGGGGAAACATTTCATGGCAATGCACAGCAATTTGCATTCTTTCTCAAAACTCTGCTATTACATTATCCATTTTTCTCTTGATTAAAGAGATCAAGAAGTGCATGCTCACACACTGCACATGCAGTCTTTCCATACAGGAGGCCTGGAACCCACATTCAAATTCTGGCTGAAGGAGATCTGACAGCTTCCAACTCTTGACGGATTTATGCTGTTTTAATAACAATTTACTGATAATTATCCAGGAGGCAAGTTACCGGGTGTTTTATTGTTGTTGGGTTTTCAAGATATTTAAGTGTTTTCAGAACTATCCAATGCCAAAGAGTTCTTAAACACTGCAAGAGCTCTGAGTCTGTGAAGATGATTTTAATTTTACTACAGGTCAACCTATGGTATTAGTTACTGCCATATGCAAACAGGGAACTGAAGATACATAGGCACAAGGGAAATTCCAGAAGGTAGGCATGAAGTTGTCCAAGCGTCCAGGCCTCTAGTTTATAGTTTGTGTTACACAATTGATCTCCACCACCTTCCCTCTGAGAATGCCATGGAAATATAACTACAAAAAGCAGGGCAGGGCACGTATCTAATCATAAAAGGCTCCTTCTGTTCTATGCAAAAGCATGGACAGTTTTGAGACCCTCCACCCTTTACCCTTTCATAGACACTAAGAACATTAGGGCACATGGAGCAAGAACCAATCCCTGCTACACCACTGACATTTTTCGGGAGTTGGTGTGTCCCTGCGTTTAGTGTCCCAAAAATAAAATGTGAAAAATTACACTTTGTCTCAAAGGAAACAGGAAGACAAGTATATTGTAGAGTAAAAGGTAGTGAAGTACTGCAAGGGGACTGTGAAAGGTGCCCAGAACAGGGTGAGGGAGTTGTATAAAATTGATCTGAGTATGCAAGATAGAAAACATTTATGCAAGAAGCTGAATGTCTCAACTAATAGCAAGGTAAACAAATGACCTGGTATTGTCAACATTGCCTGTTTTGTAGAATAGATTACTCAAAAAATTTGATTTTGGCTAAAAGTCACGTGCTCCCTCAGAGATAAGTCTGTCTTCTTCTCCAAACATTGCCATTCTAGCTCGTGCCTTGATGTTCTGGGTGGCAATTTTTATACACAGGCACATGGAACAAGACATGCAAGAAAAAAAGGGGGAAAGGTGGAAATCTCAAATTAATTTAATATCTCATTTTCTATATTTCTCGACCAGTGAAAAGAAGTAACTGTTTTGAGGCACATACCCTAATGAGATATTCAAATCAACAATACCTATTCACACAGGAATTAGTAAATGAATATTTCTGGAGAGAATCTGGGTTCACAACAGCAGCTTGACCTGCTCAGATGAACTATTAAAGAAGGGGCTTTTGTGCTTTTGTGATCTGAATTTTCTGCTTGCTATTGTCACTTCAAAAAAACTAACAAAACTTTTTGGTCCAAAACTAGCTGTGTGTCCAAATACACAGCTAGTAGTTTTAGGAGGTATTATAATAAAATATAATATTTATATTGTTATATATAATAAATATATATTTTATAATATCCAAGTAGGAATAAAATAAATTTTCCTAAGGAGAGGAATGAGAATCCACCCCTGCCTGATCGGATATTTTAGTAAAATGGTTCCAAAGATCATTGCTACAGTCAGCCCTTTAATTTATGACTAGAAAATAAGTAATAGTGCAAGGTATATAGCACAATTAGAAAAAGGTAAAAGGATTTAGAACAGCACAAGAACAAAATTTTTCAAGAACTGAGAGACATCAAAACAAGCCTCAGGCTTTCTTGCTCTTTGCAGCTGAGAAAAATTTGCTATGTGTTGAATCTTGCTTCCCTTATATATGTATAAAGAAAAATGTGCCACTAGTTCGGCCACTGTATTCAGTGGACTTAGAGCTATCATTTGCAGAGTCTTCACTCTACTCCCTCCTGAACCACGTGGAGTTTTCTTTGTAACATTATGCTGTCTAAAATTACAGGAGTAGAAGACTAATACAGCTATAAATCCTAGGCAATTGCTTCCCACGCCCACCATGCTGTAGAGCATTATGTGCTGTACAACTGATGGTCACAATGGAATCTACTGATTCCAGCTACACTTTGTATTTTAGCTGCAGGTCAACTGGCTTGAACATGGCAAATTTGCCTGCTTAAAGTAATTTGCAAAGTTTAATATAAACCACATCAACCCATAGCATAAACAAGCTCAAAATGATAAGCAGTTTGTGATATTTCAATGAACAAAAAATATTAAGAAATAAATATTTTCTTGGAATGTTAGTAGAATGCATGATCTATGTTTTCAATCCTAATTTCAGCTTCTGATGAGATGAATCAAACATTCACATCCCAGCTGCTTCTGAATGTTCTAAGTGGAATTTCTTGGAGCAGTGTGAGCAGGTGGTGTTCCCACACAGCTCCAAATAAAGTTTATACGTGCTGGGGAGGCTGGCTGCCTTACATACAAACATGGATTCAGAAAACTAGTTTTCTTCTAATGCACATGCTTGGTCATTTTGGCATAAGGCTGAGAGATCTTCCCAAGGACAAAGCCACAGGTATAGAAATGTTGCCTGGAGCCCTTCCTTCTTCCAAGCCTTAGGCCATAGTTTTCCGTACCTGAGCCATAGCCTTCTCTAAGCTGCATGCATTTTAGGAAGTGGATTGTTTCAAGCCTTTTCACAATGTTTTTTGTACTCTTGTGCCAAGAGTGCATTATACAGAGTAGGACATGAAGTTATGGAGGATATCTGTGGCTACCAGGCCTGTTGGGGTACACCAGAAAAGTAGGTCTTGTAGGGTTGGGGTGGGGGGAGTTGGGGGCTGGGGGTGATGCAGTGGGTAAGCCAGTTTAGTCACAGCTCAAAACTGGTTTCTGTATAAAGGCAAAATAATGATGTGCTATAGCCCATGTCCCAGTCCCATATGTCTCCAACAGGAAATCATTTTGTCTGCTCTGTATTGGAGCCCAAATTAAAGCTAATTGTCATGCAGCACACAAGGTAGGGATTCCACGCCTAGGAAACACATTGAATGAAAGTGCTCACAAACACTTCACCTTTAGGAAGTAAACCCAATCTTTCACTTTCCTAAGCTCCTTCTTGAGAACCCAGTCTCCTCTAAAGAGAGATTCATAGCTACGCAAATACCTGCTCTGAACTGCACCTTAGAGGACTCTTGCGCCTATAGAGAGAATTTAGGAAACTCAGCTTCACAACACTGGAGTCAGCTTTTGTGACTTTTCATTCCTCTGTGGTCCATTTTGACTTGGATTTTCATCTTTTTTTAACTAGCTCAGCAGCAGAGCCTGTATTTGTCATGCTGTGTTGCAGGCACTTTTGGTTTTCTCTAGCCTGTTATTTCAAGACTGTTTAAGACTCTGCCAGCTGGCTACCATCCTGTGTTCATGGAATCATGCAAGGGAGTACAAAAGGGCAGTAGAAAGCTAAGATTTGTCCTTTATCTTACCAAAATCACAGTATTCCTCCAAGCAGAGGACACAGAGTGAAGCAACAGGAAAAAACTTCACTATGGGAAGATAGAGAGGAAGTCTCAGGCTGGAGGAATTTTGCTGTGGTGAGTTGTACTGCTGTCCATTCCCTCTGCTTTATGAAAGTGATGTGAAAAACTTTTTAACTAATTCAAATATGTGGCTTTTAATCCCCAGTGTGAAAATTCCATCTAATATAATTTTTAACCTTGCAAAGTTTCTTCAACCACCATGTGGATGCAGTGCCATTTTCAGTGTCAGCACCTGATGCTTTGACAACAATGTTGTTGGACTTCCAGACCCCGAAGCAGGAGTTTGTTCTTTAGAAGTCTCACTCTGTCTTTTCAGTACTGTTCGGCAGTGAGGTTAGAATATTCATCACCTAAAGAAATAGAGCCAAATATTTGCTTTGAGTGATTACAGCTAAGATGTCCTTCCACAACTGTGGTGCCTAGATTATTGTGTACTCCTTAGTCATGAACACTGAACATATTTCAGTGAACAGAAAATATGCTGTCCTGGTATTCTAAAAAACAATGTACATTCAAAAATTAGCTTTTATTCTGTGTTTCTCTGACATAAATATTAAAACACTCTTTTCTACTTTTTTTTTTTAGTGCCATAGCCCCTAGAAGCCTTTAAGCTCTCTCTCACTGTGCTAAACTTTCTTAGACAGCATCTGTTAAGAGATCTGTTACATTGTAAATAAGCAAGTTATGACTATCTTTCTTACCTTTGTACATTTAACTGTATTTTCTAGAACTATGTAATTAGAAGGAGGGTATGAGAACTTTAACATTCAAAGTCAAAAAGAGAGAACCAAGTCATCAGAGGAGACATCTGGACAACTAATAGAAAGATGAGAAACTGCTCTACTTATCTCACCCACAGGACTCTCACAAACACAAATAGATTGAAATATATTACTTCCTTCAAAGAATTATTTTCTTAAAAGTGAAAGTTAATGGGACCTGAGCATAAACATGTGCCATTCTTCTCCAGTGAGAAGTAGCAGCTTTCAGTAAAGGATTACAACGGATGCTAGCTTGTCCTGACTTTGAACCATTTGAAGTTAGTTTTATATATCCTGATCCACTATGGTTTTAGTTATTTCACACCACTTGATTACTGCCATTTGGGGATACCACCAGTGTGATAAAATGAGCTTCATGCACAGAAAATTCTAACCCCTACATTTTAATGTGAGACCTGTTCTAAAACCTGATCAAATCCAATCAGAGTAACTCCTCAGAAGTCAGCAACTGCAATAAAAAGAGTATCTGTTGCAGGCTTTTAGAATTTTTTTTTTATTTCCCGAGACTGGAGTCACCCAAATTTTTTTGTTTTGTTCAGTGGAAATTAATTATAAAATGTGATGTTAAAATACATATTTTCAACCACTCTGACCAAAGGAATTAAAAAATTTTGGGACTTGTCCTCATCGACTATCCGCTGAATCACAAGACCAGCTGGAGCAGATACATCAGGGCAAACACACCAACCCACATAAAAAAAACATGTGAGTATGATTGGGATATAGGACAAAAGACCTATCCAAGACATCCAAGGCACACAGAAGTGCTACAACTGTAATAAAATTCTTATCTGATTATCATAGAAGAAAGAGATGTTAATTTTTAAAAAGATTGATTTTTACCAAGGATACAAGAAGACGCTAAATTCAGCATCCAAAATGTTTTGCTGGTAACAGAGCAATTAAACATGACCAAAAAGGTCTACTCTCTTCTCTTTTTTTCTCTTGAAACTAGAAATATTTTCTTTCACTGGTGTCTAGAAGATCCAAAACACCTCTCTGTAGTCAGTATTCAGGAGACACACAACATATGGTTACTGAAAACTGGCAAGAGAACAGTTTCTCATTCTCCAGTCAGGCATTCATTGAAGATACTCAGAGGACTATCAACACAGCAAATATTCCTTCTTGCTGATGCACTTTTTACTGTAGTGACCCAGATAATCTTCTGATAAAAAAGACATTTTAATCACAAAGCTCATTTTTTTCAAAGTTAAGTGTTCAATATGCTTTGTTTAAATTACTGTGTATAACAGAAAAATTGACGAAGAGTGTTGTAGGCATGAACCCTGCTTTTCCGTTTGTTTGGGATTTTTTTTCAGTCATTTCTGTATATTTTTACACTTGATGTATTTTTGCATCTTTACACTCACTTCTGTCTAGCAGTTGAGGTCTTTCTAGAAGTTCATGTGATATTATGATCTACAGAGAAAAAAACAAATATGGTGTTTCTAACTCCACAAATTGAATATATATATAATTTATAGGAAAAGATTGCAAAACAAGAATCAGAGCATTAGCCACATCTTACTCTCTGAATCCAGCAGTCCTTGCCTGCCTTCTTCTGAATATAAGAAAATTAAGGCTTTTTACTCCTACCTGAATTACTTTTGTTATGAGTATTTACATAAGTTCAAGTTATGGTCCTGTCTTATTGTACTGAAGTCCATACAGTACCTTATTTGTAACTGAATTCCAATAAAAGGGCACTAGTACATCCTAAAAACTGTTGGGAATATCAGAAATTCATACAGTGGTCTTATTGTCATCGCTGTAGGCTTAAGGGTGAATAGTGACCTAGGCAAGAGCATGACCAGAGGAAAATTAGGCTACCCTTTCACTGAAATACAGAGCAGGAAAATTACTGAGATTCTATCATCCTGGAAGTATTTGCAGCTTTTTAAGAAGTGGCCCAAGAAACACAGGACCAAGAAAAAAACTTAGGGGGAAAAATACTTTGTTTCCATAGACTTGATATCTTCAAAGACAAGGCTGTCCTCAGCCCTCTAGCAGGCACAGGAAGGAGTGAGCCAGGACAAAGGC
Organism: Dicrurus megarhynchus; assembly: GCA_013399195.1. Lineage (NCBI taxonomy): Eukaryota > Metazoa > Chordata > Aves > Passeriformes > Dicruridae > Dicrurus > Dicrurus megarhynchus. The sequence continues at coordinate 1,403,159 of VXAD01009143.1, forward strand.
CATTCTATGTATATCCTCAGGGAAGAGACATTGGTGATCCATTAACTGCCATTCACCTGGCAGATTCATGAAGAACTGGGAAAGTGCCTGCAAACATACCCAGGGAGCTTGTGGATTCTCCCAGTTTGGACATACCCAAAAGCCATCTGGACAGGGTCCTGGGCAACCAGCTCTAGATAGCCCTGCTTCGGCAGGGGGCTGGACCAGATGATCTCCAGAAATTCCTGCCAATCTCTGCCATCCTGTTATTATGTGATTCGGTAATTGTTAAAGCCCAGAAATATCTTACACCCACAACCTGTGCTCTAGAAGTGTGTGATACAGTGTGGTATAGGAGGTTCAATAGGCTCCTGTCAATAGCCCGAGCTTTATGCCTAAAAAGAGAGGGTGGAGAACTAGAATGAATGGAGCTAATTATCAGGTCTTTATTGTGAGATAGTAATTATGGCTGAGATCTTAAGGAATAGCTCTCCTAGCTCCCTCACATTTTATAAATGGCAGTAGGAGAGCTTCCTATCTGCTCAAAGACAAAGGCAATCTGGTGGAGTTCACTTGCAGATGGGAAAGAAATGTTCATATGGGATGATAAAAGGCAGGTAAGTGGCAAATTCTTCAACCACCTCTCAAACAGAACTCAACACCTGACTGCAACAGTGCAGACAGATTTAGTGTTTGTAACATACCAAACCTGAACACTAATCTGATGTGTTAGCAAACAGGGCATCTACAAGCCTGGGATTGTCATTTATTTTACCTAAGAATGCCAAGTGGTATAGATGTACTTTCTAGCAATCTTGCCTCCTTTAAACCAGAGGATTATTGTTCCCACTGAATATTTGGCAGATGTTTTTTTCTTTCAGTTCCTAAAATGAACCACCTTACAACATTTCAGAAATAGAAAGTGGAGCTTCTTTGTTAACTCTACAGAAAGATCAGACTTCAGAAAGACACCTTTATATAAGACTTTGTGTAATGATTTTCCTTCCCACTTCTCTGCTCTGGAAAATAACAGCTTTTCTGCCAAGGGTTTTGTGTAGTTCTGTGAGTAAACTTATGCCTACACTGTAGAAACGTTGCAATACCTGTGTACAATCATAAGAATTCCCTTGTGAACTCACAGGGCAGAAAAAAATGTCAATGAAAGAAAAATAGAGGAATAAAAAAGATAAGAAGATAAGTCTACTTTATGTTTCCAGATCTCTCACAGGTGTGCATTAAGTTGCTTTGGTAACCAAGGTAAAAAGTAAATATTTATTACAAGACAAACTATCAGAAAATAATATTCAAGTAACAGGAAATGGGAAATTTTCAGTTCAGGGGTTTCAGGCACTCCAGTATTTTTTATAAATTTCTGGAATTATTTCTTGTAAACGGAATAGAAGATACAAAAATGACACGTTACATGATAAGTGGATGCTCACGTTAGCAGTCACTTGCATTAGCATGCTGGGCAGCAGGTCCATTTGAATGACATAAATGGTAACTTAACAAAGTCTGGCACAAGCCCAGTTTTCAGAAACAAGGTGCCTGCTCCACACGTGGAGTGAGGACTTCCAGATGAATCATCAGTGGGAACTGGAGATTCTGAGAATGGCTTGTGCCCAGACCTTTCACCTTCATTAAAAAAAAAAGGTTGTTGTTAAACTGACAAAGATTGAAAAAAGAAATTATCTGAGGCCTGGAAAACCTACCTTATAGTAAATGGGTAAATCTGTTTCCTTTACATAAAAAGGTTAAGAAATGACATGACAACAGTCTAAAATTACCTGCATTATTTCTTGTAATGGAGTCTTTAATCTAGTAGATAAAGGCATAATAAGAAGGAAGTGGAGCTACATAAATACAAACTGAAAATAATCTCTGATTTTTAAGAGTAAATGAAAATTACCTATTGAAACAGATGTGGTGGTTTCTCTGGAACCTTTTAAAATCAAAATAGATATTTTGATTTTTATCTTAAATCCAGACACATATATAAATTCATAGGGTACATAAATTGTAGAAAAATTAAATAATGTATATATTTAAGTAAACATGTTGTATATTATAAACAGTTGTTGAAAATAGACTATATGCAAAAATCCCTGGGAATTGCCTCTTTTTAATGTGGGTGATACAAAATTCTACATTAGTATCAGTGCTAGTACTATCTGTTCAAACTGGGGTTCATTTTTATTGCAATTCAGAGTGGAACAAAGAGACTGTCTTCTATAGTAAAGACAGAGCTGTTTCAATCACTGGGGGCTATGTGTTAATCAAGACTCCTGTGTTTTGGCATGATGCAGCTCTATTGGTCATTTGCATGGATGTGTATGGTAGTACTTCATCAGTCCAGATTTTCCTTCTCTCTCAGCAGTTACACTAGATCAATAACCAAGTAGCTGGTAAGAAATTAAAGTGCTTCATACAGTTGTATCCATATGTGAAGATGTGGAGTCTGACCCTTGCAGGTGACTGAGATGCCACAAGACTGTTCAGTCTACAGAGTAGTTATGTTCCCTTGGTGCCCTAAAATGCTCCTTCCTTAGCTTGGACTGCAAGCACATGTGAGGCCACCCAGTCAGAGACTGACAGCTGAGCTTCCAGACTGCAGTCCTTGCTGATTTAACCTGTCAGTTTGTCTCCTCACAGCCACCTTCAACATAGACATTACTCAATTTTCAGTAGACCAAGCTGCAATCTGAGCTCAACCAAACATTCTGGAAATCAAACTGATTTGATCAAACCTGGATGTTTGGCAAGTCTGAAATAAACGGACTGTTACATTGGTGGTAGAGAAGAAGAAAATACAGACTAAAAAAGATGAGACAGAACAATACTCAGGAGTTGTAGTACTGGCTTTTAAGTATTTGTTACATATACAAGAATGTGAAATGTCAGACAGCCCAAATCCCATTAAAAATACTGCTTCATCTGACCCATTTGGAGTGCTGAGACAGTGAATAGATCTGACTGCTTATTTAGAAGTATTACAGGCGTTGTATTGGAACAACCGATATAAAAACACGCTATCCCACGCTCACACTTTTCCTGCTATTTGCCAATTCGTAATTACAGTATGTAAATACACAGCAGAATGGGTCTTTGGTTAATCAAATTGATTTAATTGCTGAATCCCCACAGATGAATGTGAACAGAGTTTTGTCTTTTCTCATTTTTTGTTGGCAAAACATAGCCACACAAATGATAAAAATTCCACCAGAAATGGGAATGGGATTTGAATAACCCTCTTACTGGAGCACTGCTAGAACACCTGTAGTCAGATTCAAAAGACTTTAACAAGGTAATTCCTCATAATTTTAGACCTGTAAATTATGACATACCCTAGAGATACTGAATTAATTAGGCCTTTGTAGATTATCAATGTGTATATGTCTACTTTTTATGGAAATGTGGCATTGTTTTCATTTTCCGAATTACATAATTAAAAAGGCAGTAACACAAAAAAATGTTGCAAAGGGTTCACCAGATACTCTCCTTCGTTCATAGTCTGGATATAAAGCTCTTGTCATAGTTACAAGTGTTATTGTTTATATCATGTTTAGTACATGGCACATTTAGCCACAACATTATCCTGATTGCTTTTGGCAGGTAACTGATTCATATAGTCTGAGGAAAGAAAGCCTGAAGGTGTCCTTGACAAAATAGTGGGTCATTAAAATCTGATGACTTCACAAGCTGGTGAAAACACATGTAGCTTTCAGAGTTTTGGACCTGCATTGGATATATTCATGCTATAGGACCCAAGAGCTGGAAATTTCCTCAGGCCAGGTTAAAACTTTTCCCAGTCCAAGCTCTATAAAAAAGCCAGGCACATTCTTGTGTAAGCTTTGGTAAACCCTTCTCTCTATGTTAAGAAGTCATGAGTGCACACTCATTTAAGGGTGGTAGCGTGAAGGATTTGGGTACCAAAATCCCAGAGCTATTCCCTGCTATCAATCAGAACTCAAACCTGATATTTGTGATAAGATAAACTAACTCCATTTTTTACAGAATCTTTGTGTTGATCCCAGTCCTTCCATACCCTGGATGAATGCTGTGACCATTCTTGTACATTATACAGAAGTAAAGAGGAGGAGGAGTAGTAGTAGTGGTGGTAGTAGTGGTAGTAGTGGTAGTAGTAGCAGCACATATTTTTCTTCAACTCTTCTTTGAACAAAGCCAGCTGTCACTGCATACTGGGTCCCATTCCACAGGCATTCTGAGTGGGACTGTGAGAGTTAGCTCATCAGAGGATGATGAAAGAATGTCTCGTCTTGGTAAGGTTTTGGCACACATAGGTTTTAGACTTTTTCTGTCCTGCTAATTTACTAAGCTGTTTCTAAGAAAACATAAAGTCTGATCTTATAGATCTTCAAGGTCTGGTTCAGTTCCACATCCAGAGACCTGTGTTTAGATATCTAAAAGTATCTGTCTGCATGTGAGGTGGGAGATGGGCTTCCCCGCACATTAATTCAAAGCCTAGTCAACACGGTCAGGTGAGTCTAGAGAGCCCTTTGGTTTACCAAATGAGATGTTTCCTTTACAATGAGTTAACTGAGCCTTGCTGACTAACAGCTCAGTTTATTTGCCTAGACAGATGCATTTGAGCTGCCCTGATAGCTTTCCTGGCCAGTTGATATTAGTCCAGTAGACCTCAACTCCTCTGTTATATCTGTCAAGCCTGTGCAGATATTTTAGGTACTCTAGGATGCCTAAACATCATTAGCTGAATATGGCTGAACATCTGAGCTGTACCCTGGCTTATACTGTTAAAGAAGCTTAGCCATTAGCATACTCATAGACACTTACATTTAGATAAATTAACCTAGATGTCTGAGTCTGAAGGTGAACCCTACCAGTGAAACTCAGGGCTCAGTTACCAGCTGAGGCAGTGTTGTCAGAATCAGTTTTCTAGTTAGGCACTGACAAGTCTTATTCCAAGGCACCTATTGCCCTTATTCAGCCCTGCCCATAAATGCTTGGAGTAAGCTCAATCAATTCTAGACTACCTGAGCCTTGAAACAGATTCACAAAGGTCACTCATTTTTTGCAAATAATGCCACTGCTAACTTTTCATCTTAGCAGTATTCATGAGTACACTGATTTAAATGCTTACTATATGTTTCTTTAAGACTCAGGATAAAACTGCTCCCAGATTTCTTTTCTAAACAAAATAAAATTCTTTACATTGCTTTTTATTTGCTTTGTGTGATAACTACCTTTTCAGCCTATTACTAAACTCAATTAGAAATTCTTACTTGTGCTGCAGTGCTTTGCTGAGACTAATGAACAAAGTTTCATAAAACCAGCTTGTGACCATGTGATGACTATTAAAACTTATAAAACCCTTAACAATTATCATAAGGAAATCAGCATACTATGGCATTGTTACAGGGTGCATCGTGAACCAAAGTACTTCTAGCTCATCAGAGCTTTGCCTGTTCATGCTGGAGCACAGACCTGGTTTTAAGCAAACAGATGGAAATACAAACCTCTGATATCTGTATTCCACTTTGTGCAACAAACATGTTTAGAAAGAAGAATTACATTGACCTTGAAAGACTATTGCACTGTACTCTGCACTCAAATTTCTTCCTTTCATAACTCCCTTTTCTATCCCTTTATATCAGTGCTAGCTATGAAACTAAGTTGTTCACGTTTTAGTTTTTTAAACTAATAAAATAACTGCCAAACACTGTTAAGACAGTTTAATTCCAGATAAATTAGTAGATTTTAGAAAGCTTTCATAATTTTCTTGCCTTTCACCCTACTAGTAACACTATACTATTTCTTGCTGCCAGCCTAGACACTAATCCTTTTTGTTGGTGTTTTCTGCCCTAGTGTCTCTTCTGGCAACAATCAGAGTTGTCCCCTCATAATTGTCCTTCTCCTTCAGATTCTGGCTAGAAACCTGGGAGTGTTGTAGCCAGGCTGATAATTATTTCACAGTGGGACCTTCCAATACTGTTCAGAGATGCTGAGAAACATTTGCTTTGGAGAACACCAGAAATGCCTGGAGACTTACACATGCTATAATTTTTCAGCAGTCAGAAGCTTTCCTAACATTCAAGTCCTTCTGCAGTTCTGTTTTTCCTGCTAATGTCCAATATTCAGTTTATGTCTTATTCGCTTTGTATCTACGTTCACAGCATGCCTGCTTTGTGTATTGCAGCAGACAGTGGGACCAGGATCCTTCTTCATTTAGGTATCTACATGTGAGCTGTTCAGACTAGGCTTTTCTTAGAGAAAACAGATGTCCATTTTTGCTTGTGCACCAAAGTCCTTAAAGAAGGTCAGATGAATTGCAACTTAAAACTATGAATTTGTCTCCATTGACCAGAAAAGGGTTTATTTTAACTAACAGAAACATACATATATATATTTCAGATGTCTATATCTATACAGGAATTTGATCATAAAATGAACATAAACTGTCTAGCATAAATCATATGATCTTTAATAACAAATTTTGCATATAAGTGGATACTTATGGATGTATGGATAAAAAACATACAAATAAAAGCAGCAAATTTATTGTCTAGTCCTTTATACTGCTTTGTTTTCTCCACCCTGCCACAAAACACCTATAACTTCCGTTATTTATTTTTTTCTCGTGTTGAGCTTTCATTGTCCACTGAATACTTCAACACTGAAAGTATTGTACTTAACCTAACAGCCGCTCAATGAAGTAATCCAACAGCATATTATAGGTGCCTACAGAAACAGAAACATCCTGGCCATAAAAAATAATGCCCTTGAAAAGCTATTTGGAGAAACATTTCGTTCTCTTTAGTCTTTCAGAATGAAGATGTGTTGTATGAGGTATTTTATACATGCAAATGCTTCATTTTCTTTCTTTAAGTCTTTATAGTACTATTTGTTTTCAAATGAGTTTTGTGGTTGTTTCATACATGGAATGTAAAACCCAGGGTACATGTCACCATTCTGTGGCTTGCCATATACATCATTGAAGATGTGAACAAGTTTAATTTCACAATGTAAATATTTCCCTTTCCAATTTGTGTGTTTGTATGTGTGTGCCAAAACCAGATTTTTCTAAAAAGCAATAATCTAAAAACCCACAAATTTGGCACAGTATGAAGCTATGCCAAATAATACTCCCATGGAAAAACTGGTAATGATACAGACCATTTATATTTATGAATCCTAAGCTCGAAGAAATACCTGTGTTTTTATTTAACTTAGTTTGGAAGCCATGTTCAGTGATTTCTGGATTCTTGGGAACATAATGATGTATATGGGTCATAAATGACCCTCCTGCTGCTTGTCTGCCCAGAACAGACCTTTGGGTAAATAAACAATCTCAAATATAACTAAAGTATTGGTATATTCCAAACTTCAGGTAAACTTTGAAAACATGAATACTGGAGAAAGTATCAATTACATAGAGTTATAGAATAAGTTAGGTTGGAAAGGACCTTTAAAATCAAAGAGTCCAATCATTGACCAAACACTGCCAAGCCTGCCATTACTCTATATTCTTAGACATTATATCTACATGTCTTTTAAGTACCTGCAGAGTGGTATTTAAAACAGACGGAGAAAAATAATTACACAGTTTAAAACTATTTTTCCCTATTTAGTCTACTTTCTCACTCATGACCATGACACAGTGATTGGAAAGCGGAAATGCTAGTGGAGCCCACTGCCATCCACTTTTTGAACGCAGCTCTACCATGTTTTACAGGTTACAGCCATGTTAGCCAGCAATAAAAAGGGAGAAGGGCAGTTTCAGACATGCTCCAGAGGAATAGTTGGAAGAGACAGGCTCCAGCAACATGGATGTCTGCTATGCCTCATCTTCAGCTCAGGTAAATTAAAGGTGTCTCTACATTGAGCTTGTCTGCAACAATGGCAGGAAGCCATGCGATTTTTGGAACCACTTTTTGCTGCTTATTTGGTTAATTGGACCTCAAATAGAGCACTAAATGGAAGGATTCTGTTAGTGCCCACTAATCCAGCAGGGAATCAGAGACTTCTGATTCAAGAAGATACAGAATTCATCACTTGGGTGATGAATTTTATAGTTAAAAGGTTATGATTACACGTAAAAAAGACTTAGCTTATTTTATTGAGTTTCTTTCTGTTGTGTCTGAACCAGTTTCATCTGATATTAACTGGATTTATGTCTCAGTTACTTGCTAGAACAAAAATTCTGTGGCATAATTGGCCTTCTAAGACACTAGAAAAAATGGATTAGAAAATACGAATCTACGTTTTGGAAGGGTCATTGCAACAAAATATAAAATTCTTTAATCCTGCTTGCTTGTTTTATGTGCTGAAAACCAGTCAAGCTCAGACTGTACTAAGATATACACCTCAGTCACAAGAGCAACTACACAGACTAACACAGCCTTTGTGGGAGCCGCAGCTCCCATTCATCTACTGTCTGAAGTCACCTCCTTTATCACTAACTTAGTGTCTATGCACTAGCCTGACATTGTATCTCTACTACTTCTGTGACAGCAATAAAGACATATTCCAGAAGGAGTACGGCCGACATGCTGTAAGAATGTTTCAGTTACTGTGTCCTTTCAGACAGTACAATGGAACAGCTAAATAAAGGCAGAGGTTCAACCATTTCCCAGTGTTGTGCATCCCAGTTTCCTCAGAAGCAGAACTTGCGGTTCAGTCTGTGCTGTTGACTCTCATTTCAGCTAGATCTGAGCAGGCCAGACCCTTTAATCTTCAGGGCTCACTGCCATAAGTAAGACTTTAGTCACAGAGCTTTTTGGAAAAAGACCTCACACCCTTTCCCCCCAGATTCCGGGCAACACTGGTGTCCAAATAAAACCTAAGAAAAAGAAATTACTTTGCTAGTTAGCCAATAAAAACTTGAAGCTTTAGGGCAATATATATCAGGGAGATTTCACATTTGCATTCTCTCAGTCATACTTCTTTATCCTCGCTATTCTCAGTTTGTTATGTTTGGCCACATTGCTGGATCTGCTCTACTTCAGTTCTTTTGGACTCCAGGAAATGTATAATTATTATTTAAGAACCAGAATTTTGTCAAAGCAGTACAGCCCAATTAATCTTGTTTCTCATAATAAATCTAATAAAAATTGAGGTTTGGAAAATATATTCATGTTGTGAATAGTAGAAACAAACCACTGAGGCAGACTTAAATGTCCTCTGACTGGTTAAAGCTTTTTAATGATCTAATTTGCCCTAGACCGAACAATTACCACCATTTTGGACACTGTTATTTCCAGATGTAGTAGCCACAGAAAAAGAAAGTTCCAAGAACGTGATTTCTGGGCACACTGATGTTTAGATGATTGGTTCTCATTATCAGACTTGGTGATTATTTTCAGGACTTATACCACAGTTACTAACATTGTTTTTATTAAACAGAAGACTGCCAGAAACAAGTTAATACCTAGGTTATTCTCTGTTCTTAAAAGTATTTTCATTATCAGATAATCAGCTAGCAAGCCATTTGCATTAGCTCTATGCATATATCCCGATCTTCCTGTGAGTGGTTCATGCATAGTCCTCCCCAGAGATCAGGGGTACTCCTTGCAAGAACAACATTTACTAATCACAGTAAGGCACCACAGGCCAAGACTCAGGCATATAACTCTGAATTTCCACCCTGTGAAACAGTGTCAGTCATATTGTGTATGTATTTTACTGAATGGAATTCCACTAAAACCTGTACATCAGGGTGTGGCTCCTCTTGATAGAAATACAGAGAACCAATTCACTTCACTCATGTTTTATCCAAATAAAAAGTGCAAGACTAGGGGGACTGTTCACCGGAAACAAACAGCCCTACCTCTCCTTTGCCAGCCAGAAATCTGCCTACCAGAAATGCATTTCTATGAGAGGTAAGGAGAGAGCCTTGGCAAGTACAAGTATGCTGCAACAGGAAGTCCTTTAGCCTCTTCGAAAAGAAATTTCAGTACTGACAAAACCAAGACCACAAGAGCATCCACATAGATTCTTGAAATTAATCCTTCCTGATTTAAAGTGGAAGACAGCAAAATTTTTATTGAATCGTCCTATTGCTCTCAAATTATAATGTGCTCTACTAGATTGCAGGTCAGTCACACCAATCTGGAGGATATTATTTTTTTTCCCTTTTCTCCCCCACTTATTCTTTTCACTCCGACAGCACTATTGATGAAGACCTCAGGAAAAAAATACCAGCACCCAAGACACTTTGATGGCCTTTCCACTGTGTAATTATACTTACTCTTGATAACACTAAAGACATGCCTTATTGGTAGTGGCACAGGCTGCTTTCCTTTTCACAGAGAGATGGATTGTTTCTGCAGGCCTTGATGGCCTTCAAATTATCTGAGCACAGAAAAGAGAGCAGAGTGAATTTTATTTTAACTCATTTTATTTCTAAATTTATTTCCCAGTAGCTAGAAGGTGATGACTGCCCCAGCAGTCAAGTCAATTGTTATCTGTGGGACTTGATTATGTTTAGACCCAGTCTCTCATTTTGAGCAAGACACAGTTAATGAGGAGAGAAATGAAAAGTGCATTGAGTCACAGTGTGTTTGTGGTAATTTGTGACACATTCACTCTACTCAGTTCTTTGTTTATTCCTTCCCCGCTCCACGCAGGTCCTGTAGAAAAAGGAACAGATAAGCGAATTCAGTGGTAGACAGTTAAGGGTGTTGAAAGTAATGAATCTATATCTCTCTATCTCTTTCCCCATTGTTGGCAGTAATTGGAGCAGTGTTCATCTATACAGTAAAATGCCAGTGAAGCCCATCTTAATGAAACATCTTTTTTTCCATTATTTTGCAACACATTTTTCATTGACACTGCTAGTTTTTATTTTCACTATATGCCTTTTTTTTTTTTGCAAGCTCTTTGCCACTCTTCTAAATAATAGTCCATTAAACAGTTCACAGTGTGTGTTCTGTAGAAATGTAAAAAAGTGATTGGATGATACTAATTAAGGAGAGATTTTGTTTCCACTTACTGCAGATCAATGGTGGGTTACATTAAAGCTGCATTTTTGTGATGAGTTTAAACACAAAAGAACAGCTGTGCTAAATACATATTTCAAGGCTTACAGGTAGGTCAAATAAATCTTCCTTTCTTTGCTTGTCTATTTTAAAACTATAGCAAACTGTATGTGAAGAATAGTAGTAAAATAAAAAAGGCAAATTTCTTACTGCAGATATTTTTCTGGTAGCAGAAACTGCTAATTCAGGAATGCCAATTGCAATGCATTGAGATCCTGTTAGCTTTTAATTTAATCTATATCCTACTATGCATTAATTTTAATGAGACTTTTTTCCTTCTGTTTTCTACAGTTGCCACTCTAAGGTATCCTGTCTCTGATTTATGGCAGCACTAGATACAGGAATAAAATATATTAGTGAGAAAATTCTTCCAGTATTTGAACCCACAATTCTTCCTTTAATCCTAAATTATTCTGAGCACAAAATGTAACCAAAATCTCCATAAGAGATATGTTCATATGCAAAGAAGAGTGGCAGCTCATTCCAGTCAGATCAATTAAAATAAAAATTCACTATTCGTTGGCATTCCTTGATCAGCACAAACAACATTCAGAGGAAATTCACCTGGTTGCCTCCAAGTAACATAATGAATCCTGAACATATATGACAAGGAACTAAAAGAGAAAATGCTTTTCAGGCACTGGCTCTAAATATTAAATGCATAAAACTGGTTTAAAATCAGTTCACTCTATTTTAGAAATGTATTTTCTTTAATATAGGATTCAGTATAAGGAAGCTATAAGCACCCTGGTTTTATCCAGATCATTTCAATATGAAAAGCACACAAGAATTTTTGTTCACACTTTCCTTGCATTTCAACCATCTAGATCCCAATTCTAAACCACTATTAAACTAGTATAACATGAGTAGGCTTTGTATAGCATGGACTAAGGAGGGCCTGATACCTTTGATTTTGTAGAAACCAAGGTCATGTATAGATTTACTATTATACTATAATTTACTATAACTCAGTGTGCCTTTCACCAAATCAGCTTGAATCAAAGTTAATTCAGAGTCCATAATACCTTTGTTTCATGTTGAAATCTGGGTGGTCTCAAACTCTTGAAAGGAATCATGTATGCTGGAAATCCACCAAACTCTGGATGTGTTCACTTTTCAAAGAGGTGCACTTGTGATAACTTTAAGAAAGTTTTATATGTGTGTACAGCTCTTGACACTTTCTGCACAAAGATAAGAATATCCACAGCTAGTGCGAAAGGCCTGCTGTAAGTCTGAAGACTACTTGTCTATAAGCACATGGACAGTAGCACCTGAGCTCCATGCCTTACTCCACAGTGGGTCAGTCACCTGTCTGTTCCATGGGTCAGGTAGAGCTGGTGTTTTCCTAACATCATTATTGAAACACTTTTTTCCTTTACACACCTTGAAATACAAACAATGACATTTTACAGCACATTTTTGGTCCAGAAGGATGACCTGTTCAGTCTGTGCATCAGCTGACTGATCCCATGAAAGAAAAGGCTATTCAGTCACAAAATGTGAAAGCTTGTAGGGTGCGTTACAGAATTTAAAAGCTGTGCTGAGACCAGGCAATGTTCAGCAAAGGCCTGTTTTCAAGAGTGACATCCACTCTTGAAGTGAAAACAAAGACAGTGGGAAAGCATTCTGCTAGTTACAGGGCACACTTCCAGTGAATAAAATAGTCTTTAAGACCTGCACTACTGTGCACCCCACGCTGCTTTTACTGCTGGTATGAACTGGATAGATTAGGGTGAGTAGCACAATTTTTAGTTCAGTTTTGCTCAGTGTCTCTGTAGCTGTAGAATCCACACAGACAGAAACTCTTTATTCAAGCACGGGTTATCACTGATATTCTCACAGCAATTTATACAAGGAAGCTTCTCCTGGTATAATTCATTAAAAATTAATCAACCCATTTCTGTGCAAATCTCTGTGACATGTGTTCTTTGATGCAGTGAGTGCTGAATAGTCTTTTCTTTATTATGAAATGACACAAGTGGAACTTTCTAATTGGCTGTCAGTGATGTCATATCCAAGTAAATGCACAAGTTGGCTTATTTCTCTTATTATGAACATTCTCCATGACAGACTCTGAGTTTCTGGAGAGCTCCTGTCCCTCTTTGGTAGTTAACATCACTTTGCTGGAAGGATTACAGTTATGCCTCAGTAACAGGATAGAAACTTGCCAGTGTGTTTTCCCATCTTTGTTTGCGTGTGGGGGATACTTTACTTTCTTTTACTATGTTCCCCTACTTCCCACAGGGGCAATGTGGAACTTACCAATTGAAACAAGCAACAACTTTCTTAGGCATCCTTTCAGGGCTGTCATTTTGGGTGGTTTCATGGATTGTGTCAAAATCAACAAGAAATGTGGTCATGCTCATATCTAACTCATAGTTAACAGACTTCATATAATATGCAGAAGTTTCAGCAGCACAACCACAAAACATACATAGCCAAGAGACATATGGAAACAGTGAGATTTTGTTCTTGTGGTTTTCAACTTATTTATGTATTTGGTTAACAGCGCCTCGTTAATGCAGAAGGATTGCCACATCTCCAGGCTTGCCAGGAGTGTCAGCTTTCACTGCAGGAGGATGTGCTCTCCAAAGAATGCGCTTTGGCAGGAATGGTCCAGCTTACATTTGTTTTTCTCTGTTACCCATGTTATGTACCTGCAGAGCTTACATAAAGGGCAAATGTTTTGCTTCTAGGAGTCACCTTTAAAAATCATGAGGCGAGGTGCCACATCCTCTAGCTATCCTCCATACAGTTTTCCAAACCAAGATTACAAATCCATAACTTCTTTACTACCTCAGCTCCTAACTATGTTCATCCTACTTCGTAAGCAGCTCCACTTTCATGTGCAACCTTCAGCTTATACACAGCTTCAAGATCCCCAGTCGCCAGGCCCCTCCAATCTGACAGAACAGCCAGGACCACCCTTATGAAGACCACAGCCTCTCTTGCTCTCTCTGATCTCACATGAACTCTCATCAGCTCCTTCTGATCAAACCAGGTTTGTCAGGAGACTGAGGCATTGCAGACCTATGCTGTTGCTGCGGGGAGTGCAGAGGTGGGCATCCTCTAGGATGGTCCGCTGAAGGCAAGGCCATAATCTGATCTTCAGCTCTACACCTGGACTACCTCCTCATGTTACCTAGTGCTGTGGTTAAGGTATATGAAGTAACAAAAGAGAAATTCACCTGGAGACTCCAGCTCTTTAGGTGATTTGCTTACTGGATGCTCTCCTGGATGCCCATGATTATTACTAATCACATGCACAATGACAGTGCAGCTTTGGTAATTCTTATTCTCCAGAGCCTGGAAAAAAAGTTATAGAACGTAATAAGCAGTAATCCCAGCTGATAGAGCTAGCATGGTGCTACTCTAAGTGAAGCTGGAGTTTAGCAGAGTTTGTCACTACTTAATTAAAATATCAAAAAGAGTGAATGCAAAATATAGCTTGAGTGAGAGATGTACGTGGTTTTTGCCAGTGTCAGGTTGTCCCATCTTCCTGTCTCTGAATATTCCTTGGTTTGTTTTGTCTTGTTTTAGGAAAAATAGAAAAGAGATTTCTTTCCCTTTTTACTCTCCTTTTAATTCCTGTTCTTTTTCCCCCTTATTTCTGGTAGACAATGGCTTAATCTAAAGAATAAAGACACCATATGATTATATCATTTTCTAATCCAATTACAGATCTTTGATATGGCCCCTTATCTTTTTTTCTTCATGCAGTGATATACAGATCACATGGTTCTTTAAACTTGAAAATATCTTTACTTTTCAGATCATGCCTTTACCTTTCCTTTGCATTTCACTAAAACACAAATGTGTAATATTTAATTATTTGATTCCTATCTTATGAAAGGAAGATTAATAGAGACATTAATGAATACAGTAATGTAATCAACAGTTAACTTTCCTAGAATAATTTGATTGGGATTTCATTTTAGAGTATAGGTTGAAAACCTGGCTCCAGTAAAATTACAGCATTCCCATAAGATTTAATAGAACCAGAATCTCATTATCTACTTTCTGATGACCTGAAAATTTTCAGTATTTGGCTCTATGGTCATCTGACGCCAGTGGAACTGCTTTGTTGCTTCAATGTGTGTTAAACTTCGGAGGGATACTCTCCCAGCTGATCTGCCTTGGAAAGAGGAAAAGCCTTTTCCACAGCCTAGAACTACATCAAGGATCAATAGCCCAGCTAGGCAGCAGCTGTTGCAATGGTGTATATAGAAGCAGTCATAGTCACCATTAGGGCCGTTAAATGCACTCCCATCACTTCCTAAAACCTGCACATACCCATTGGTGACAAAAAGAATGTTAAGCACATGTACTTTTTTGTTAAAAAGCATCCACTTGTTCATCTGTTCTGCCTCCCTATAGAAGTTTGAGATTGTCCTGTAGGCTAAATTTAAACATTGAACTCTTAAATCTCATGCAGTACTTATAGAAGTAGCAGAATTCTTTAGGAGATATAGGGAAGGCATAAAAAAAGTTTTGCGATCCTTGGTTTGATCTTTTATGTTTACCTCAGCTCATTATTTTTTTCAGGAAACCCTGCCTTGTTCACTTATCTTTGATGTTAGCAGTGTCTGAAAGTCTAATATAGACGTTCCTTTTTCTATTTTAATTTTTTTTCCCCAGCTTTCGTTTACATGTTCTCCCCAAACTACATTGGTACAAGGCAACAGCCTTTTCATTGTTTAAAGAGCTAAAGTAGTTGCATGCACAACCAGCTGGGGTAGGTTATCAGATGGGTGAGTGGGATCCTCTCATGCACCTCAGTAAGAAAAGTCAGCCATGCGTAATCAGTGGAGCTACAGTACTGGGCCTCCCAAAGCTGGTTGCTGAAGTTCTTGTTGGCTTAATAAAGAAAATAACAGTCCAGCCTAGTTCCTTTTGCTCTTGTCATAAAGATGGAAAGAATTAAGGATCATGATAGCCATCACAAAAGCAATTTTTTCCTCGCCCTTTTGCATGGAAACTAGACTCCTGCAAGAGAAACAGCAACCCTGCAGCTGGACTTTCAGATGTACTGTGAGGCACTAAAATTTTTGTCTTGTCATAAGGACTCATAAAAGGGACTGAATGGCCACCAAGGCTGTGAGCAAGAGCAGCCTGGAGAGGACAACAGGTCAGTACTCATCAGTGACAAGATGATTCTGAACAGTTTGCTGTGCTATGACTGCCTTTCTTCCCTTTCATGGTGTAGTTCCTTCCTCAGTCTATCAGTGCTCAGTTAACTAGTATACACAGTGGCAGCTGTCATGTGTTTTATCTGGGATAGTATCAGATAAAAATTTATAGTAGAGCTGTGTGTACGTGTGTACACAAGTGTAACATAATGGAAGTTTAGAACAATATGGAATAAAACCAAAACCAGTGAAGTACTGAAGACAGTACAAAGATGAGAATGCTATGTTGTTACACATTGGAAATGCAAAAACTATGCTCATTGTCTTGAAGGTTTTGAGTTTCTTCTGTGCTCCCCTTTACATTCTCAGGTCAAGTGGATGTATGTTATGTCTGCAAGCTTGGGGACAGCCAGTCAAAGCCCCATTGATGCTACTGCATAGGCAATTGAATGAATAGGAACTGTGTAAGAGTTGATTATTAGTAAACTAGAAAAAAATTTCTTTAAGTATTAAAATATTTAAGAATCTTTTTAGGTATTTTGGTTTGTTGTTCCAGGATGAGACTTGTTATATATTGGGAATTTCACTGAATATCTTCCTGCTGTTCTTGGTTTGTGTATTTTTATTTTAAACCTCTGCTTTATCCCTGCATCATGCCACTGTTAAAAGTGATCTACAAAAAAAAAAAGGGTTTAGTGGAGTTTATAAACTGTGTTGCAGATGGGCTCCCCTGACTCAAAGGTGCTCCTGAGTATAAAATAATTTATGACATCAGAGTTGCTTCCATTTTGCTTAGGATGAGCCCTTACCTGTAGGTCCCACGAGACAACATGGTCATGAGTTTTTGTAGTGTTCTCTCATCTCTGAGGCAAAGCCTTCTCCCAAGAAGAAGGTTCCTGTTGAAAGGCCCACTGCCCAGGGCATAATTGCCAGTGTTCGGGTAGCAAGGACCTGCAGGGCGCTGTGTGTGGGAAGCAGCTACGAGCTGTCCTGTGACAGTCACAAACAGGTTCAGTCAGCTGAACTGATGTGAGCAGCCCATCAGGTGTTCAAAACTGCAGCCCTTCAGGGGAGCACCCCACATCCCAGCTCTGACATGTTGATAAAAAAGCTGCAGTCATGAGGGGCATGAAAGACGTGGGGAGGTGTCCTTGGGGACATGTGATTGGAGACATGCAGAGAGAGAGGCTGCTGAGGACATGGCTGGAGATACATTCTTGGAAGGAGGCACTCCATGATGGAGGGGTACCTTTCAGGGACTGCAGTCATGGACAACCCACAGCAGGGAAGGGGCATTCCTGAGGTACTGCAGCTGTGGGCAGGGACATCCTTGAGAGCCTTTACTACTGGGTGACTCGTGTCAGAGTGAGGACACCCTTCAGAGTGAGGATACCCTTGGGGGTTGCAGCCATGGCTGACCCATGCTGGGGCAGAGGAAAACCATTAACGAGTGAAGAGAAGCAGACAGAAACCAGACACAACCCAAAACCTTCTGGGCCACACATCTCCTCATCTAAGGAACTAGGATTGTCTGAGTGTAACCCACAGCAAAAATACAGGAAAAAGTGATCAGGAAGGCAGGGAGGAAAGATTTGGCTTAACATGAGCCCAGAGAAGGGAGGAATCCCTTTATTGTAGGTGTTTACTTAAGAGTTTCTCACTTGTTGATGGAGTTTTTTCTCAATAAAGAAATCATTGATTAGAAGCCTCCATGACGTGGCAATAAATTAAAGATTAAAAAAAAGTAAAAGATTACTGAGTCTAGATTGTTTACCCACTGTAGGCACTGAGATGTTGCTTGTCATGAAAGACATGCATCAGTTTTAAGATTTTTTTGCCTGTTTCCTTGGCTAATATTCATTCTGTATTTCAGATGATGTTTACACAAAACACGGAGATTTTCTTATGGAATAAACTGCGTTTGAGCTTCCCTACTTCAAGTTCAGTTTAGCAACATTTTCTCTTTCTCTGCAAGTGGGTTTACACATATATGTAAATGGAACAAAATAGTACATTCTGCAGACTGCAATATTCTCTCAACCAAAAAAAATAGTAATTCTGTAACAGGGTAGAAGAACCACAGTAACCTGGGTTACCTTGCAGAAAACTCATATTCTGTTAATGAAAGGATTTTGGAGTATCTTGAAGTATTTGTCAGCTTCCATGGACATAAAATGCCTGAAGACTTAATATCATCATAGAAAAAATAAGTTCAAATACATAAATCATGATCAGTTTGCCTCATCTCTCAAAATTAGGACCTAGCCTTAAAATTCCTATATGGTTCACATTCAGGAAATCATCTCTACTTACGGTAGTAAGAGTCAAACATCAGTTTATAGTTAAGCACCTGCTTAAGTGCTTTTTTGGGTTATGTTCAAAAATGAAATGTGTTCATGTCCCTCATGTGCAGATAAGGGTCAGATATAAAATTAGAAGATAAATTTAGATTCCAGTCACCTTCTCTTTAATTAGTGAGTACTCAGATCAGAACTTCTGTATAGGACCATCTGGGCAGTGACATTTTTAATGCAGTCATTTATTTTTCTATTTCATCACTGGATCTCCTGCATTACAGGTCTGTGTTTTTAAACAGTATCAAAACAAAGATGACAAGGTTATTAATAAACTGGCTCAAGTTAGAGAATTTATCACTGAGAAGGTGTTGAATGAAGTGCATTTACTATTTTGAGTGTTTCTTGCTCACAACATTTCGATTCTCATAATTCAATTCAAAAAATATCATGAAAAAATTTGTTCTGCTAAAAAAATCTCTAACAAATTATTTACATAAAAAAACTTTAAAAATATATATTATTTTATTAGGGTATGTTCCTTCAGTGTAATACAAATTAATAAGAATATCTTATTCTCTACATTAAATTATGGTTTTCTAATGGCATGAGGGTCCTTTTAAATATCAGTGCTCCAGTTGTCAGAGAGATGGACAGAACACGTGAACTTTAAGAGAACATCTGCTTCAAAGTGCATATGCTGTAATTTATGGCCATTTCAATATCCCAGAAGTGTTGCCAAATTTAACAGGATTCAGTACTTCCATAAAGATTTTAGCTTAAAAAAAAATATGTTGTTAAAGAGTAAAATTACAGGTATGGTATTATTCATGTTAAGAGACTGAACAAAGATTCAGGTAAAGTGCCCCTGAGATAGAAAACATCATAAAAACAAAAGGGTTGGGTGTTTTGTGGGGAGGGGGTGGTTATAAATAGGTCATTCTTCAATAGAAAATTTTTCCTAATAATGAGAAAAATAAAAAGGTGAACTTTTAAACGTATTTCTGCAAAATTAGCAAACACAGACTCTCCTCTCTTGTCAGTTACTGGATGGTGAAATCTCTCACAAAGTTTTAGAATTGAAAGAGGAAGTGTCACAACAGTATGGATTGACATCTGCCTCTGTCAGGTTTTTACAGCTTGCACAAAGGAGGATGAAGGCACACTATCACATAGGGAAACCTACCATTTGACAGAAAAGAGCATTTTCTGACCTGACCAACAGTTCTGGGACTTAAGTGAAGGCTCCCCAGAGTGGATGGTCAAAAACATTGATTCATTAGTCTGTTTAATCTTTATGGCTGCTAAGGGAGAGATCCTCCTTGATTTATAATCTGACAGACTGTCATCTCAAGAGGTCCCTGATCACTGTCCCTCCACCAAATTGATAAAACAAAAATATAAACCCTACTACCCATGACGCATAGAATTAGCATAAGGTTCAAGTGGAAAATTGAAATAAAAAATCACAAAGGACTGAACTCAGTATCGGGAGAAGTGGCTGTCAGGGAGCTACTCATAACTCCCCACTTTAGGAATGTATGTGCTGTTTTCCAGGCTCCATATGTAGTGCAGCCTCAAGGGACTGAGGCAATGTAGAAGCAGCACAGAAGAGCTCAGACCCTCTACATGCTGCCCACTCACCGTCATACCAGCTACACAATGCTACATTTTGTGTCCCAGTGCAAACTGATGATATAGGCCAGATAAATGAAGTACTGTCACCTATTGCCACTGAAGGTGAAGGCAATCTAGAATGACATGGCAGGGCTGGAACTAGACAATCTCTAAGGTCCCTTCCACACCATGATTCTATGCTTGTATGACTAACCAAGATGGAGACAGCTACTTTGTAGATGTAGAAAGTTAAAGAGGATGAAGTTCATTCTGTATGTATGCCAGTATTGGGCCAAAATGACTCCTGATAGTACTGTGGTAATGCAATGTGTACGAATGGGAAGACGTGAATAAAACAAAAGCAAAGGAAGGGGATTCTATTCACTGGGGATGAGAACGACTGCCGCGCTGACCGATTCCTTGCCTGAGCCTGGCCGGCGGCAATGATCCTATGCCCGCAGAGCTGACAGTGGGCTCTGGGGCTTTGAGTTCCCGGATCCACAGGGGCTGAGTGGAAGCTCCGCAGGGAGCTGCGTGGCAAACGGTTTCTTACAGCAAGCAAAGCCAGTAGATGTTACAGAGCGATGGCAGAGGCGAGAAGCAGAGAGTCAGACTGCTTGTGGCTATAAACCCAAGCTTTATTTCTTGTCCCTCAAGGGACAGAGGAAACACAGCACGGACGGGAGCCGACAAGACAGCCCGCTTCAAGGGTGGAACAACGGTTTTTAAGGGCAGACAAACAAGGGAAGGAACAGAGGAGATAACCAACCAGGGAATGACAAGGGATGACAGCCGACCACTCAGGGAACAAGAGAGGAGGAACAAACTTGGAACATCAAATCCGAAACAGAACCCTTAAGATCTTTCTAGAAACTAATTGCATAGTACATGAACTTATTATAAAACATGAACCAGGGAAACCAATCATGAACCAAGGAAGGGAGAAAGGTCTGGAAACAGGGTGGAGATGAGGTGTGAGTGGCATCCCGTGGGCGTGGATATTAAACCTCTGCATCTCCCCCAGGCTCCTCCTCAGGAGTGGAGTCCTGGGCAGAGAAGTTCACCCACTGGGTGTCACTCACCTTAAATGAAAAGGCCACAAACGACCTCTTTCTGAGGGTAGCAAGGGCCAGCTGGAAAACCAGGTGCTGAGGCAGATCCAAGGGTGAGGCCAAAACATCAGCTCACAGCTGGTGATCCAGGGGTCAGCATCAGATTTACTGAGGGAACCTTGGGTCAGACACAGCCCGGGATGGGTAGGCAGGGCTGCGGGCAGGGGCCAGGACTTGGGACTGTGACAGGACCTGGCTCAGCAGGGACCAGGGCCAGGGCTGTGGGGAGCTGAAGACCAGCACCACTGCAGTGACACTGAGTGCCCTGGGGTATAACATGGGGGCAACGGCCCTGGGCAGGGTACAAAGAGCTCAGGGGTGGTAGAAAGGGCTGGTGGTGCCCTCAGAGCCCTGACAAGCTACACCAGTATCATTATACCCTTTTGGTAGGCTCACTGGGTGGGTAAAATAGGACAGGAGTCAAAGTGTAAAGGTCATAATGCATGGAGAGGCATCCACATGGAGAGAACAGGGCGAGGCCCCCCAAAGAAGCTAAAAGACCACTCTGAAGAAAAAATAGCTGCCAGGCTGACAGTGTGACCAGGCAGAGAAACCTTAGGGTGGCTTCTGACAGAGCCCAGGACTGATCCTCACTGAGATTGCCCCAGAAAAAAGTTATGTGAAGACGACAGTATAAAGCCTCCCTTGTCCAAGGACAACTCTTCATAAGTAGCTTTTCCACATGGTGGAAAACTACCCAGAAAAAGAACAACATAAATGCTCAGAAAAAGTCAACTCACATTTTTGCATAACATTTCCTGTCACTCTTAGTAAGTGTCTTCTCTATTGCCAGAAAATGAGGGACCCTGGCACTGGCATTTTTAACCAAAAAAAAATTTAAATCATACAAAGACAATCTGAACATCTAGAGCAAATTAATATTCTTCATTTCCTGTTAAACCTCGGTGCTTTATTTGCATTTATCTCTCTGACTGTATTTCTGATTCTCAGGTACCGTAGCCTATATTAACAGTCACTTTGGGTTTAACATCATTAAATGTTCACTGTCAAGTCCCCACAAATCCCACATTCCCCTTGTCTCTCAGGCTTAAAAAACTCATTTAACACTAAGGGCTAATTAATTAACTGGATTTTCCTATATTTAATGGAGACTATCCTAAACCATAGAACCAAACCCCACTGAAATTTAGTTCACCGGGGCAACCTATAATTATACCCTACCAGATTTAACCACTGTTCTAATTCATATTTATTATTAGAGTAGAAGTATGTATTGTTATTATTATGAATATGCTCTTACAGAAAATTGCACAAGTTACAGAGTACAAGAATATTGTATCACGAATGTACTGTGTTCGGAAGAACTCTAGAAGCAGGTGCCATGGGCATTAGAACTGGTTTTCACTCTGAATTAATAAATATAAAAAATTCAGGGTGAAAAAGAAAGACAAATGCATTATTTAACAAACCAGTAAACTCAAGGAAAAAGATCCTGCTCAATTTTTATACCACATTCACAAAAGTTTACGCACACCTCCAGATGGTCAATTAACTTTCTTTCAGTGTCGGCAAACTGGTTTTCATTATTTTCATTGCCCATATTGGCTTCTGTAAAATTCATTTTTGTCCATTATCCTTTATTTATAGATGATTGCTAGATAAGCATACAAGTTCAGAAAGGAAATCAAAGAGGTGTGTGGTTGTTACGTGATGTAGGGCATGGTGGAAGAGAAAGATGACTGTGGTGAATTAGCAGTGAGGCACAAACAGGGCTTACAGCACTGTATGGTTATGAACATCTGCTTCGGGTGTGTTGGTAGGACACAGAGGACTGGCAGCTGTCATATGACCCTCTATCTCAATGGGAGCTCTTCTACTGACATAAATAGAAACTAGTTGCGAGCTTCACAAAGGTATAGAAGAAAACATCCAGAGAAAACACACTCTTTTAGAGACTGATGCTTTTCTGGTTTTACAAAATTAGTGAAAAACTAATGGCAAGTTTTTAATTTTTTCCAAGGACAAAGCACAAGCAAATTCTCACCCATCTTTACTCTGCAAAACTTTCTTTTAGAAGAGTGAAACATTTCAGTATGTTTTATAGTGCCCAACATCTCTAGGTATTCCTATATTCTGAGATGATATGCCATGTAGAAATATGAACAACCTGGTCCCATGACCTTCTGCATCTTCATGAGTCTAGAGAGGACAATGCAGAGACACTGATATGGATCTTTGCAGAAATCTAGCTGTATAGTTCATGAAATATATCTCTGCATGATAGTGTTTCAGGTGTGGAACCCACCTTCATATCTCTCCACAGTCCAGCCTTGTACCTTTGAAAAGTCACTCTCAACAGAGTAGTAAGCAAGTGCATCAGACATACAAATGTACATTCAATTCCTAACACCGATTGAGAAGTCCACCTTAACAAGGTGGACTCAAACACATCCATGGCAACAGTCTGTTCATCATGAGCATATCATTGGACACAACAGTCTACAAAAACCAGATTTCCAACCGGTCTTATCATTGTGAGACAGTGATAATTGTATTCATTGGAATAATAATGCTGATCATTTTCCACTTGGGCTCTACAGTGAAGAAATTGGTAAATACTGCATGTATTTCTGCATGTAACTTTGTGTGTGCACTTAGTCTTGCTCAAAGCAAGGAAAAACCTTTTGGAGTATAAGTAAGTATTTGAGTCCATTAGGAAACACTGAGGTTGGGGTATTCAGATCCCATTGCTTGTAGGCAGGTGCATGGAGTTAGACCTCTGTGTCCGACAAAAACAAAGGAGCAGCAGTGTTTAGAATAGGCAATAAGCAATAATAAGTAAGCAAATACAGACTTAAATTCCAATATGGGGTAACCAAAGCTATGGAAATGTTAATGAATTGTATTCAGCAGAGGTAAAGTCAGCAGGGAGGAAAACACCAGTACCTGGCTGTGACTTAATTGTTACTTTACAAGTGTTTATGTGCTCTGTGTTTAATGAATGCAGATTGGGAGTCCAGGACTCAATTAAAAATACTATAAACAAAATAGAAGAGTACAAAGGCAAGGAGACAGCATGATAAGCCCACATTCTAGGGCACTGTGATTGGGAAAACATCATACCATATATAAGATGTCTCCATATCTAAAGGAGCAGCAATGAATGTTAAAAGGGATCATCTAAATGATTCAGGAGTAGAGTTGAGAGAGTCTGTGACACAAGGAGCAACTGTAGCTGAGGAGAAGATAAGACCCTTTATCTCAAAGGCCGAATAGGTCTCAAAGGTCCCACACACTGGACAGAAATTTGACGTGGCTAGCAATATATATCTAGTGTTGAAAAGTATTGACTTCAAAAGTGTAGTGTGTTCCAGAGAATGTAAGGATTCCTTCAGAGCTGTCATTTTTCGTTTTTTAGTATTATAGGAGCATCAGTACTCAACTGAAGACATGGTTCAAAGGGCATCATCTTCCAACAGGCCTAAACTCTCTCTATGCTTCAAATAACTCACACATACACACAAATAAAATCAAATAATCAGAAACATGAAGTGAGCAATAATGATCGATGACAGAAACAGGAATCAATGAATTAAATTCCACTTTTTAACATACCCAATTAGGATTTAGATACTATGAAATCAGTGGTTGTAAATTCTGATGACAAGGCAATTTTGTTGTCTCTTTTACAGCCCCACAACCACCACAACAGCAGTGTTTCAGGCAGTGTGTTAGTCAAGTAGGATGGAACCACCAATCACTTTGCAAGTCACTACCCTTGGCAAACAAGTTATTGTCACTTTTGATTCTGACTGCTGGCAGTATCATTGGTTTCATCTCACAAGACAGTTGGTGTCTGTTAATAAAGCCTTTATAATTAAGATAATCAGTTGTTGCTTCTGTTTTGATTTAGCTGCAAGAAAACAATAGTTAGAGATGTCAACTTTCTTAAAATGGTCAAAATTGAGATGCATATTCAGAAGCAGAACCTGACACACCTGAGAAGACTGAAGTCCTTGCAGGATTCAAGGTCCTTCAGCTAAACAGGGAGCTCCTAAATGTAGCTTTAAGGATAAGGACTGTATCCATTTTTAGGCATTTACGTCTTCACATTTATCTTTGTCTGCTTTTACGGATGATGATTCTGTCTCCAAGATATATTTTTGCCTACAGGACTACCAAAGGCAACACTACTTTGGTGTTTCCAAAGGAAGAAAGTTTCCACTTCTCAAAACACTTGTGCATGGACTCAAGAGAACAGTTCTCTCACACCCAAACCTGTCTCAGCAGTCTCTGTTGTGGGATCTCCTCCTGTGATGACCTCACATACCATTAACACCGAGGGGGCAAAATGACCCTCATTAAGAAAGGCCATGCTGTCATCAGCCTCAGGGCAGATGAGAGCTGTAGGCAAACTGAGTTCAGAGAATTTTCAGGCTGTCAACAAGGACAGTGTGGATGCTGGGTACTCACGATGAGATATCCAGTAGGATAATAATAACTTTTTCATTATTATGTTGTGTTTAAAGCTATTATCTCATTTTTCTTAATTAATGTTTGGGTTGCACATGTGAAAAACTCTATAAGAAGAAGCTGTCCATTATTATTTATTTCAGCCTGGATTTGTTAAAATGCCTGGAGAAACTGTTCAGAGATGCTACATAGTGTTGCTAATACATTATCCACAGACCACCCCCAGCCCCCCACCCCCATATTCTTGTATTTTAAAACCTGCAATTGCATAGAATCACTTATTGCCAAGTGGTCATTTTCTCACATTTGTTATGACAACAGGATAAATGCCAACGTTTGTCAACATCTTGTAAATGATGAGTCTTAATGAGGCAATCTAGTGTTTTACCCCTCTGAGGAATCTCATAATAGGATGAGCAAAATATCAGGTTAAAGGAAGTGGGAGGTAATCCCAGGGGACAGACCTTTTCTTGTACAATATATTCCTCAAGGTTTTGCTTGGAGTGGGTTCTAGGATGCAGGCCAATTTGGCGTACCCCCTTGTACGAAATTTTAATTGTATTTTTATCAAATCCAGCAGAAATGCAGTCTGCATGTTGAATCTCTCAGTAAGCGGTGCCCTGGGAGAAAATAACAATATGAGCTTTGAGAACTTTCACCTAATACATGAACTTAAAGTTACTCTTCCTAAGCTGAAGAGTATACTTAATGTGCATTCTCTTGATCTGTCCTGCTTTTTTGATTTGTTTGTTTGGGGTTTTTTACTTTGATTTTGTAAAATATGTTTTTGCCTTTTGTGCTTGCTAATTTATTTCAGGAGGTTTCTCTGAAAAAAATGCAAAGCACATTTCAGTCCAGCATTTTCTTTTCAGTTATAAGCCAAAGGGGAAGAGAATTCTTGCATTGCCTCTGAGCTTGTTAACGTGTTGCTTCTTTTAATATATATGTACACTATTCTGCATGTCAGAATGCTATGTCTTAAAAACTTGAGTAAATAAAGTGTTTAAGAGGGCCCTACAAACGTAATACTTAATTAGAACAAGACAGGTTTTTCAGAAACAAGTACTATCACTTCATCACTCTATAAATGATACTATAGATAATCAAGAGATATTGTGTTTTGATAGCAAGAAACATATGATTTAGGTTCCAGCCAATTGTCTAGCAGAATTAGAGTTCACTAGAATTTTTTTCTTTGTGTCTTGCAGGTTTTTTATTTATTTGGGTCAAACTGAAAACTCAAAGAACATCAGAGATTTCCTTTTGGAGAACTCAAAAATAAGGAAGCATTAAGTAATAGCACTGTTTTGGCTTTAAGAAAAATCCACTGGAAAATTACTCAATTAAGTCAACATATTATAATAGAATATATTGAATTTCATTGAGATTATTCATGTAAAGTGGTGGAAATTTTAGAATTTCATTAAGGTCACGTAACTTCATTTCAATATTTTATATATCATGTAGGAAAATAGTAAGGCTAATAATGAAGTGCTTCAGTAAACTTATATTCATGTTTTTTAAAACAGAAGTGTGTGTGGGTGGGTTCTGAAAAATTAATTTCTTAAAAGTCTCAAAAATTTCAATTCTTTGTTTTTATTCTGGCTGAAAATAATTCTGAAATTTCAAAATTTCTTCTGGGACAGACATTTCAAATGTTACTACACAAATGATGAGGGACCCATGTTAATTCTCTAACATATCTTACCTTCACAGCACTCATCTCAATCTATGTGTTTTTTTCCTCACCACATCTCCTTTCTTCCTCATAGTGCCCTCGGAATCTCCTGGGATCTCCTCTGCATCTCAGTGTCTTGAGGAAGACAATGTATTGATATATTCTGATATTCATTTTTGCTGTTCATCTGCATACTGGAGACATGGTTTAATTGGATTGGATTGGCCATGACTGTGCCTTCTCCTGCCAACAGAACTGATGTTGTAGTCTTTTCCTACTAATTGTTTGTATAACAACTGTTAATGTTAATCAGAACAACTGCAACTGGCTCTGGTTTGCATCTGTTTTGTTTTAATCATCATTTAAGTATTAACTTGCAGTCCAAGAAAGGAAGGGAGACCTGTGTCACACCTGTGCGTTGCTAACAAGCCCCTAGAGCAGCATACTATTTTGAACTTTATTAGCCACTGAATTTTAAGCAGACCAAATTGTCAGTGTCTGCATACGTAGGTTTCTTCACTGAGACTGTTTATATAAATATAAGTGAGAGGGAAAGACAGGGAATTCATGCAGGGAGAAGGACGGTCCAGCCATGAGCCTAAGTGGAACAGAGTTTTCTGATTTTGACAGATCCTGTGAGGAGACACAGGTACTCTCCTTGTCACAGAACAAATTTCGTGACTTGTAAAAGTTATCCACTGAAGTCACACTAAAAAAGGGCGGGTGAGTCAGGTATGTGGGGCTTTTGCAGATGAATGGTGAGGAGTGGAAACAGTGCTAACACTGATGCTATAGAAAACATCCATGCAGTAGTCAAGGACCTAAAATAGTCTTCATCGTAAATAAAATAAATTATTGGTTCCTTCCTTAACTCTGTTGGGTTGAGAGGTAATTACATTGGAAAATTTTCATTTCTTGAGGCAAAAATCTAAACTTCAGATGACAGTAAAGAGTTTTGATATAAAAGAAAGCATGACACTGCAGGATGTACTATCTAAAGGCAGACCATACCCTTTAATCCCACTGTAGCTCTTTCTCCAATAAAAAAAGATTTCAGGAATAATTTAGAAAGGAAGGTGTAGTAGCACTTGGCCTTCTGACAGTCCTCCTCAATCTCTTCATAAGCAAAAAAGATAAAACATTTTTGGAAGGGAACCAGTATGGACTACCAGTAATAGGCCACCCAGCCTTTCTAGCATTCACACTTTCTTTTGCTGACATATCTCTAAATCTTCTCTAAATTCATAAATGCAAAGTACCTTCACACATAAAACATGTATTTATGGTGAAGATTTAGGAGGAGGGAATAAAAGCAACTTGGATTTCAATTAAACCTATCATAAGTGCTACTTTCACTTTAGTAAAAGAAAATAATAAATAAATATTCAGTTATTCTTACATGATATCATATTGTGTTTTCTTTATTTAAACTAAGGCAGGACAGAGAATGAAAAGACAGTCTCCAGATTATGGCAGACTAAAACCACTTATATTTATTCCTCTAGGAATTGTTTCCTAATATTCCTGAGACCTGTTCTCCCCACCTTTTCCCTCCTGACTCTTTATTTCTTCATAGTAAGGGCTGCAAATTAAACAATTTATAAGCATATTTTTAAGGAAACTCTTCATTTTATATAACAAACATTCTCCTGAACTGTCAATATGTAAATTATTGACTGACTAGGGAGCAATTACTTGCAAATAACACTAAATTGTGCTGAATTTCAGTTAGCTGTACAGCCACAGGATACCTCATTTCTGACCAATGCATGGCAATTTGAATGTCCCTATCCAGAGGCAGATAGTTTAGAGAGAGAACATGTGGGAAGAATCACCTGCCACACTCTCATCTGACGTGAGCATATTCTTCCTCTCCAAATGGAGCTTCATCGTCTTGCATCAGCTGTGGCTCACTTGCAGCTTTCCTGCCCTCATTAGGACACTTGGACATTTCTGCAGAAGGACAATCTTCTTTTAAAGGTGTAAATGAAAAATAATAAATAAATAAATAAATGAAAAAGAAGCTGTGAAAATGCATTTTTATTGCTGCATTATGGATATCAAACCTTTATCATGATATAAAAGAGTTGAACAAAATATAATGTTAAATGTGTCTATTCCTTAGAAGCGATTGGATATACAATACATATAGTTACCCATGAGAACACAGCTGTATGTAAGTGAAGGGTTTCTTGCTGAGTGACTGAATTTAAGCCAACACTAATAAAACTATACCATAGAAACCTTTTCCACAGTTCCTGCTTCACGTCCATGTTTCTGTTTCTCACCTCTACCCAGCATTGGCTCCTATACACCTGCTGTAGTTTAATCCCAGACATCCACAAAGCCTCACACAGCCACTCACCCACCGCCCCCCACCAGAGGGATTGGAGAGAGAATCAAAAGGGTAAAAGCTGGAAATCTCATGGGTTGAGATAATGACAGTTTAATAGGGAAAGGAAAAGCCTCACAGTCAAGCAAAGAAAAACAAGGAATTAACTCACTGCTTCCCATGAGCAGGCAGGTGTTCAGCCATCTCCAGGAGACCAGGACCCCATCAGTGCAACAATTACTTGGGAAGACAAATGGCGTCACTCCAAACATGCCCCTTTCTCTGTATACCTCCCCCTATACACTGAGAATGATGTCACAGGGTTTGGAATATTCCTCTGGTCAGCTGGGGTTGGCTGGGGTCAGTTCCCATGGACCCCCAGTCTCCTCACCAGCATGGCAGTGTGAAAAGCAGAAAAGGGCTTGGCCCTGGGTGAGCATAACAAAAACATCTCTATATTATCAGCCCTGGGTTCAAAAAAGTGCCCCATGCTAGCCACTGGGAAGAAAATTAACTCTACTGCAGACGAATCCAGCACGACAAGAAAACCTTCAGTGCAGCAGTGTCATTGAACCATTGTTCAATAATCCTTACACACGACACCACCACCAATCCTTAAAGAATATGGCCTCCAATGGCCTCCTTTTCTCAATGGTGAGTGCACTCAGGTTCTCCCTGTGAGATGAGATGCTGCTCATTTCTGCACTTCTCCATTGCAAGTCTGGTCTGTCTATGTTACAAAGTCAGACATTTCCAAGTGGTAAGGGCACACTGTTGCGAATATTAGCTAGAGAAATTCTGTCTTTGTATTTTTAAATTTACAAAAGAAAGGCAGAGAGGGACTTTGACCCAGACCCTCACAGATCCACTTTCCACTGAAGCAAAATTGGTTGGCATGACTTGCTCCTAACAAATAATTCGATCAGGCTCCATCACCTCCTGGAGAGTCTCAAGTGATAACAAAAGGTGACAGAGTTGAATGATTCCACTTTCATCTATTCCACATGATTAAGGGGTTTAGTCTAATAAATTCCACTATATAAAAATAAGTATAAATGATGACAGGAAAGATGCAGCTTAGCCCCTGCATAAAGAGATTTGTTTGGGTTTTTTCCCCCCTCACATAAATAGAGGTCTTTCTAGGAAGGTGAGTTTGTGTATACTTATCTTCAATTAAGCTCATGAAGCTTGCAGGGAGGCTGTAAAGCTCTGTAAGCTCTTAAGACTGGACGGCACTACCCCATGAGCACAGCATTTCAAATCAGTGGAGACAGAGAACCCCTAAACATAACTCCCTTTAAATAATCAGACCTTGTTAATCCAAGCTTAGTTTAAATAAATGCCCGAGTATCTGAAATACTTAAGTGGCAACCTGTCTCCAAGTCTGAATGTACTTTTGATTTGTTAATCTGATTGTAAGGGTGGGAGTATCCTATATGAAATGAAGTTTGCAAACAGCTTTGGTTTAATCAGTCTTACATGCTACAAAACAAAGTAGATTCCTGCCACTGTATTTATCATAAGGAAAGGCTGGCACCCTCTCTCACTGGCTGATTTATAGAATTGCACATTTGGCATAGCAGTATAATATTCAGATGGCAGAGTTTTCTAATAAGGATGTGCAATGAATGGAAATAAATGGAATGTACCTGAAATTATGCACCTAACTTTTGAGTACATTATGTCCTGGGAGCTTAAAAAAATAAATAAATCTTTATTGGAATGCATTAAGTTTCTGGACAACCTAACTAATACATAGCAAATTTGTCACCTTTAAAATATTCATTTGTGCTTATTTGGCCTCTTAGTCATGTGTTTATTCTGTTATGGTTCCAAGGAAATGTTACACATTAAATCTAGTAGATTCTAATATAAGACTGGTTGTCATTTTGGTTCTATTCAAAGAATTTCTTATGTTTGATATCTCTGGGACATTAATGCTGGGGCATCTGTCCATTTCCAAAAATGAGCTATCACACATCTGGCTGCTGGTAATAATTGCTTTATCAATGACTCCTTCTCTGAGTCAATAACCTCATTTGGACTGTAGCAGGACAGGTTTGGTATGCAGCTTAACTTACATTATCTAATTTTCTAGCTCTGTATTTCTGTAGTATACATGAGACTGTCAGACAGATCCAGTGGTATGTCATTTGACTTCTTACCAAAATAAAATACATTTCTAAAGATGTCTTCTCATGCTCTTTTTCCAGAACAGGAAAATAATTCAAATAGGTATATTTAATATTTTAACAAAACTCAAGGACTGGAATTAACGAAGGTTTGCTGGATTTCTTTCTTGCCTTGAATATACTCTGCATGTATATTTACATATATGTACAAATATTGTGCCTCCTTTTGTTGCAGCATAGTTGCTGTCACCTGAGTTAAATGCAGTAATATCGCAAAAAGACCTTGTAACATTGTCAGATAGACTATTTATTAAAGAATTTTTCCCCCAAATCATTTTTTCATGTATTTTTCTTCTATCACATTTATGAGGTTCATATATTTCTCAATATGGAGACTTATTGCATTGAAACCATTGTCTTGACTACCATGGAGTCATTCGCTTCAGTTAAATGACACCACATAATTTAGATAGATGAAGCACTAGCCAAAAGTTTTATCAGATTAATGCTATTGGGGTGTCCTGATGAACTTACTTGGGTTTTCAGAAGAGTGCAAATAACATAGGTTCTAGGTTGTACCTACCATTACTATTGCCAAATGCACCGCGACCACATGTGAAGCTGCTTCTGATGAAGCAAAAGTGTCAATGTAACCATGGGAAGAAATCAAGACTCATCTGAGAGAAAATTTGGTCTTCCTGCTCCACTTTACAATCTGGACATAAAATATAAATATTTCAATCATAGCACTGTTTCTCTGAGGTCCTTTTTAAAATTTTTTTCTGTTTTGTTAGTATTGGTTTTGATATTGCCTAGCTCAAAATTCTTAGCAAGTTCACTTGGAAGCCTGGAAGAGACACACTAGGACAGCCTAGAAGGGTTTTGTGCACTGGAACAGATTGCCCAGAGATGTTTTGAGGTTTCTCTCACTGGAGATACTCAAGAACTATCTCGATGCTATCCTGTGCCCTGTACTCTAGGACGACACTGCCTGAGTAGTTCAGACCAGATGACCCCCGGTGGTCCCTTCCAACCTGACCCATGCTGTGATTCTTTGAAGCCTGAGGGTATTCCATAGCACGGAGATCCTCAGGGCGTCACTGACTCAGGCTGATAAATTGAGCCACTTTAGAATATCAGTATGTGGGTCAAACTCAGAAGTCACACTCAGAATCAACTGTGCTCAGTCTAAAAACTCTGCCTGTCTTTTTGGGTTGGGCACATCACTTACAAAACCAGTCACGTGGCTCTGAATTGAGCTGACTTAGGATCACATTTAGTGTTTAAGAGTTGGTGTGTTTAAGGCCAGTGGTGATACTTAAGAATCACTGTTAACCAGCATTTATCTCCTGCTTCCTGCTCTGGTTTCTTGCAATTCAGGAAATTACTCTAACTTATTAGAGTCTTTGTCCTTCATTATGTTCACTTTTGAGCCTGATAACGAATATTAGAGAAATTAACATTTGTCTGTTCTGATAGCATTGCTGTGACAAAAGTGGTAAAGATGTGAAACAAATGGCTGAGATGACTGATCTTGTCTTCTTTGAAACCTTAATCTGCACTCATCCATTTTACTCCTCTTCTTTCCACTACCCACACTGCAGTCACTCATGTCTTTGAGAGCCACATGGTGAGGCTGACACCTAAAATGTAAGGTAGCCCCCAGTGTAGATGTTTACACAAGCTGTTTCCTTCAAGGCAGCTACAGTGAACACCCACAGTTGTGGTAAATTAAGGCAAAAAAAGGAAAGTAACTGGTGCTCTGTTCCTCCCTGAATGTGATTTGCATGAGCATCTAGTCTGTTCATCCAGTTTTGCCCTCTGCTTTGCCTGGAAGTGAGCTATTGGTATGATCCTGCTCACTCCTGTTTGATGCACTACTCATCGCATTGTGCCTGCCACTTCTCTGGCATTACCCATCTGTGCTATTGGTGCATGGGAACTAATTCCATTAACAAGCTTGCAGGCTGATGAATGTCTTACTCTGAAAATACATCTGCATTCTCCTTCCTCTTTCTCCGTTCCATAAAACTCAAAGAGTTGATCTTCAAGGCCTACCCTGAAACCTCATTGATATTAGCAGCTTGATGTCACACCCTATGTGTCTGTTAGCACTGTTCTGTATCAGTGTCAAGCAAAACAGATAACTGATCATATCTGACACAACTAGGCAGGAATTCATAGCTTCACAAGACAGTACACTGCTTTATCATCCAACTGGTAGAGTGGCTTGGGAAAACTTGTCTTGGGATGTAAAAGGAAATATGCTTGAATCATGGATTTCTTTGCCTAAAACTTACTATGCAATAAGGTGAAACTATTTGTCTAGGTATCAAGCTTCTGTGTGGCTATGGCTGAAATAGAAATACAGCTGTTTTTAAGAACATGTTTTTTTCTCTGTTATGCTGCTTCACAGATGCCTCAGAAACCAGTGGAAAAATCAATTCTGAGGTCACAGAAAACAAAAACCCAATATCATTCTAGCCGTGCCAGCACTATAGCATGAACTACCGGACAAGAGTAAAGCGTTGCTGTGGTTTGGCCCACCTTCCTGGTGAGTGACACCCAGTGGGTGGATTTCCCAGCCTGGGACTCCTCCTCTGAGGGCGAGCCTGAGGCGGGGGCTTAGGTTTGACATCTACGCCCCCTGGATGCCACTCACACTGCATCTCCTCCCCAGTTCTGGAGGGTTCTGTGTTCTTAAGTTCGTGATTGGCTAGTTCAGCCTATGTTTAATAATGAGGTTAATTGAATATGCAATCGGTTCTAGAAAGTTCCTTACAGTTATTCTTATGATTGGTTACTTTGAATTTGTTCCGCCCTTACTGTGCTGTAATTGGTCTCATGTCATCACTTGTCATTCCGTCATTGGTTGCTGTTACCCCCTCCTCCCACTGTATAAAAAGCCTTGCTATTCTCCTCTTCAAGGCTTTTTGCCTGTGCCCCTTCAACGTCTGCGTTCTCCTTGTCGTCCCAAGGCAAGGAAATAAAGGACTTGGAACAACACAGCAAGGAGTTGGCTCTCTCACTCTTCGCTCTCGCCGTCGCCAGGCTACAACTCTGTTCCTGCTTGTGGCACAGCCTTTAGGCAGAGCGCTCCTGGGGCAGGCCGCCTCCAGCAGAGCTAACACCTGCCTTGGGGGATCTGGATTTCAGAGCCCTCTGCATTGTTCATCCTGCTGCTTGCAGGAGCTGCAGACTTGAACCCCACAGTCGCTGCCAGGCCGGGTCAGGCAACTGGACAACGCGGCAGTAAAGTAGCTGCAGCCTGAATTTAAGCTGACAAATCATCCCATTGCATTTCACCTTCTGGAGCCAAGAATGCAAGTTCGCTTTAGAAGGAGCCAATTGCACTGGAAATATAGGAGTAAGTACAGAATCATCTCATTAAACAAAAGCACATCCATTAAGACATTAGAGGACTCTGTCCCAGCCATGGAGTTGAAACTTACCCATCTGAGAAATTCCATATGCTCTTTTTTGCTATTTGTTATCCAAAAGAATGCTGCTATATGGGCAGTCAGTTACCTAACAAGCAGAGAGAAGAAAACGAATTTTTGATGAAGTAGTCATTAAGGTTTGTGAAGAAATTAATTTTATTATATCCCTCAGGGCTATCAACATTGAAAGAACTGCTGGAGTAACAATGAGGTTTGAAGAAAAGTGCTTCCTGAACTGTGCAAGTCCAACTGATCGGACATAGCCTGTGAATGTATTATCAAAATGGGATAATACTTCATCGTCATTTATTGTGTAAACAGGGTAGAATACTCATGGACATGTACATAGGATGCATAGTGTGCAATGTCAAGATTTCTTTTAAATGTGCCTTCTTTCAATAAGGGCAAACCAAATAAATCATTTGGATTAAAGCACCCACACCACTGTGCAGCGGAAGTTATTCTGCATTTTTCTGTTTGGTACACAGAGCTAGAGAAGGACTCTTGTTTATTTGGACTGATACCCCTTTTTTCACCTCTACTGGAGTTCAATAGGGTTGAAAAAGGAGACGTGGTATGTGTAAATGTCACTGAAAATCATGCAAGCACTATTTGGAAAATATTTTCTCTCATCCACCTTACGAAATTGTTAATGAATTTCTCATGTCTCTAGCACTGCAGATCAGGTGGCTGCTGATAATTTGGGAGCCTTTGGTTTCTCTCCAAGAAATGGAACAGTATATTGTACAGCTCAGAGTAACTGAGAACAAGTTCTTGGCAGCTGAAACATGACCTTTCAGGTCTGAAATAGTCTTTTAGAACTCCATCATGTTTTGCTGTCTCCTCTCTCAGTGGTACGAAATTCCTCTGAAAGTAACTCAGTCACCATTCTCTGATTGTCTTCAGTCTCATTTTCTTCTCTGTTTAACCTTACATTGACTACACTGTTCTCCTGCTTCCATTTCTCTTCATTTTTGCATTCCTTTCTTGTTTCCTTCTTCTCAAGTTCCTTCTCTTCTCATCACTATCAAAGTACCCTATCAAATTCAGAAGTCTGTTACTTTATTGGATGATTTTCTACATAACAGATTTCTCTTTAGTTTTTCAGATGCAGTTGTAGTTTATCCTGAAGAAAGGAAAAGAAGAAATTATGGAGCACTTGCCTTCTGTATATTCCTTACATATGGTGCTGTACACGAAGAAGTAAGTTTTATCTCTAAAGACTATTTCTGTGGGGTTTCCATTTTTACCTACATGCAGATCCCTACATGTCAGACCTTCATTAAGGATCTATTACAAGAAAAGAGGTGATGAGACAATTTTACCTTTGAAATTTACAAAAAAAAACCCTGTACCATGCAAAAAAGAGGAGGAGAAAGAATGAAAAGAAAGAACACAGCCAGTTTCAGCTTCCTCATGATGAGAAGCAGAAAGGCAGACATCTATCTCTCCTGTACAGTGACCAGCAATAGAACTCAAGGAAACAGCATGAAGCTGTGTCAGGGGAGGTTTAGGTTGGGTATTAGAAAAAGGTTCCTCACCCAGAGGGTGTTTGGGCACTGCAACAGGCTCCCAGGGAAGTAAGTGGTCACAGTACAAAGCCTGACAGAGTTCAAGAAGCATTTGGACAATGCTCTAAGGCACATGGAGTCATTTTTGGGATTGTTCTGTCCATGGCCAGGAATTAGAATTGATGATACTTGTGGGTCCTTTCCAACTCAGAATACTCTATGATTCTATGACTCTATGTCAAGATGGAAAGAAAAGCAATTAAGCAAGCCTGATATCATTCCAGCTATACCATCTATGAAGAAGAAAATTTGTACATGATAGATCAGCTTCTAGAAGGACAAGTTAAAAATACTAGGAAACTAAAATTATCCAAATTTGTCCTGAATGTGTTAGACTAAGAATTCTCTTCATTAGAACCAGGAAAATTTTGAAGTTTGTACACTGTGGATCAACATTAGGACATCCTAACTGTCAGGAAATTTGGGGAGGTTGAAAGTTTCTTTATAAGAATTCATGACATCTACTATTTTGAGTATTATATTTACAACCCTCTTAAAAACAACTTTTTTTCTAATATCATACTGAAGAGTTGGAGAGTGTTGCTTGAAGTTGGGGCTTTATTAATTTATGTATTTATTAACTTAAAACCCTCTATAGTTTTGAAGTTACTGTTAGTAATGGAGAGAAAGGAAAAATTGTGTTTGATGATAACAACACTAGATGCAACTGCAGCCAAATCAAGTAGAGGAAGCAGATATGTAAGAACACAAATATTTTGCAATAGCCATTGTAATAAGACTGAAGATGACATACCTCCATCCTAGGCTTCTGTCTTTTCTGTGCAAGAAACCTCTTCTACACTCCCTGAATGTGTAAATAGCTCCTAAGAGCTGTAGATAAATGTCTCTTTGGAGATGTACTATATTTGTGAAGAGATTGTCTTACATTCACAGGCATTGTCTTCTGCTCATATTGCAGACCTATACTCTAAACTCTTCCTGACACATTTTAGGTAGAGCTTCATTTAAAAAAATGAAGATCTTTCTTGACTTTTCAAGGTCATATCTCAGATGTGGCTCCAAAGCAGCACCTGCACTATGACATTCACATATACCTACGCCATGACTTCATTTTAACCTGCAGAATTATTCAATTAGCATAAGTTTGCCAATCATGTAAGCCAGCACATTGCTTCCACATTACAGTGGGCTTACATGGCAAGGCTTTAGTAGTGGGTGGTCTGCAGGTGTTGCCTCTGAGAGGCCAAATGGCTCCAAAATGGATTCCCTGTTGTCCAAAGTTTAGACCATCAGTGATGCTGGTAAATCCTCACATTTAAGAAAGGGTAAAAAATGCTGCACAACAGCTGTGAGGGAGAGGAGTGAGAAAAAAAATGTGAGAGAAACAATCCCGCATACACCAAGGTTGCTGAAAAAGGAGAGGTAGAAGGTGCTCCCAGTGCTGGAGCAAAGGTTCACCTGCAGCCCATGACAAAGGCCATGACAAAGAAGATTGTCCCCCTATGGAAAATGAAGAACCATGTCAGAGCAGATATCCACCCAGCAGCCCACAGAGGAACCCACACTGGAGCAGGAGCAGTTATCTTTATATCAAGCAAGCAATTAAGCTAGGTAAGATCCAAGTGTCGATCTTAGCATGTTCTCCCAGGCAGTGGAAAGGCTAGACCCAGACCTATGGCATAGCGGTAAGGCTGAATTGTGTTTTTCACAACTATGGGGAAAAAATGACTGGGAATCTAAGAAAAAAATTACAGAAATGGTAAACAATAATAGCAGAGGAATGTGACTCGTAACTATAGATGAAACCAGTAAGAGCTCTGAAGCAAGTAGACCTTTTAAAAAGTTTTAAAAGAAGTGAGATTCAAAACATAAATTAGATATAAATTAAATATTTTGTTTTTAAAGCAGTCAGAGTAATCAGAATAACTTGAGGGATGTGATCTCTCTTCACTAGGGAGTGGGCAGAAGGAACCATATTAAAGAAACAAGCCATTATAAACTGACACTAGTTGTGGTCTTCCCTATTTAGATAGCCTTATGTGACATTTATAAGTAGACTCAGTTGCAAAGAAGGCGGAAGGGTGACCACATTGCTCTCTACACCTTCCTGAGGAGGTGGAGAGAGAGGTGCTGATCTCCCTGCTATCCAGTGTTAGGACATGTGGGAATGGTTCTAAGCTGTGCCAGAGGAGGTTTAGACTTTGGAACCATCTCCTTACCAAGAGGGTGTTAACAAATGGCATAGGCTTCATAGAGAGGTGGTCAATGCCCAAAGTGCATCAGTGTAAATGAAGTGATTGGACAATGAGCTTCATAACCAGCTTTGACTTTTGATCAGTCCTGAAGTAGTCAGGCAGTAAAACTAGATGACCACTTTAGGTTCCTTCCAACTGAAATTTTCCTTTCCCCTTTCCTTTCCCCTTTCCTTTCCCCTTTCCTTTCCCCTTTCCTTTCCCCTTTCCTTTCCCCTCCTTTCCTACTATGAATCCATTTTCCTTACACCATAGTAGTCCTGCTTTCAAGTTCTTTAGAAATTGCAACTAAGATAATTTTTTCCAGTATCTGACCAATAGTCTCTGGTTTCCACAACTCTGATCCACCCCCAAGGTATGAGCGTGCTGTATTCCCTTGTCCTATACCCTAGCAGGCTACATTTCTGTGTGCCTTTGTGTATGGTTTCTCTAGACATACAAGGCTCTTGTTGTTGCTTTCATATTCATTTTAAGGCTTTTATTTCTTTAATTCTACCATATCCGTACTTTACTATCGCTAATTGCTTTCCATAGCTTCATCAAGTTCTTTGTTTTCATGGTCTGATTAAAATCAGTGCAGTCTAGTGATGGATAGAAAAAAAGTTAAAGATATGGTAAGTCAGTTCAGACTGTGTACATTCCCATTTATGCTGCAAGTCAGGATTCAACTTCATATGAGAAAAAACATAAAAACTGCTTCCTAAAGATAGATTTCTTATGGTGGCATGTGTTTTCATGTGTCTCTGAATGTGGCAGAGGTGTGGATGGGGAGCACCAGTTCTGCCCCATTCCTAATCCACATTTAAGAGCATTTGCAAACAGATATTATTTCACAAGAAAAACAGATTAACAGATTGATTTATTTTCCCTCTTTCCAAGTGCTACTTTTAAACACAAAGAAGAAATAGGCATTTGGAAGCAGGAAAGCAGGAAAAGAATGATCAGATGCTTCTAGCCAGATTTGCCACTTGAATCTTCCATGTTGCACCCATTTCACAGCCACTCTTTGAAAACATTCACACTGTTTTGTAGGGCTGTGAACGGCTCAAAATTAAACAGAACTGAATGCTTTAGTACAAAACAGGAGCTGGTCATTTCCTGCAGTATCTGGTCTATCTGCCTCATGCCTGGAGCGAGGGAGTGAAGGAAGAAGGGAGGAGTGCCATGGTGGAAGTGCCATGGTGCTGAAGTTCAGAATAAATCTATCTCCTGGCAACTCTGCACATTTGCTTTCCTTTCCCTCTACCCAGTGTTGTGGTACAGCAGAATACAAAGTCAACAACAACTTTATAGCTTCCTGCTGAAAAAAAATATGACTGAATGTGAGACAGAGTAAACACAAAAGTGAATCAGAAAATGGAGTCTCTCCTACCCAGACATGTCCATCCTTCCGTGTAAAAAGATGATGAAAATACTACTCCTGCATAATCATCTGGGTTTTGAATGCAGGGACTTGAGGAAGAGGAAAGGCTCCAGTGCTGATGCCTGCACAACACTCCTGCTGTACTGCCCAGTGTTCTAGTAACAATGCTACCTGCTGAGGGCTAGAACTAGCCCTCTGCCTACACCTTGCTCTCACTGGCTCTTCCTAACTCTGTTTTTATGCTTGCCACTCCTAAATTTAAGTCAGATATCTTAAACTAGGACATGACTGTTTTAAGATTAACATTCAAAAGTCAATTTTACATGAGCTTACTACTCTCTCAGCCAGCCTGGTTCTGGCCGCAGATGGAGTATGTTTCCCTTTATCATCGTGTCACTTCTTTCGTCTCAGAAAGAAGTGAAGCAACCAGGAAAGTGGTTTTAACTAACACATGATTGTTATCATAGCTGGGATTAAGGAGGTAATATCCAGCTCAGTGGTGGTAGCCTCTGAAGATGAACTAACTCCCTCTCTTGCAATTGTGGTATTGAGTTCAAATCTGCATATATGATGGACAGGCAAACCCTGCTTTTCATAGGCACTGGCCTCAACTTACAGATGGACAAGGCCTCAAATGACACAAGAAAGCTCCCTGCCACACTCCATTTGTCTAAATCACATTCTGTCCCTGACGATAAAAGAAGAAAATCCATTTTAAGAATGAACCTGCTTTTAATATCCACATTTTCCTAGTAAGGATTTTTCAGGCAGGAAGTAGTCCAAAGGAAAAGATTTAAAATATTCTTAAATTTCTTTTATGAGCCAGTCTATCAGCTCCTAATTTCATAGACCTTTTGACACAATCAAAGGCAGCTTTCCCTCTTGTCTTACAGGTACTCTGTTCCAAGCTGGAGCCAGAAATAAGCCTGTAATGTGACTCAGGTGACTGATCACATTAAAAAGAGTAAAAACCAGTGACAGAAAATTTGCAGAGAATGAGTGGCCTGCTATGTTTTGCATGATTCATTGTTGGCCAGTGAATACATTTATAAAATGACATCTCAGAGACTGGGAAAAAAGAGTGGGTGGCAAAGAATACAATGTATTTCTATCACATCTCCCCATCTCTATTAACAGTGGAGTTAATGGCAAGTAGAGGGGGGATACCTGCTGCTCTAAAAGTTAAGACAAATGCAGAATTTCCTTTGCTAAAGGTTACTTCAGCAACTTGCAGTGTGTGCTTGTTATTCCCCAAACTTACTTTCTGCTCTGAAATCCTGTGCTACCCTCCTGTGACATTTTCTTGCATGCGCTCCACTGAAGTTTGTGTCTATTGTTTCACAACAAGGGAGCTGATCCTTCAGCGGTTACTTATTTATTGAGGTCACTCGAGGTCAGTGATGTGGGTTTTATAGGGTGCTTTTTTTTTAGAATATGGTCAGTCTGGTGTGTTGGAATTCCTTTAATTTTGCAAAAAGGGAGGTATGTGGTGGAGGAGTTTCATTTTAAAATTAAGTACACATCAATAATCACGTAGGTCTATACCTGCATTGTATCCATAACTGGCAAATTTCAACGTGTGTCACCCTCCTGTCCCGATTTTAGTTTGATATTAATGGGCTCAAACAGTTTTTCATGAGCAGGATCTTAGTTTTTTATTTTTCACTGAGGGTTTGTTTTGTGAGTGTGTTATGCAGCAAGGAAGGGCTACTCTGCCTTACCTCTCACATTTCCTCCTTGCCTGGGTGACAGGGGATTTGTTGACATTTGCTGCATGTCCTGTCGCTATTATAAATCGGAAGCCACATTTCAAGCTTCAGCACACTCAGAGTTAAGCTGTACTGGAAAGTGACAATGAAAAATATAAATGGAAGAAATTTGAAGATGTGAAAAGGGAATTATTTGGGATAGTCTTTTATTTTAAAGCATTTTAAAATGGAGTGAGAAAAAAAAACCTTGTAAGGATTTTTTAATTTAAGCTTTTTAAAGTTGGGTTGGGGGTTTTTTTTGGTTTGTTTTCAAAGCAGTATGCTTAAAGTTGTGGTTCTAACTCTTTGTTTAGTCACCAGAGTTCGCCATGCTAAAATCTTCCCCTGAGACAATCTTCAGTACAGAAAAATATAGATTTTGTGATAAACATTTTCCAGAATTCTGAAAGTGTCCTTATAAATAACGTTTGTTTTCAGGATTTTAAGGAATTGAGAAATTTGATTAAAACCCCTCGCATTTCTGCTTACATAATATACAATAAATGAACACCAACTATTGCAAAAATTAACAAAGAAAACTCAAAGTAAATTTTACAAATCATGCCAAATAAAATATTTCATCTGACCAAATATCAATATATCTTTTATAATTTTACTTTATGGGAAATTTCTAGACAGCGTTTGTTCTTTTCTGTTGTATTCCTAAAGGGAAGGGGTGTTTTTCATCAGGATATTTCTCCTAAAACTCTAATGGATTTTCTTGTCATTTATGAGTTTCATGTGACCTTAAAAGGAATGTGAGTACAAATCAGTTTATTTATCTGGGCTACTTACAATGATGTCTGTTTAGTGAAGTGTAATTCAGAGGGTCAACTTTATAACGGTAGACACAATTCAATACCACAATCCTTAAAAAACTGGAACAAACAGAAAGCATAAAATAATAGAAAACATATAATTAAAAATATTTTTCATGACCTCTTTTAACTTGTTTCATGATGTTTTTTCTTTTTCTCTGGGATAATTTACTGCATAATTCAAACCTGCAGATAATTTCGACCTCTTTTCCTTTATTATTAGCTATTAAATTTTATTTAAGCTTGATCGTTTTCAAAGGGATGGGTGGGATAAAGTGAAGCTTCTAATTTTGCATCCTGCTCTAATCTCCGATTTGAGAGTGCTATAGTCTGGGGTTTTACATAGTAATATACAGGCAGCAGATAGAGAGATGTGATACATACCCACACCTTTGCATATCAGCCTCGAGAGGGGCCTGTATGTTTTGCAGTGGTGGCTGACCAAAACGGTCCATTTTGGACTTTAAATCAGCTAATCGCCGTGTGAGGAAACCTCCTATGTTTTTTAGTTGGGACGGGCTTGGGGTTTTATTTTTTGGGTGGGGCGAGGGGCTGTTATTCCTAAACGGCAGTCCTCCTGCCTTTAAGTTTAAGGCTATTTTCAGACTTGGCCAAACGTTTGATTTTTGTAATTATTGTGGGGATTTCCTCCCCCTTCCCCCCCCCAGACGAAAACTAAAATTGTGATTTAGATATTTGGTCCCAGCGGCCCTGCCTGCGCTCAGCAAATGGTTCCATGTCACTCGCTGCATCACAATATCGGAGCGGCGGCGCTCGGTGGCAGCTAATCCTCTGAGCC
Organism: Dicrurus megarhynchus; assembly: GCA_013399195.1. Classification (NCBI taxonomy): domain Eukaryota; kingdom Metazoa; phylum Chordata; class Aves; order Passeriformes; family Dicruridae; genus Dicrurus; species Dicrurus megarhynchus. The sequence goes on from VXAD01009143.1 coordinate 1,446,833, forward strand.
CGTTAATAAGCTTAGGAGCACGTTCATTGAAGACTGACGCGTTAGTCACAAACAGGGAGAAAATATCTACTGGGGGAAGCTGAATTGGTTTTAATCATCTGCTAATCACCAGTAATGAGACCTACTCTGGGGAAGAAAAGAAAAACAGATAGTCAGAGGGAGGTTTTGTTCTTCACAGCGGAGTAACAGGGAATGAGAGGGCAGCTGTTATTAGGAGAGAAAAGATGGAAAGAAAGGAGGGATTTGGCCAGACCAGATGAAACTTCTTCTGTGGCGCACTGTTTTGTTAGCTGAGTGTTTCTTTCATTCAGCCTCCAAAACTTCAGATCTGTCAGCCCCTCTGAAAGCCCCGGCCCACCTCTCCGAGCCGCCGGNGAGCCGCAGGGCAGCCGCTGCCGGGCCCCGAGGGCTGGGGCGGCCGGAGGTGGGTCTGGGAGGGATGGGGACTAGGGGGGATGCTCGTCCTTGACGGTGCCTTCCTGCCTTCTCCTCACCCGTACATCTCGGAAGGCTGGGCGTCAAGGTGGCTACTGGGAATAATCCAAAGAGAGGGACATATCTGCCGCTGCCCGTAGCAGAGCCTGGCTGGGAAGTCGGCTCTCCTTGCCACTGATGACACCTTTGCTTCGAGAAGCAGGCGTCACGTTCTGCTGGTGAAAGTGGAGCAATAAGCAAAGCTATGGTGCTTGACTAGAAAAGCAGTGATGTAACTACGCTCAGTGCACTGTGAGGATCACCACGCTTAATACCAAGGTGCTGGTGTGAGGACCTTTGCAAGACACTGGATGTGGCAGGTCACCCAGCTCCTTAACAGTAGGCCCCGGGTAGCTCCTTCAGCTAGATCATGTTCACTTCTTTTTAAATTTTAATTGGGTTTAATTTTTGGCTTATAATTGTGCATCTGGCTCAGAGAGAGGAAGAAAGCCCTTAGCTACATTTTTTAAAATCCAATCTTGGATGAGCTCTTTAAGTGATTATAAAGTTGACTAAGTGTAAAAGCTTTGCAAAGGCAGTAATTTCAGACACACTTCTGGCTGCTAAGACATGTCTGTGTTTCATTTTCTGTATATTTTTAGGGAGCTTAAGTGGGGTGGGTAGCTCACTCATTGGAAAAAAAAAGGGGGGGGTTTTAAATGTCATGTTTCATTTGGCTGTATGGAAAAGCTGAGTATCAGATGTCCTGTCAGGAAATAAGATACACTGATATACAATGTGCAAACATTTTATTTTGAAGAACTCCTTCACAGTCTCACTTCATGGAAGTAAGTGAGTTGCCCAACTTAGTCACACAGCAAAGAGAAGTCTACATCCTGATTTAGGTTTAATTTCTTGGTTTAGAGCTCATGGCAACAGGATATCTGAAAGGGAAAGTATGCCTAAGTTTTATTTCTGTGGTTCCAATAATTCTTATCTTCACCATCAGGAAACAGGTCCAGGATGTGGAGAGAACATTAGCACAGAGATATTTTTTAACCTCTTCTTTACAACTTATCAGGAGTGGAAGTGAGAATGACTATCTTACTGAGGATCATCACAACCTCATGTTTCTGATTTTGGACAAAGGTCCTCTGGTGGTCTGGGGATAGGTGGTATCAATGAGAAACAAAACACCATCAGGCAGTTTTCCCAATTTTTTGAACAGAAAGGCTTGAGGAGCTTTACATGTAGGGAAAGACAACACTTCTCTAAATGCCTGTTATGATACGACCTTATTCTAGTACCACCAAAAGTCCTTGTATTTATAGTGAGAAGACAGAATCAGTTATTTTGTAAACGAAAAATAAAATCAGGAAAATTTAAACTCCTTTTCCTGTGTTACAAGAGAAATGACTCGAGTTGCCATTTACTCCTGTTGAGTTACACCTTATTTTGCAGCTGACCTTCAATGAAGAATAGATTGAGTCTCAAAAGTGGTTATTTATTTTGGGGACCATCGTCCTCATTGACTTCACACATATAGCCTGAAAGGTCTCACACAAAATAAAAAAAAAATTAACTACCATTGGAAACCAAGCCTCTTCACAGGTGTTCAAGGCAGAAAGAAACCTCTTGCCTGCCTGTTCAACAGCTCTAGGATTCTCAAGCCATGAAGTTATGGATTGTCACGTAGTGATCCCCAGCAGAAGGACAATGTGCAGAAAGTGGTGTTTCAATACATTAGATTAAAATTTGAGGCTGAAAATGAACTTAGAAAAAAGTGTCTCTATTAAAAATAAAACAATCAGAGATGCCAGCCACGGTCTTAGTGACCTCATGTATACACTACTTCCAATTTGAAAGCAACTTTTCCATGATAGTGAGCATGTCATCAAAGCCTTGAGGTAATGTTTAATTGCACTCTTTTTCTTTTCTTTTTCCACAAGTATATTCAGTATTGTACTGATGTTTTCTCAGTTAGTTCATCTGTCTCTGTATTTTATCTTTCTGTCTGTCAGGCTTATTAGCATATTTTGACAGATTAAAAGGCTAAGGTCAAACAAGCAAATCCCCAAAGAAATACTGCTAATTATTGTCATATGTTTTTTAAATACTTTTGCTTCTTCAAAGAATTTCATAAGGAACTAAATTCAACTTTGCAGTCTGTTTCTTTCATGAGCCCCTCCTCTCTTTAACATCACTTTTCCTAGCCACCCTCCAGTGCCCCTACCCTCACTCTCATTTCTGTAGGCAAGCAATTAGCTTCTTACAAAAATGCAAGACTGTACTTCAGGTAAGTTACATTTTGTGGAAGTTTACCTGGAGTACATGCTGATGCACACCCAGTGACTAGTGTTCAATGAACCAGCCAGCACGGGTTTGGATGATTTGTGATGACTGAAGAAGTAAAAGACCCTTTTTATTGCTGACAAAGCAACATAGATACCCTTCTTCCAGAATCCTGCTCAGGGACTAGTGGGTGTTGTATACAGCAGTGGTCAACAAAGGAGTCCTTCACACCTTTGCAAAAATAGCATTTTCCCTCTTTTTGTATGGTGAGGAGGATTAGTTAGGATCTGGAGGGAGATTCAGAAGGCCAATGAGCTGCACACTAGTACAGGACAAGCTTTTTTGTGTCTACGACTTCTTAGAAGACAAATCAGAGCAGGCAGATAGTCTGAGAGTGAGTGAAAAAAATTTAAAGAAACAAATACAGAAGTTCAACATACATTCAGTAGGGAAGAATGATTGCAACCATAGTCAGCTGAATACTTTCTGTATTAGTTGTTGGCTGAGGTAAAAAATAAGGTAGGAGCTGGTCAGATAAAGGCCGATATTGGCTTCTTGTGAGGATGAGACAACAGGTGGCTAAAATAAATAGAGGAGGAGTACTTTCAGAACAAGATAAGCAATAAAACAATCCTAATTAACTTAATGAGCAGACATGTATTTATCTTATGCCTCCACTTTTCTATTAATTTCCAGACACTTTCATGTTTCAAGACAATATATCTGGTTTTTAAAGGATTAATTTTTTGATGGGTATGCAAAGGTAGCATTGCCAAACCTTGTTCATGGCAGGTAAATCATTACATGGCCTAAGACAGTGTTCATTAGCAGCATTGTCAATCAAGTGGGAGTCCTGCCAGAGAATTGCTGATGACACGACAGGGTCAGAGACAAAGATATTCAGTCTCTATTCATCCATCAGATTTTTTTTTTAAATCAATTTACAGCATGATAATTGAGTCAAGTTTATTGTGCTGCCCCTCAAACAATGTAGGATTTGGTGATTATAAATCTCTTGGTACTGAGACCACACAAAAAAGAGAAAGAAAGGAAAAGAGATGAAAAGGTAGGAAGGAAGAAGAGTTGGGGTAGGGTGGGGAGATGAAAGCTAAATGCTAAGATAAATATTTTAAAAAGGGGAAGTTTCAAATGGAGAAGACCTCTCCTTAAGGTCAGAAAATTGGTTGAGAGATGAAGTCCTCAGTTAAAGAAATTCTTCACTTAAGGTGAAGAGCTAAATTGTCATTCATGTATCTGTATCATCTGAAATTATTCCACTGATAAAACCAGTGTGTATCCATCCCAGGGGAACAATACTGCCTTAAATAGTATTGTTTCTTTCTGCTGTGTTGGAGAGCCCTTTTGTAAAATATTTTCCCTTTCATACGTGCAACTGTGCATGCCTGCATGCACATGTGTGCATGTAAGTTCTGTGTGTTGAATAGGTCTCTGTGTCATGAGATTTAAAAAAGAGGAAAAATTAATATGGAACAGGAAAGTGAAAAGTCTCTTTCTAAGGCAGAAACAGGAGTGCTTTCTACAGGGAGGAAAGCCCTCTTCTATCAAGCAGGGCATGGCTCTGATTTCCAGCACAAATGTTCAGTGCCGCATTTCCAGCCCAGGAAAAAGGGTTTGTAAGCCTCCCTCCCACGACCTGCACCCTCCTCACACTTACTCCAAAGATTAAAATTGAGTACCATTGCCATCATGCACAGGCTTTCTGTAAACTGATGTTACTGGTAAACATGTGCTTGCACATCTACTTTCCTCAGTTTGCTGTTTGGCTGATTTCAGACACATGATAAGTAGATCATTCCTAAATTTTCGTATAATTATGTTTAAATATAATTTTGAGCAATTAAAATGAATGGGAGAGGAATTTATATGAAATCTGTCTCAAAATAAACCTATAAAAGTGTCGCATTCCAGGGTGATTTCTTAAACTCCCTTTCATACAGCAACCATGCTTGTGAGCTCTCCTCTCAGACCCCCGACTCTTCTCTGGGACTCATCAGGCTGATGCTGAACATATTTAAATCCTCCCCATAAAAGGTTTAGTCTAAGTTGCTTCTCCAGTACTTGTTTGAACATTAAATATGCAAATAATCATCATTACACTTCCAACAATTACACATGTTTGCGAGCACCATGTCAAGTACTGGCAGCAGTGCAATCATTTGTAAAGACAAATATTCCATTCCAAGAGATGTCATGCTGCTTAGAAGATTTCTTTTTGTATTAGTAGCCACACTGCTGCTTCATAAAGTGTGCAAATGAACGTGACAGTGCTGCCAATAGCTGCCAGTTCCTTCCTCTCGGCAGAGCAGATGTCAATCAACCATCCCAAACAGACAAGGCCTCGGTACTGCCGCAGACATTAAACATGTAGGATGGAGAAGGGAGGGCACAAACAACACAGGCAGTGCAGGGGCTCGGCATACTCCTCGCTCTCCCTCTCCCTCCTCCTCCTCCCTCTCAGCCTCTCTCCCTCTCTCTTTCTCTCTGAGGAGGCCCGAGGCCGTTGGAATATTTTAATTTCTGATTTCTGACTATATTATCATGTGTTTGTAACAGACGAATTGTAATTTGTAGCTCTGAGGTGATATGAAAAGCTGCCTGCGACCGTAGGACAGATGCAGGCGTGTGTGGCAGACTTCTCGCTGCTCTTGCCTCCTTCTCGCTCTCTCCTGCTCTTTATGTAGTAATGGATAATTGTCAGCATTCACTTTTATCACATCCAAAGTAGCAGCTTAGAGAAGATGCAACTTTAGTCAGGACTAATCTTGTCTCCTCCTGAAGTGGGAAAATCCCAAGTATTTCAGGGTCCTATTGATAACCCTTGTGCTTTTTTTTCCATAAAAGACGGATGACTCTGGCAAGCTTGGGAGACTGCAGATAATGGGATTGACTTGGTACTTAAATCTCAGTGAACCAAGACAGCATAAGTAATTAGTGAATTGGATCCATACTGGGGTGCTAATGATGGCTAATACTGCCCCACACCATTCTAAAACCCACAAGATGCACATCCATCTCATTCAGATAAAACCAAGGGGACACTGTTTTGCGGGCATCATTTATTTCTTCCTTAGCACAGAATTTATACCCCTTTAAAAAAATAAATCTAATTTTCTTGGAGTGACATCCAGAAGAACAAGTGACCATTCTGTCAGAAGAGTTCATTATGATCACAAATACCTCCGGTGTTTTTAATTAAGAAAGGCTAATTAAGAGAAACTATGCATTTATCTTCTTATCTAGTTGTCAAGGGAAAAGTCACAAACACTAACTATATGCTGTTTGAATAGGAGAGAGAGTTCATATTTTTAATCTTTTTTTTTTTGCTTTTTTGCTTTTTGTTTTCAAACAGACTGAATCCTCACAAAGGAGAAAGTTCATTTAAAGAAAGTATTTCTCTTTTGAAACAGATGCTCCAACTTTTGGTAAGTGTAGTTCAACTTCACATCCTGATTTTCCTCCAGGTTAGTATAATTGGATAGAAACTAGCATTCTGCCTCATTTTTCTTTTCCCACAGAGTGATAGCATTTTATCAGGATAATTTAGATAAATGCCTTTCCATAGGGTTTGCTTATCCTTCCAGGAGCTATGATCGACAAACAGCCACATAAGATGAATGGCATCGTGTTTTGATCAAATGTATTCTCATCTAAAAGTAGAGAGGGTTTCAAGGTGAGGGGAACGTCTGTTTTCCTCAGATGTGATCGTCAGAGGGTGGTCCTCCCCCCTCCCTTTCCCCCCCTCCCTGTGCCCTCCAGTTTGCTACAGTGGCTGCGAGATAGGATGTTTCTGCGTTTGAGCGTGCGCATTGCATGTATCAGGCACTAAAACCAGGGACAGCTTGGTAGAAGATATTCTAACTTAGTCCAACAGTCTTTGCATATAGTTTTAAAGAGAGAGCTGAAGATGGGAGGGTTGTTTGTGAAAGGAGATTGACAAAGAAACTGGGAACTCAGGTACCCAGCTTCTGTGCTGCCACCTAAATCCTAAAGCTAGAAAATTCTTGCCTCCTTCAGCTTCTATTTCCAATTTGGCCTGTTGTTAAGGGACATTAGAAAAGGTATGACTTGAGGCAAACTTGGACTGTAGCTTATAAAGGGTTAAGATGCATCATTACAGGCTAAAAGCAAGGAGTCGCCTGCCAGACACTATTCTTTTCTTTTCTTTTCTTTTCTTTTCT